>CM065589.1:374177998-374658765 GCA_033119425.1 Bufotes viridis | reverse complement strand
GCGATCACCCTCCCTCTGTGGCACGGATACCAGGGGCCGCCATGTTGGGATCCACACTGCTTGCGCCGGTCGGTGGAGGGACCCGAGCAGGGTATGATAGGTCCAATAGCAGGGGGTCACGCTGGGCGTCCGTGGACGGTGTTCCAATCACTTGCGGAGTTGCCGCACGTCCACCTAGCTCTGGACTGCGCTCGGTAATCAGAGCGCGGCAGTCAGGTGGGGGAAGAGAGGAATGGCGGGAGGCCCTCTGTGATCGGGTGCCGCGCGGTGGAAGCGCTGATCCGGGCGCCCGTTCCCAGCACTGTTCCAGGGTCCTGGCAGGTGAGGGCGAGCGAGGAGGGATAGGGGCTCTCTTTGAGGCAGATTTCTTCCCCATGTGGGCCGAGGAACTCGCGAAGCAAGCCAGTTATGTGCGGTGCAGGCGGGAGCTGATCTTTCAGGCGGCCATCTCCTGCGGCGTCCGGACACGCCCCCCTTTTAATTTAAGTTTTACACAATAAATGCATTTTTGAAACAAAAAAAAAAAAAAAAAAAAATCATGTTTTAGTGTCTCCATATACTGAGAGGCATAGTTTTTTTTTTTTTTTTGCCCGATGTTTTATGTAGGGACTCTTTTTGCGGGATGAGCTGACTGTTTGATTGGTACTATTTTTTGAGGGCATACGCCTTTTTGATCGCTTGGTGTTGCACTTTTTGTGATGTACGGTGACGACAAAAAAAAAAAAAAATGAATGATTGTTTTAGCAGTTTATTAATTTTTTTTCTACAGCGTTCAGGCAAGGATCATTTGATATTTTTGTAGAGCCGGTTGTTACGGACGCAGAAATGCCCAATATGTATACAATTTAGTGTGTTTTATTTTGGGAAATTTTTTTTAATTTTTTTTACTTGAAACTATTGTTTTTTTTTTTATTCTGAAGAACACTTGTCCAACTCTGGGACTTTAACTTCTGCGGTCTGATCCCCTCTGTATTGTAATACATTGCATGTCAGCTTGTATCCTGACAGCCTGTCTGTGAGACCCAGCCTAAAGGCTAGATCTCACAGGCTTCTGTAGAAGGCCACCTTCTCTGCCATCGGGTTCCCGCCACTGCAGCACGGGGACCCAATGGGAAAGCGGAGGGCACCCGTACCCTCCGCATGCTGCAGTCAGCTTTGACTGCGGCATACAAGGTGTTAACACAATGGCATCGGTGTTTTCACCGATGCCTGTGTATGCAGCAGGGGCCCGGCTGTCAGTGACTGCAAGTCACTACAAGTCACGTCCACTAGCGTCGTACATGTACGGCAAGGGTCCTTTAAGGGGTTAATGATATTCACAGGATCCACCACAAATATCTAATACATTCAGTTCCCACCTCTGGAATCCGCGCCTATCTGCAGAACAGGGGAACCTGGTCAGTCCTGTCGAAGAATGAATACAGAGGTGGCTGTGCATGCCTGTGGCTCTTTCCATTCACTTCTATAACCCTGGGTTCACACCTGAGCATTTCTGAGACGCGCGTTTTAGTCGCGCGTATTACAGCGCGCTTTTGCAAATAGGAAACGCGCGTCATACGCGCGTTCCTGACTCTGGAGACCAATTGAAAAAGGCATATCTACACTTTAACGCGTGTTAAACGCGCGTTCCCATTGAAGTCTATGGGTGCAAACGCACGACAAAACGCCCCAAAGAAGCTCAAGAATTTCTTTGAGCGTAGGGCATTTTACAGCGCGTAAAACGCGCAAGTGTGAAATGAGGGTGAGAGTTACAAAAACAGCTGAGGGCAACCACCTCCCCACTCATTGTCTCCATGGATGTGGCAATTGACACACCAGTTGGAACAGGGGTCCCCGTTCTGGAGACAGGTGCAGAACCCACATCTATTAGACATTTATGGCATATCCTCCCGATCCCCTGCAGATCTGTACTTGCTGGTGCCTTTTTGACACAAAAAATGACTGCTGATGACTGCCAACCACTGACAGAGGCAGGTCGCTGCTGTGGACCCGGAACGGCTGAGTGTTGTTCTTAAAATCTTGGCCTTAAAGGGGTTTTCTGGGGGTTTAATATTGATGACCTATCCAGAAGTCAGCCTCCCCCACCAATCCGATATTGATTACCTAATATTAAACACCGGGACAACCCCTTTAATGACGCAGTAAAACATTTTTTTCCCTAATAAAACTGATATAGCTGTATGCTATCTGTTTTCTGCCTGTGAAATTGCATTTTTGCAGGCACTGTTTAAGGGTACATAGTTTATTGTGTTATTTATATCAAATATTTCTTTGCTGCACGGATATAGAAAAAAGTGATTTTCATAATTGCTATTTTTATACCACTGACGTTTGACACTTTAATCACTAACAAATACATTCTTCAGGTTTTACCCTCATGTCAATAATGATTTAGTTTTTTTGTTTTTGTTTTTTACAAATTAAGAGAATAGTCAAATTTTTATACTTTTTCCTTCCATTATTAATCACATTAAGGGATTTTTTTACATTAATAACGCATTCTCATACTTCCATATGCTCCATGTTACGTACACTGTGTGTATCCTAGCAGCAGGCTTAGTATACAGGCAGCACTGGGGTCTTTTTCCCCACTGATCAAGCTGCGGTCGGTCATTCCTTACCACTTCTGCAGGCCAGTGGTTTACCAGAAGAAGGGATATTAAGGGTTTGAATCGGCTGTCTAGTGTCATGCAATTGTTTTAAAAGCAGTTTGATACAATTTTAATAACATGATATGGTAATTTGTTAAGTTGTGGTAAGAAGTCTGCAATGCAAATATCATATGAACATACTTGTTATGTAGTTGAAAAAGTTTTCATATTGGAAGTTTCCTTGCTGGCAAATCTTGCCTATAGCTTTTAAGAACAGGTTCTCTCCTTTAGGCCAGTCATGCTGCAACAACACAATCAGGTGACCGAGAGCCATATCATCTCTATTATCAGAGAAGGCTCTGAGCTAAAGAAGGAAAGGCAAATGGTGGTCATGAAATCATGGTAAGCATTTACACAGGTTATAAATGAAGTGCTACATGAAGGGCATCTCTACGAATGCAACAGAATCTCGTGGACATCTGTTTTTCCGCAGTTGGCTTGAATCTGAGAGCAACAAACATCTGGAGGCTAAAACCATATTCACCTGAAGAGAAGGAATGCTAGACATATAAAAGCCACATTAATATAGATATAACATTTCTATTATAAAGAAATATGAAAATCTCCAATACTGATCCCTCTCAAGATACTAAAGGGTTTGTCCTCCAGACAACTGGGTCAGAACGGGTTAAAAATACAAGAACAAGCAAATCACCCCAGCCCTCCCCTGGTGTTCTGAGCAGGTCTATACTTCTTGGTGGCTCTCCACATGCAGGAAATAACTGCTCAACCAATCCACTGGCCACAATGGTGACCGACCTCAGACAGCCATTTGATGAGCAGTTGACATATTCTATGTATGGAGAGAGGGACCACGAAGACAAGTGAGGACCAAGGAAGAACAGCACTGGTTGACTGTACTGGTGAATGTTGCTTGTTCTCCCTTTCTTTTACACATTCTCTCCCTTTTTAAACTATGTTTTTATCTGCTGGACAACCCCTTTAATGCTTGAAATGAAAGTAGATGTTGGCGAGTATTATGTCCGTATATACAGTATGTACATTTCTGTGTATGTATCAATTAAAAGGGGTTATCCCATGACTAATGTAAAACATGAAAACCAGACAATATATAGAAACCTCTTTCTAACAAAGCTAGACCCAGCCCTGTACCTCACATGGATCCAGAGATCTCCCTATTCATTGCTCTGCTACATTTATCTCAGGCTGGCAGCTCAAGGGGTGTGTCTTTTCTGCTGCAGCTAAGTGGGCGTGTCTCAGCTGTCTCCCTATCACAGAGCAGGAGGCGTGTCCATGCTCTCCCCATCACAGCTCAGGAAGGAGTTAAAAGATGAAACTGAGCATGTGCAACCATCTCAGTGCGCAGGACAAAGAAATAAGGAAATAAACAGCAGATAGCGCTATATATATATATTTTATTGAATAACTTAGTGGCTATGCTAATTTTTTAATTACATACAATTAGAAATGAATTCAGATCCAGGTGCTGGTTTGAAAACGGTAGAATATTTTTCTCTGACAGTTCCCTTCTGTCAGAAGAGCCACCCTAACACAGGTTGTCCTGCTACTGAGATCAGCTCTATGGACTCTGAACAGCAAGTTTTCCATTGCCCTGCAGTACTACTGCAGGTAAAATTAAACACCGTACAGTTCTCATTAAGATCAACGAGCTGTGTTTCTGCTGAGTGAAGGACTAAATCTTTATGACTTAACAGAACTGGCACTTTCTACCGCTCCCGATATTCCGCTGTGCTGCCGCAAGTCTCATCATAAATTGGGTGGATCCTCCGGCAGTCTGGGCATCTAAAGTGAAAATGATGGCAGCTCAGAGCTGCCATAGATTTCTGGCTTCATTTGCGATAGAAAACTGGCATAAATGAAGATAGATTTGTCGCAGGAGCTGGCCACGCCCCCGTTCAGAAAAGTGGCGACTGTCGTAAAAAAAAATTACACTATTTTTTCCAAAGTCGCATTTAAGTCATCGAAAACACAGTTTGTGACTAACGCCACTTTTCTGAAGCAAACTAAATGAGAAGCCTCCCCCTATATCTGGCTAATGAAGGGGAGTCCTACACATGGGACCTCTCCTCTGCTAACTTCCTTGGAAAATTGATTTTATAATATAAACTATTACTTTAAGGGGGTTCTCTAGCTCCATGGATTCCCATTGTCAAAGTTAAAACAGAAAACCTCATTTGTCAAAAGCAGTCCGGGTCCAGCACTGAGCGCCAGTCCCTGCTCCATCCACACCCCACTGGTGACGCACAGAAAAGGGCACATGATGTGCTAGAGCAGGGATGCCCAACCTGCGGCCCTCCAGCTGTTGCAAAACTACAACTCCCAGCATGCCCTATTTGCTGTAGACTGTCAAGCATGCCGGGAGTTGTAGTTTTGCAACAGCTGGAGGGCCAAAGGTTGGGCATCCCTGTGCTAGAGGTTACTGCTGAGGCCACTGATTGGCCTGGCAGCAGTGACATGCATGTAGACGGCACATTACACTTCTGGTCCAGCAGGGACTGGAAGGAGTAAAGACTGGAGCACGGCTAAGAACACTCGCGACAGGAGAGGTTTTTTTTCCTCTGAGGATTTACTCAGTAATTTATAGGTTCAATTTTTTTTTTTTTTTTTTTTTTTTTTTTTTAAGGTAAGTTACTTACCTTTATACTTGCCAATAACAGCTGAAGACAGTAAGGCATTACACATTTACTAGTGCAAGGCAACAGCTTAAGGTCAGAGCCTAAAATACAAACAGGAACAAATCACTTAGTATATAATGTATACATCTGTAGCATGTTTTAAAGGGGTTTTCCAGGCTTCTGATTTTGAGGACTTACCTTCAGGATAGATCATTAGTATCTGGTAAGGATCCAACTCCCGATACCCCCACTGATCAGCTATTCCTTGCAGCCTCCAGCACTGGAACTAGTACTCTGAATGGAACAGAAAGCACAGCTCCATTCAAAGTGTAGTGGCCGTCCCAGCACCAGAGGCTGCAGGGAGCAGCCGATTAGTGGGGGTGTAGGACCCTCACTGATTGAATATTAATAACCCATCATGAAGACAGGTCATCAATATAAGAATCCTGGAAAACCCCTTTAAATGAAAGATTCTCAATGCCCTGTCTTTTTTTTTTAGTTACAATTATCACTAGGGGACAATGTACAAATAAAAACCCAGGAAAATATAAAAAGTGATGCCTTCACGACTTCTTGTAGTACAGAGGACCTCCAATATAAGGCCTCTTGCACACGACCGTATGGCTTTTTTTTTAGTATTTTGCGGTCTGCAAAAAAAAATAGATGACGTTTTTGTTTCTTTGACAGCGTTACTGCTCAGGGTACTCTAGAGTAGGCATTATGTTTATTATTCCACATATCAAAATAGCAGAATAATAGATTGTAAAAGCTCTGATTGACTTCATTGGACCTTTTAGGTTGTTGTACTCTGCTCTCCCCAGAACTCCCATAGAAATAGTGTGGCAATGTGCATGCCCAACCTGCCACTCTGTTCATTTCGAGGAGCTCCACCATACCAGTTTCCATGATTGATGTAGGACCCCACAGATCTAATAGTCATCCCCTATCCTGTGGATAGGGCGTAACTTTATATACGGTGACTGCAACACCCCTTTAAAGGGAATCTGTCACCAGGTTTTACCCTCAGAAATTGCCCAAGGCAGTTTGCTTTTTACCTCCACACTAATCAGCCGGGACAGGATTCATTCAAGTAGAAAAGGACAATAGCGTTTTGAATGAACCCTTAGGGCTGTGTGGCTGCAGATGGAGGGCTGCTTCTGAGGGCCCTTTCTTGGGCTAGAACTGAGCTAGTGCAATGATTTTGGTCTTGTTTTAATGCTGAAGTGGAGGCTGCATAGCAGCTAGAGCTATGAGCAAGGTCTCGTTTTAAAGCTCGTCAGCTTCAAAGCAAGAACAGGATTGCATCGCTAGATACCATACAGCTGGAGATCACACCTTTAGAAACCAGGTCTGGAATGAGATCCTAATCTTGTTCTGAATCTAAATGTCAGATTTAGGATCTGTCACCCCATAATGCAATGCAACATTCGGGCAGCATGTTATAGAGCAGGAGGAGCTCAGCAGATTAATATCAATATCTCCCTTTCCAGAATTTAAGACCACCCCCATGTCCAGCTATCAGTGACTGACAGCTATCTATGTATACACACTTACACAGAAAATGCTATAGCCCTGGGAGAAGGAGACGCCCAGGGCAAAAGATGTCTCCGCCCCAGGCAAAATTGAAGAAGCACGAGCGCCGGTACCGGGGGCTACAGCAGGCGAATGGAGCAGCACCCAGGGGTACAAGTAAGTGCATGGACATCCCTGGGTGCCGCTCTCCATGTACATAGCTTTGCCTAATAAACGGTGGACCAGTGAAAGGTCCTTTTTAAACGGGTTATTCAGCTATTAAACCCCTCCTTGCCAGATCTGTGGAGGGAAGCAGACTTACCCGCTCTCCACTGCTCCGTTCTGGCTCCTTTGGCCGAACTGGGAAGTTGTAAAGAGACTCAGAGTCAGCCATCTTACAGCCTGCTATCTTATATTCAGCCTTGGAAAGATTGTGTATGTACCCGAGAAAAACTAAACTTATTACTACCAGTGACTTTGTTTATGAGCTGACAAAGCTACCTCAGTAAAGTGTCCTTGAATTTGTTGCCCTCAAAAATGACCTGGTCATTGTCCTGCACCACCATCAGCCGAGCCAGTCTTCTTGCCTACACACATTTAACTTCAAAGGCACAACAGCCAACATCAGGCAGGAGACCCCATACCAGGGTGTGCCCCAAGGGGAGGCAGGGTTGCACCCCTCCATCCACTGCATGGCCCCAGGGAGCACCAGAGTGGGGAACGTCACTGTGGGCAACTACTGCACCCATCCAAGCCATGTTGGGCTGTGGTGCCGGAATGTTTCATCAGCCCTGGGACCCATATGTGCTGTGAAAGGGTGTGACGTGTCCTGAAAATGGACGTAATGCATCGTGGAATAGGTGGGGAATATATATATAGATGATCACAAGGGCTCCATCCTGGAGAAGAAAATGGCAAAGTGCTTCACATGCCACAACCATCCCACTCCGTAGGCCAACTAGGAAATATTGGCACTTATGCTATGGTACACGCTGCACTGAAATTTACATCTGGTATACTCCAAGCTCTAAATGTCCCCCTGTAATTGGGTTGAGGAGGGCCTCACAGTAGTCCAGCCCCCCCCCCCCCCCCCAAATAAATGGACTGCTCCGTACTCCCAGAAACCTTATTCTGACCCTGTCTTACTATATAGATTCCAAAGACAAACTGATATATGAGACATTTGGTGGTGGCACACTCACTCTTACATTATTAATTTATACGTTTAATAAGGTTTTAGGGCATTAATGTGCACATCGCACCCCAAATCTGAAGATGCATTCACCAACTTCCTTTTATTAGGGAATTGTTTAAATCGCCATACTGATGAACAGCCTGCCCAGTGACAACTACATCTTACAGGCTTCTGTAGAAAAGCACAATGCCAGTCATTAGAGGGTTAATACACTGGAGCATTGTGGGCGAGTTCAAAGTGAAAGTGAAAGTGCCATGCATCCGTAGTAAACACAAGTAACTATGGCAACGGTGCTGCTGATGTCATAGATACACATCTATGACATAAAGAAGCCATGGAAAAAGATTCCATAACAGAAGGACAAACGGCCATATGCAGAGCCATGCTTGAGGTGTCTGGATACCTGGAGCTTCACCATCTGTAGAGGGAGGAAGGGGACGGCCGCCTAGCCAACCAGATCAGCCCTATTGGCCTAGCCAGCCAGATCAGCCCTATCCACCTAGCCAGTCAGATCCGCCCTATCCGCCTAGCCAGTCAGATCATCCAAATTAGCCCTAGCCATCGATGGGGTGACAGATGATGCAGCCAGATCTCCCTCACATCCAGCGCCAGCTGCTGAACCTTTATGTGTAAGGCCAGGAGTGGTCGAATTTGGCTATCTCCGTAAGAGGCTCACACAGAGTATTTAATATTGTGTAACTGCTTACTAATCTGTTTCTTTAACCTGTATGACTATTTGATGTCCTTTCTGTCATATCATTGTAAATGTACACATTCTGATAATATATGTGGTTACATAGTGGCATTAACCTTCTAAGCCCAAGGGAAGGGCAGCCCTCCAGCCATGGTTCCCTAGAGGTTTCCTCCACAGGGGGTTTTCCTCTCCTGAGTGCTGCGGGGTGACTCTTTGTGAGTCGGGGGTGTGCCATTTTCAGTGCCCTTTTCACAGTGATTGGCCTGAGAATAAATTTGAGGCACTGAATGAAAATACATCAATTTGATACTAAATAAATGGTCTCCATTTAAAACCCAATGCAAGTGTTTTGTGCATTTCTTTCATAATCTTTGGTTTGGGTGGTCTTGCTTGGGAGTGAGGGTCCACAACATATTACACAGCGATAAAGCCAGATATCCAGGGGTGCAATTTTAATCCTGTGCTAGAAAATAGGATGGAGCAGAGATGACGTTTCACTGCACAGTCAATACAAATGTTCACACATCCGTGGATTAAGATAATTGGGGGGAGTTGCTGGATTTATTAATAGTGTTGAAATGTGCATGACTATATTAATCTCAAATTGCAGCAAAGTTATCAAACAGGCACGTGTCATGATAAGTTGGTGCAACTCGTCATGCGGTTCCATGGCCTGTGTACCAACTGGCGATTTTCTTACTGCCTAACCCTGGGTTCACACCTGAGCGTTTTACAGCGCGTTCAAACGCGCTGTAAAACACTCAACAGATTAAAATCAATGCATCCCTATGGGAGTGGTTCACACTTGAGCGTTTTACAGCGCGTTTGAACGCGCTGTAAAACGCCCAACGCATAAACAAGTACTTGAGCTTCTTTTGGGGCATTTGACGCGCGTTTTGTGATTGACACCACAGTAGTCAATCACAAGAACGCGCGTTTTACACGCGTTTCCTATTTGCAAAAACGCGCTGAAATACGCGCGTAAAACGCGCGTTTTTAGAACGCTCAGGTCTGAACCCAGGGTTAGGCTGATGTCACGCATGTTTTGGGGGAGCTTTTTTTTTTTTTTTTTTAGGCAACAAACACCAGTTTCAGATGTTTTAGTTTCAGAATGCATTAGGATAATCCTGATCAGTTTCTTTCCGGCGTAGAGACAGGACGACGGATCTCTACGCCGGAAAGTAAAAACGCTAGTGTGAAAGCACCCTTAGATAAAGGCTCCCCCTTGCTGTCTGTCTGGATCTGAGTAAAAGACCATGTTTCAGTGGCAACTATTAATAATGACGCATTCACACGAATGTGGTTTGGTTCAGAGCCCAACCTGCATTTTTTGCGGCTCGGATGCGGACCCATTCATTTCAATAGGGCCGCAAAAGATGCGGACAGCACTCAGTGTGCTGTCCACATCCGTCGCTCCGTTCCGTGGCCCCGCAAAAATTATAGATCATGTCCTATGCCTGTCCGTTTTGCGGACAAGAATAGGCATTTCTATAATGGGCCGCCCGTTCCATAAATTGCGGAACGCACACGGGCGGCATCAGTGTTTGCGGACTGCAAAACACGGTACGTTCATGTGCATGAGCCCCAAGAGTAAAACCCGGTGGCCGTTCCCTTTAATAAGGAAACAAAACAGTCCAGCATTGCACGACATCTTAAAGGGAGTGTGGTATTTCTGAAGTGGTAGGACTCTGAATTAAATACCTTTTCTAAATTTCGGTTTCACTTTGGACTGCTCCTCCCTCGTTTTGGAAACTTCTTGTGGTGGGGGTACAATAAAATTCATTAGCTCCAGGACCTTCTCACATGTTAGCTAAAGAAAGAGAGACGAGAATATTGCATTTGTATACAGTACAAACATATAAAGTAGGTTTGCTGGAAGCTAAATACACTAATATATTCTTTTTTGTGATTTACAAATATATTCAGAAAAAAGGAAGCACTTCAGAAGGTGACTTCTACTCCAGAGGAATGTGTCGGACAGCCTAAATAAGCCTCTCTCACAATGGCACCACGGTTTCCATTCATACCGCACCGTGACCACTACTACTACAGCTAGAGGACCATACTAATTGTACCCCCAAATTTCATTACGCTTTTCGTTTCTTCTTCCCCACGTTTCCGTACACATAGCTATATGAGGACTTGTTTTTTTTTGGAGGACAAGGTGTATTTTTTAATAGCGCCATTTCAAATACCATATAATGTACTAAAACGTGGGGGGGAAAAAAATCTTCACGGGGTGAAGCGCAATTGTATTATTTTTTATGGCATTCACGGTAAGTTAAAAATGTAATGTTGCGGTTCAGTATGATTACGATGATACAGGTTTTATATAGTTTTTACTATGTTTTACCATATTCTGACACCCATCATTTTTATGTTTTAGTCTGCAGAATCAGGAAATATGACTTTTTGATGACTTATTAAAATTTTTCTGGAGGGGAGGAGGCAAGGTGATACAGAGCTCACCGCACACAATAAATATTTTGATTGTTCGGACATTTTCTGCTGTAGCAATACCAATACAGCATGGGGACTAACATGCGATCCTTTGATCACTTATCATAGACTGAAATAGAATAGTATTGAAGCCTATGGGATTTTTACTGCCTACCTATGAAGCCCTGCAGAACGGTATGACAGGCCTTAGAGACTTCACAAGGCCTCAGGCTGCAATAGCAACCAATCGTGACCCAGTGATTTCCCGCAAGGGGTCCAGTCAGAGGGAGCCCCAAGGTCGCTATTCGCTACGGTACCTGGGAGATAAATGACTAGGATTACAGTCATCTCCGATCCAGTCATTGTGACCAGGTGTCGGCTGTATTACATTCGTATGCCTATGGAGTGGGCTCGGCTCATAACCCTGCTCCATAGGCACTTTGCAAACCTTGGACATGCAGTTACATTTGGGGGCATTTTACCATGCTATAATCACTATGCCATAAACCTGAGCCTGTTTTTTTTTTTTCCAGATGCAGCAAAATCAAATTTTAAAATGCTGCATGCTGTATAGTCAAGTGTGCACTCCAGCTGTACAGAAGAATCATGTCCTCCCGCTTTGATTTGCACCCCTATGGCTGTAGTCATTACCTGGCGCCTCCAAATGCTGTAGTTGCATTATTGCCTTTTAATTTGCGGACATGCACATTGCAGTGAGTGGTACTATGCTGAAGCCAGGCACAGTACACCTTGCTGCTCTGGGCATGCCCAGGGAGTGAAAGCTAACTACATGTGTAAAATTAGGAAGTGGTAAAGCAGAGTCCAGATGTGCATTTACATTTATACATAAGTCACTACCCAGGAATTAGGCTACGTTCACTTGACCTTATTTTTGGTGTGCCTCCGAAGTGCATTTTTTTTCTGATCGTGCGCAGACCCATCCATTCATTCGTATAAGGCCGCAAAAAACATGGACAGCAAACGGATGTCATCCATGTGCTGTCTGAAACACTGATCGTGCCGCAAATTATAGAACATGTCCTATTCTTGTCTGTTTTGCAGACAACAGTAGGCATTTTTACAGGATGCACATGGACCGCATCCGGATTTTGCAGATTCTCGATTTGCGGACCACAAAATAGATATGGTCGTGTGACCGCAGCCTAATGGTCACCCGCTATTTTGCTGGCTACTTGTTACCCCCTCTCCATTACAGCAATAAAATGAGCAGTGACCACAGCTTAAAGGGGGTTCTCTGGCAAGATTATTATTATTATTTTTATCTAATGCCTTCAGTCTGCCTCCATAAATAGAAGATTCATACTTACCTGCTTCTCTCCGCTCTGGTCTTCTATGTTGGATCCAGCATGTCCAGGTTTCCGGACTGTTTACATCCTGCAGTGCATGAGCATGGTCACAAGCTTCGCTGCAGCCAATAACTGTTGAAGTGGCCAACATATCACCACTGAAGCCAGTTATTGGCTGCAGTGGAGCATTTGACCATGCAGCACCGGATGTAAATAGTCCGGAGAGCAGAACATGGACATGTAGGAGCAAGCACGGAGGACCAGAGCGGAGTTGAGCAGGTAAGTATTAGTCTTCTATTTATGGAGGCTGGCTGTGGGCAAAGGATAAAAAAAAAAAAAAGTCTTTAGATTAAATGTTATGCTTCATTTTTATGATTTATAAAATAAGTATCTTTACCATTTACATGATGTTAAACATCCAGTGAGAATTGATGGCATTTACTTACATAGTATGTGCAGGTCCATATACTGAGCTGAGTGCTGCCGGTCACACATGCTCTTTCACTCTCCTCACAGCCAGATCTCTGCACAATGATTCTGTTCATTGCAGAGCAGCTAAGGGTGGGTTTACATCACCGATAGCAATTTCCGTTGTTCCGCTACATCATAGGAGCAGAACAAAGATAACAGACATGACAGATTCTGCATATAACTGACACGAATAGAGCTGAACAAACACCACTGACTACAATGAAGTCTGTACGGCATTTCTTGTTTAACATATGCGTGAAACAGATTAGTCAGGATCAGTCCCTGCTGGGCGCAACCATGTGCTGCCATTCACCATCATGTTTTCTGGGTTGTGGCCGGATCTCTGCCGCCCCCCCATTATAGTGAATGGGAACTGATGGAATTCCGCGGTTGCGCATGGCAGGGAAGGATCCAGCAGGATGTTCCCAGCCAGGACAGCCTGCCGGATCTGTTTCACACATATGTGAAACAAGCCTAACCTGCATTTTTTTACATCACAAAAGTCCTGCATACAGAACTTTGTGTGGTCTTTTCGAGCCTCCAATGCAGATCTGAAAAAGCCTTAGGCTGGCTTCACACGTGCGTTAAACCCGGACGTGAGCAGTCTGTGGTAGTGCAGGCTGGATTTGTTCTTTACAGCCGGAGCACACGGTGTTATTGGTTGCTATGACTCTGTGTGCTCCCTGTCGCCGCTGCAGGATAGTAATACACTGGTATAGATCATACCAGTGTATTACTGTAGTGCAGCGGCGGCAAAGAGCGCACGGCATCATAGCAACCAATGACACCGTGTGCTCCGGCTGTAAAGAACAAATCCAGCCCACACTACCACGGACTGCTCACGTCCGGGTTTAACGGATGTGTGAAGCCAGCCTTAAAAGAAATAGCTTTCTGCAGGAAAGAAAGACTTTTTTAGCTCCCCCACAGGAGCTAATAAAAATCTATTTCTATTAGATGCTTTGCAGAGAACAGAGGATCACTATGTCCAGCCAAGGACAAAATTTGATACTGACAAGTTTTGGTTTCCACAAAGTTTGCTGCTTCATTCTTTTTCGATCTTTTTGTCAGATGTTTCTATGGTATACTGAAATACAATTATAAATCATTAGTTTTTTTTTTTTTTTTTTTTACTTTTATCGACAAATACAACAAATTTATGAAAGATGCAATATTTCCAGTGTAGACCTCATTTCAAGACTTCTGCAATTAGCCCTGGTATGCTGGATATTAGCTTCTGGGACAAATGCTGACTGATTTCAACCCAATCATGCCTAATCAGTGCTTAGAGTTTATCACAATTTCTGTGTTTTTGTTTCTCCACCCGCTTTTTGGGGATTGATCACAGGTTCTCAATGGCATTTAGATGTGGGGAGTTTCATGGCCATGGACCCACAATTTCAACGTTTTGTTCGCCAAGCTGCTTGGTCATCACTTTTGCCTTGTGACATTCTCCATTATGATTAAAAAACTCCGTGTATTTTGTTATGTACAAACCCAGAACCACACAGGCCCGAAAAGGCCCCTAAACAAAAGAATGGGTGGGAGCTGTGTCCCCAAAGAGAAAGATTTTACGGTAAGCACAAAAATTTAGTTTTCTCATCCATATCATTGGGGGACTCAGGCTTGACCATGCGAAATTACAGAGCAGTCCCCAAGGGTGGGCATAACAAGCAACCCTCCCGTCAATCATAGAACCGCCGTCTGCAAAACTCTACGCCCCAGAGAAGCGTCAGCAGAAGCAAAAGGTGTACACCCTATAAAACTTGGGAAAAAGTATGCAAAGACGACCAGGTAGACGCCTTGCACACCTGAAGGGCCGAATCCCCGTGATGCACCGCCCAAGACCCCCCCACTGCCTGAGCCAAATGAGCAGTCACCTGGAAGGGTGGGGCCTGGCCATTAACGCTGTACACTTCCACAATGGCCAAGCGAATCTGGAAATGGAAGTCTTCGACGCTGCCAGCCCTTGTCTCTGCCCCACTGGAACAGGGAATCCGTCCGCCGGAAAGATGATGTCTGGGACAGATAGATTCAAACGGCTCGTACCAACTGCAGGGTATGGAGCAACTGCTCCCGAGGATGAGACGAGGTCTGACAAAGTGAAGGGAGAATAATTTCCTCATTTAGATGGAATGGCGACCGACACCACCTTCGGCAGAAAGGACTGCACAGGGCGAAGGACCACCTTATCCTGATGGAGGATCAGGAAAAGCGACCGACATGAAAGATTTGCGAGTTCAGACACCCTACGAATGGACGTGATTGCCACCAAAAACGCCACCTTGTAAGACGGGAAGCAAAGCGACACCTGCTGCAAAGGTTCAAACAGAGAAGACTGGAGAGTGTTGAGTACTAGATTAAGATCCCAAGGATCCAACAGAGGATGGAAAGGGGGAGCAGCATGTGCCACCCCCTACAGAAAAGTCCGAACCGCCGAAAGTGAAGCCAAATTCCGCTGAAAAAGAACAGAGAGAGACAACACTTGCCGTTTGAGGGAGCTAACTCCAAGTTAGCCAGCTCCAAGTCCATGCCTCACTGCAGGAAAGCCAAGAGTCGCAGCAAAGAGAACCGAACGGGAGGGAGCTGATGCCGCTCGCACCAACTAACGTAGGACTTTGAGGTCCAGCAGTAGATTCTGGAAGACGACGGCTTCCTGGCCCGAATCATGGTCTGGACCACCGCATCCGAAAAACCCCCGAGTATTCAGTACGGCGGCTTTAACAGCCATGTCATTAAATGTAGCGACCCTAAACTCGGGTGGAAGATCGGCCCCTGCGACAGAAAGTCCTCCTGAAGAGTAAGATGCCAGGGTTCATCGCCGAAAAGGGCGACTAGAGACGTGTGCCACACCTGGCACAGCCAATCTGGGACCACGAAAATGACGGGCAGTCCCTCGGACCTGATCTTCCAGAGGAGACACAGAATGAGGAAAAGGCGGGAACATGTAAGAAAATGTGTACAGACTCCACGGAATCACCAACACGTCGCACGCCAGGGCCATGGGGTCCCTGGACCACGCGACAAAGTCCTTGACCTTGTTGAAGCGGGAGCCCAAGAGATCCACATCCGGTCGCCCCCACCGTTCGCAAAAGACCTGCGGGTGAAGAGCCCACTCGCCGAGATCGAGACGCTCCCGGCTGAGGAAGTCTACAATCCAGTTGTCAACGTGAACTGCCGTTAGTGCCGGTACATGTTTCTCCACCCAGCTGAGAATCAGCACAGTCTCTGCAATGGGTGCCGCCCTGGTGATTCAGGTACGCCACCGCCGTGGAGTTGTCGGACTGTACCCGAACCGGAAACCCCCCCGAGATCATCGGCCCAATGCCGCAGAGTGTCCAATCGCCCTCCACTCCAGAACATTGATTGGAAGGGAGCGTTCCTCGCGTGACCATACTCCTTGAACAGAAAGATTTTCCAACACTCCCCCTCAAACCCTGAGGCTTGCATCCGTTGTTAACACCTTCCAATGGAGAGGAAGGAACGAGTGGCCCAACATCAACATCAGAGAGGCCAACCACCATCTGAGGGCCCGGTGAACCAGGGCAGGGAGATGCATGGGCCGATCCCAGGAGGCTGGGGAGTGGTCCCAGCTGGACAGAATGGCTCGCTGAAGAGCTCTGGTATGAAATTGAGCATAGGGAACTGCTTTGAAGGCAGAGACCATGTGCCCCAGAGCCTGCATGCAGCGACAAATGGTATCCAGAGCTGGCCACAACAAGGGGAGAATCTAAAGACTGAGAGCAGATAGCTTCTCCGGAGGCAAGAACACCTTGGCCTGAAATGTGTTGAGCACCAACCCCAGATAAAAGTGAACGGCTGCAATGGAAAAAGACAAGACTTCTGCCTGTTCAGGATCCATCAGAAGCGCTCCAGGGTGCCCAGAACTATGCTCAGGCTGTCTGCCTTCACCTGGGATGACGGACCCATCACCAGGATGTCATCTACGTAAGAGATTGCTTTTAGCCCCCTGGCATGAAGCAGGGCCATGACTGCCGCCAGAACCTTCATAAAGACCCTGGGAGCCGTGGCCACGCCGAACGCGAGGGCTACAAACACTAAGCTAAAACTAATTTAGCTTAGTCCCTGTAGGAAGGAAAAAGCTGAAGGGGAGGAGCTTAGACTGTGTGCTTAGTGTCCGCCTCCTAGCGACAACAGCTATACCCATGGTCAAGCCTGTATGCCCCAATGATACGGATGAGAATAGCATTGTTCACCACCAAATTGCTCCTGGATCATCGAGAGAAATTGCTCTTGGAATAGTTTTGATACCATTCTTTATTCATGGCAGAAAAAATTGAGTGAGACCATTTCCTTGGATGAGAAGCAACCCACACATGAATGGTCTCCGGATGCTTTACTGATGGCATGACACAGGACTGATGCTAGTACTCACTTTTCTTCTCAGGACAATCATTTGTCCAGACATTCAGAACAGTCTGAAGGTGGCTTGATCAGAGAAAAGGTATTTACGTTCTAGGCTGCTTTGCTGCCCTTCTTGACACCAGGCCATACTCCAAATGTCTTCTCCTCACTGTGGGTGCAGATGATCTCACATCTGCCTACTGCTATTGCTGAGGGAGCTCTGCACCAGTGGTGACCCGATCCCGTAGATAGTCCTGGCACTTGGTGGACTTTCTTTGGCGCCCTGAAGCCTTCTTCACAGCAACTGAAGTTCATGATGATCAGATAAATGGTTCTCCTTGATGTTCATTAAAATCAGATAAATGGTTGTATTTAGGTGCAATGTTTCAAGCAGCAATGGCCTTGCCTGTGAATCCCTACTGATGCAGAGCAAACATGACTACAGGTTTTCTTGGAGGTAACCACGGTTAACGGAAGACAATGACTTCAAGAACCACCCCCTTGAAAAGCAACCAGTCTGCTCTTCTAATTCAATCAGCATGACAGAGTGATATTAGCTGCCTTGTCCTTGTTAACACTTTCTGCTGAGCCAACGAGAAGATCACTGAAATTATAATCAGCAGGTAATTTTTAGGGTTTTTGTGATTAAGTTAATTTCAATGGAACACTTGGAATTGATCTGGTCATTTTTAACAACAAGCTAGAGTTAATGCAAATTGAAAAAACAAAAACAAATCTGAAGTAGCAACCTTTGTGAAATCCAAAATTTGTGTCAGTCTAAAATCTTTTGGCGACAACTGCAGATACCTGGCTTCATGGAGAGTGACTGATCCAGTGTGACCAGCAACACGCCTCTCAATAAATCGACGCTCACCTACTATGTTGGTGAAGGTCAGTCTTCTCTGTAATGCTTTTTAGATGTCGATGTGCATAATTCTAAAGTTAAGTAGGAAGTCCGCCATAGATTATTTCCACTACAGCAAGGACTACAACCAAAAACAGTACATTCACAAGACCGAATGTATTTTGCGATCCACAAAGCGCTGATCCGTAAAATATGTGTGACGTCTGTCTTGCATCCTTTTTTTGTTAGCAGATCCATTGATATCAATTGGTCCTTGAACCACATTTTGCGGCTAAGTATAGGACATGTTCTATCCTTTGCAGAACGGACATACCAATAGCATAAGGAAAACATCCGTTTGCTTTCCACTTCCATATTTCCGTTCCAAAAAAGAACAAACATGTCCCAATCTTGGCTGCAAATGAGGATCACGGACCTATGGAAGTCAATGAGTCTACAAAAAAAAAAAAAAAAAAAAGACGGACGTCACCTGTACCGAAAAATACATACAGTAGTGTGAATGCACAGAGAAAAACAAGACAACTGCCATACACAAGAGGCACATGAACCTTTCTAAAGATGGTGGGGTGAAAGCTGGGGCTCTGTTCGGATATTAAATAAGTTGCTTAGACACAAAACTACCGTAATGTCCAACCTTATACTCCCCGAGGGCAAAGTGGCAGGCTGCAAGTTGGATGAGTGACCTTTGCTGCTCTAAGTTTCCTTGATTGATCATTTGCTGTGTTGGTGAATGAGACCCATGCAAGGCCGCCATGAGATGAAGGCTGTTAATTGCTTTCTTGTGTTGCCCCTTTAGGAAGAAAACAATATATCAAAGGAGAACCTGAAATTTGTAAATGACAAAACAGCAAGTAAAAAAAAAACAACAAAAAAACAAACAAAAAACATTACACTTAATATAAGGGAAAAAAAGCACAGATGAACAAAAAAACATGTTTTGTTCCCCTCATTTTCAGGTATACAAGGATTATCTAAGGAAAAGTAAAGTAAAGAGCTTATTTAAATCTACATTAACAGTCACAAATGCCTTAAAAGTAACCTTGTCAGCACAAAATGCAGTGCGATCTGCAGGTAAAAAGTTATAGCGCAGAAAGAGCTGGGAAGATAGTTCTGTGAAAGATTAAAACTTTATCATTTCTAGATTAAAATTATTGTTGTTTCTAAGTTCAGTTGTACACAAGCGCAGTCTTAGCAGTGATCGATAGTGAATTTCGGGCCTATTATCAGGAGCAAGAGTTCACAGGAATGCTCATTCCAGATAACTGCCCTGATTTGCATCTTTCATCAGGATAAAAGATGCACAATTATCGGCAGTGCTTTTGTAACCATGGATGTGCTGCCGATAAGCAGTAGAATTGAAGAAAGGGGGGGCATCAGTGGCAATCATTCCTCTTTATTTATTTTGGATCAGTCTGTGTTAGATGGCAAAGTGAACAAGCATCGATGGACTTGTTTATTGTCCAATGGAGCTTATCCAATCTGCTGCCTGCCTGTGACGAAAGGTCCCCTTTAAAAGGGAAAGGCAGCTTTGATTGCATTGTGCTTATTTGGGCTAAAATTTCCATTTAGTCTATTACCATTACCTTTTCCACATACAATGAATGTTGTCCTTTCCCCTTCACAGTGAAATTCATCAAAGGAGATGTTTTAAGATCTATGTCTTTTCTTTGCTTTTCTGTAAGCTCAAACGCATTTAAAGATGACTTGTCTAGAGTACTGTTAGTAACTAATGGTATTCCGCATGAAATGACAATTCTTTAGCCTATTGTTATGACTTTTTGCTGTCACATTACGATATTACTAATACCAGTTCATGAATAAATTGACAGCTGGATGCTACCAGTTAGGGGGGGGGGTGTCCCTGCATAGTCTGACACTGCCCAATCAGTGCCAAGCTGTGCAGGGATACACCCCTATGACAAGGTGAATAGTAACAATAAACTTATAGTGGGAATAACAGAGAAACAGCTCAACATATAGTCCGAGAAAAGATGCTCCAGAATTGTTAATTAATAGGGAATGGAAATAGTTACTAAACCAGACGTGCCAGGAGAGGCGACAGGTCCTCTTTAAGGGCTCATTCAGAGGTCAGTATCTGTTTTTCAGACTGCAATTTGCGCATCCGTAAAACACAGGTACAGGCCGCGTGCGTTCTGCATTTTGCAGAAAGGAACAGCCAGCCCTATGATAGAAATGACTGTTCTTGTCCACAAAAACGGACATATTCTATCTTTTTTGCCAAGCCATGGAACAGAAGTAGGGATGCAGACGGCACCTGACGGGTTAACTGCCGCTGATCGCAGCAGCTCCCTGTCATAGAGGTCAGGTGCCGGCTATGTGATTCTGCCGCCGACACCCGCCTCCTGTATTTGTATTAATGGTTTCAGTGCACCCCCACCCCCCAGTATTCAATCATTGGTGGCAGTGAACACAGGGTCCCCTCCCCCCTCCTCATCGGTGGCAGTTCCAATCGGAGCCCCAGCAGTGTAATTGCAGGGCTCCGATCGGTTACCATGGCAGCCAGGACACTACTGAAGCCCTGGCTGCCATGGTAAGCTCCCATTAAGACAAATAAAATGGCCGCGTTACTATTAGCACACACAAAACCTGTCCTAGTCACACAACAGGACAAGTTACTTCAGGACACTGAGGTAGAGAGCATCCTCATCCTCCTCTCTTACTTGTCAGGGATTATGATCCTAAATACAGATAAGATCTTCAGCTGAATCTCTGTAGGAATGGAGTTCATGAGGAGACATGAAGCACAGAGGACGGACAGGACAGACTGTGGTAATGGAGACTGTATACAAGTGCTGCTGCTCATTATCTACACCCCTACTATCCTCTCTGTATTCATGTCGCCTAACGAACTCCATTCCTACAGACATTCATCTGAAGATCATATTAAACTGTATTCAGGATCATAATCCCTGACAAGAGAGGAAGATGGCTAATGAAGAAGGTATGGGTGAAAGTTAAACAGCTGAGAGGTGTGGGTGGAGTAGGAGAGCTTTCCCCAATAGGGAAAAACAATCTACTGCCAGAATTTTCGTCCTTGACAAGATTTTGGAATTGGGAAACTATCAGGGTGAGGAGGTTAGGTCAATTGTTGGATGGCTGATGCACATGATGTGGTCTTGCCCTGTAATAGGGAAGTATTGGGATGAGGTGTTGAACCTGATTAACGACAATATGGTGCTTAGGTTGGTTAAAGATCCTAAGTTTTGTATAATGGGCAATGTATCAAGCATTAGTGGAGACGAGGAGGTCAAGGTGGCAGTGGGGAGGCTGTTGTATGTCGCTAGGAAGCTGGTGGCACAGCACTTGATCCAGGGGAGTCCGCCGACGGGGGGGAGTATGTTCGGAAGGTGCATGATATGTTGGCGAATGAAAGAAGCGTGTTTGAGAAGAGAGGCTGTCCTCCAAATTTTGAGAAATTGTGGAATGAGTGGTTGTCGCATACCCATATAGTGATTTGAAACTTGTCCTGAAGTTTTTGCGCTCTGGTGGGGTGGGGGGATGGGATTGTATTATGTTTTTCTATCTGCATCCAGTATTGAACACTTGAGTCTGAACAGGAAGGAGCTTTATTGATATACAGAAATAATGTATGATAGTATAATTGTGACATCTTTGCTTATTGTATTGTCATCAAGTTTTTGGATATGCCTTATACTTCTATTGTTTAATTTAAAAAAAAAAAAAAAGAGAGGAAGATGGCGCAGCTCTTTAACTTGTCCTCCTGTGTAATTAGGACAGGTTTTGTGTGGACTAGTAGGATGACGGACATTTTATTTTTCCTAATGATTGCTCCCCAGACAAACCGAGCCATTATACCTAATGAAAGGTATTTGGGAATATATCTATAACGAAGTAATATTTAAGTATTTTCATTTTCTTAATTCCCGGAGAACCCCTTTAAGATAAGCCTCCAGGTAAAACGGATAGATTAACTAATAATGTGATGCACACAATAATGAGTGCAAACAAAGACCAGACACTCTGAAAAGATTTCTCTCTGTGGTTGATGGACTAAGTAAAATATAACTTACACAGACAAAGTAGTGCTTACCTGATAAATGACCATATCTGTGAGGAATATCCTTAACCACAACCAAGTGTCCGTCTTCCACGGTAGACAAATTCTGGAGAACTCTATATTTATGGAGTGGAGAGCAGATATGATTTGCAAAGGTTACCAAAAGCAGAAAAATAGAAGAGCAAAGGTGTCTGCGTGAACACTGATTTTAAAGGGAACCTGTCACTGGGATTTTGGGTATAGAGCTGAGGACATGGGTTGCTAGATGGCCGCTAGCACATCCGCAATATCCAGTCCCCGTAGCTCTGTGTGCATTTATTGTTTAAAAAAAAGATTTGATACATATGCAAATTAACCTGAGAGGAGTCCTGTACGTGACTCATCTCAGGGACAGGACTCATCTCAGGTTCATTTGCATATGTATCAAATCGTTTTTTTTTACACAATAAAAGCACATAGAGCTATGGGGACTGGGTATTGCGGATGTGCTAGCGGCCATCTAGCAGCCCATGTCCTCAGCTCTATACCCAAAATCCTGCTGACAGGTGCCCTTTAAGTCTTTTATTAACTCTAAGGGGGAATACTTAAGAGTTACCGGTAATTCTGTTTCCTTGAATCCACCACGGCTACAGAGGAGATTGACCCCTTGACCTCTGTAGGGGCAGGAATACACAGAGACAGAGTTTAAAAGCCCCCACCCACTCTCTCCCTTCAGTGTTTACAAATTTTCAAGTGGGTGCTATTAAGTATTAACAATATATATACAAAAAAAAAAATTCTCTTTTAAGTATTAAATTCATACTCATTATAAGTACATTAAGGGAGGGAATATACGGGCCGTCATGGTGGATTCAAGGAAAAAGAATGACCTGTAAGTCTAATTACGGTTTTCCATTTTATCCACCATGATGGCTACAGATGAGAACTAACAGGTTATACAGTAAGACAATTTCCTGGTCCCTATGGAAGTTTGAAACCACCTTAGGAAGGAACCCCGGGTCCAATTTTAGAACTATCCTGTCAGAAAAAACTGAAAGTTAAGGTTCTCTGCATGAAAGAGCCTCAATTTCTCCCAGGGGTCTAGCTGATGTTATGGCTATTATGAAAGCAGTCTTAAAGGAGAGCTGCTTAATGAAAATGTCTGAAATGGGAGCAAAAGGTGCTCTTGTCAACCCATTTAAGACTAAATTTAAATCCCATTGAGGAACCTTAGGATTTAATGACGGTCTAACTCTGGATGCTGCTCTTATGAACCTTCTAACCCATCTATGATCAGCTAGATTTGTATCATAGAATGCATCTAGGGCGGAGATCTGGACCTTTAGGGTACTTGGCCTAAGACCTAGGTCTAGCCCTCTCTGAAGAAAATCTAAAAAATCTTTTGAATACATAGGAAGACATATTTGGAGAGTCTTGCCCCAACCAACTACAGTACTTCTTCCAGAATTTTAGGTAGATAGAAGATGGCCTTTAATGTACATATAACTTTGTTCGAGAGTCCCTTACTCCTTAAGACCTCGCTCTCAGGATCCAGGCTGAAAAGATTGAAAAGACTTGGATTTTGATGAAGAATTGGGCCCTGAGAGAGAATGTCCTTCTGAAAGGGTATTAACCAAGGATCCTCCAATGCTATTTTCTTTAGAATGGAGAACCAGTTTTTTTTGGGCCAGTAGGGGGTTATTAATATCACCGTTACTGGGTCTGTTAGAATCTTCTATTGAACACGAGGGATTAGAGCGTATGCTAGATTCCATGTCCTTTTTATGGAAAAAGCGTCTACTGCGCCCATGGCCTCTCTCTGGGATCTAAAGAGCAAAACGCTTGACTTTTGCATTTCTTTTTGAGGTGAACAGGTCTTTTTGTGGTAAGCCCCATTTGGCAGATATTTCTTGAAAGATTCTTGGATTTAAAGACCATTCCCCTGGGTCTAGGGTTTTTCTGCTCAAGAAATCTGCCTCTAAATTTTCTGGTCCCCTGAGATGAACCACTGTAATGGATAGGACATTTTTTTCCGCCCAGAAAATTTTGTTTTCCGCTAGAGATCTCAAACTTGGGGACTTTGTACCCCCCTAATGTTTTAAATAGGCAACCGCTGTTGTATTGTCTGAAAATATTTTTAGATTTTTTTGCTTAGAAGAAGACCTTGAGTCACCTTTAGAGTCTCCCAGACCACTCGCAACTCTCTGTAATTTGAGGATCTGTTTTTTATCTTTTCTGACCACCCCTGCCAGGTTGAGGAGGCTACTTTTGCTCCACAACCCACACTGCTTGAGTCTGTCACAATCTCTGAGTCTTTCAACTAGATTATGCCCTTTGATAGATTTATCTTTTTCTTCCACCAATTTAGATCAGACTTTACTGGGGATGGAATGACTATTTTCTGTCTAGGGACGACTGTTTTTTGTTCCAACTCCCTAGGATCCAGGTTTGCATAATTCTGGTGTTAGCCTGACACCAAGCTACAGTTGTTATGCAGGATGTCATAAGACCTAGAATGCTCATAGCCATTTCCAGTAGAGCACAGATTAAAAGATTGGAAGTTTTCTATCTTTCCTATGATAGCTTCTATCTTTTCCTGTGGGAGAGATGATGTTTCGGATACCGGGTTCAACCTTACTCTCAGAAACTTTCTGTTGGATGATGGGATTAAGTAGGACTTTTTTATGCTTATTAACCAACCTAAGGGTCCTTTCACACTTGCGTTCTGAGGATCCGGCAGGCACTTCCGTCCTGCCGGATCCGTCAAGCACTAAGATACCTGAAGCATTAGAAGACTGATCAGGATCCTGATCAGTCTTGAATGCTTTCAGGTTACTATGGCAGCCAGGACGCTACTAGCGTCCTGGTTGCCATAGTAGGAGCGAGGAGCGGGGAGCGGCATACCTACATTCCGTGCGGCTCCGGGCGCTCTGAATGACGTCAGAGCGCCCCATGCGCATGGATCACGTGATCCATGCGATCACGTGATCCATGCACTGGGGCGCCCTGGCGTCATCCTGGAGCGTCCCGGGAGCCGCACGGAATGTAAGTATGCCGCTCCCCGCTCCCTGCTACATTTTACCATGGTAACCAGGACTTTAGCGTCCTGGCTGCCATGGTAACCAGTCAGAAAAAGCTAAATGTCGGATCCGGCAATGCGCCGAAGCGGCGTTTAGCTTAAGGTCGGATCCGGATTAATGCCTTTCAATGGGCATTAATTCCCGGATCCGACCTGCGGCAAGTGTTCGGATTTTTGGACGGAACAAAAGCGCAGCATGCTGCGGTATTTGCTGCGTCCAAAAAGCGTTCGGTCCTGAACTGAAGTCATCCTGATGCATCCTGAGCGGATTTCTCTCCATTCAGAATGCATGGGGATGATCCTGATCAGGATTTTTCCGGCATAGAGACCCGACGACGGATCTCTATGCCGGAAAAGAAGAACGCAGGTGTGAAAGGGGCCTAAGTCTGATATTCTTTGCAAAAAATGTTTGTTTGTCTGACTGCTTCTGAACTTCCTACTATAAGAAAATCGTCCAAGTATGGGAAGATTAATAGTCCTTCCTGTCTGAGACGTGATATCATGTCGACTACAAACTTTGTGAAGATTCTTGGCGCTGAGGAAATGCCCCACAGGGGAACTCACGGAAGGAGCGGCCGAAGGTGGGTCTGCACTGTCCGTGCAGGTCCCAGGAGCTGACATGCTGCTGGAGTCAGTGGAGACAGCATTGTCAGAATCGCCTGCTCTTTTTCACATGGATCAGCATCTGACGTCATCAGCCCGTGTCCCAGGCGTGATTACGCGTCCCCACACATGTCCCGAAGCTCCGCCCCCTCCGGGAATCTGAGAGCTTGAACTTGGCTCCGCCCCCATTCGGCATCCCGTTCTTACAGGTCTGCTTCATCACCGGAGGGAAAGGTGACCACGAGAAGGGCAGAGGAGAAGATGGGTAAGCCAACCTCCAGTTATAGGAAAATAAATAAATAATATAAAAATAAAAAAAAGAATAAAATTATAAAACTAAAACTCTTCATCTCCCTTTTGGGAGGCCTCTCTGTGTAATGGCCCCATAGGGACAGGAAACACTGAAGGGAGACAGTGGGTGGGGGCTTTTAAACTCTGTCTGTATATTCCTGCCACTACAGAAGTCATGGGGGTCAATCTCATCTGTAGCAGTCATGGTGGATGAAACGGATAAATCAGCAATTCTCATGAACTGAGTTGCCGTTCATTTTGCACATAAACATGTTACTTTATTCTATAGGTTAGTACGATTATGGCACTAGGAGGCTGGAACAGACTGAACAAGGTTTTAACATACTGGAATACTTGTCACTACTGCACGACGGAAAGCCTATTAGACCCTGCCACTGGCAGAGCCTAAAAGGTTTCGGTAGACAGCTGACCATAGGCCATTTTCAAGGGCCCTTTACACAGGCTGGGAATCTGCCAGATAACTGCCAAGGAGGGTTCATAGTAACCCTCCTTGGCTGGTTGGAAATTATCTGGCGGTTTACAGGTGCTGCCGATGAACAGGCAAAACGCTTGTTCGTCAGGTAATTGGATCATGTGTATAGGCAGCTACAGTGTCGTTTGGCGGCAGCAGATGTGCAGTGTAAACAAGAAGTCTGTATGGGGATGAGAGATGGCATTAGCAATTGCTGCTCCCCATACTGTGGAGGAGACCGCTGCATGGGGTTCTGTTACCACTACCCGGGGGGCAGTTACACTGCCTTTCCACGTGTAAGTGGCACTTTGATTAGTACAAAAAAAGGCACGGCTGTAATGGGAAACTGAAGAACTGGGCCACTGGTACCAGTGTGTGCAGCAGAAGTGAGGAGATTGGTACTATCCGTTGTGTTTTCGGTTTTACCTTTGTCAAGAGCTTCTGAAGAATGCAGAAGATCCCAGCATTCTCTTGCAGTTTTAAAGCTCTCTAAGACTTCGTTAGGGTTAGCAAGATCATTCTTGTTAACAATCACATGACGACTTCGACCTTTTCCTGAGAGGTCTTCATCATCTGAACTCTAAAGAATACAATAAATATGTTTAACATGAACATGTTCCCACATAGATTATAGGAGATGACTTCTAGGTAAAGAAGCAGAGCAGCCAGTATACTCTTTCCCTAGGGACCCATCGTCTCAGAGTTGCCAAGGGGTGCCCCATAATCAGCCACCTTGCTGCTGCCTGCCGCTGTGTGAACATGTGTTCAAGGCAGGAGCTAGTCAACAGGATACTGACCGGGGCTACAGGACAGAACAGCTTTGAGTTATAAGTTGTAATGTGAATAGGAGTACTCCAATATTTGCATGTAGCTGTACAGTAGGCGCCCAGAAAGGAATTTCACTGGTGGGCCCTAGGCACCCCTGTCCAACACTGGTTTATATAACAGTTTAATGTCTGTCTATGAAAGACCAAAAAAGTTACAGAAACCTCTAAATATTGCTTTAATCAAATAAAATGGCGACCATCCAAAATTGCATTGTAAAGGGGAGTAGTCTTAAATTAGATGGTCAGTAAGCCTAATATATGGCAAAACTGAAAATCTGGTCTTGAAAACACAATAACTCATTGAGCAGTACTCAATATTGAACAAAGAAGTCCACCTCAGAAATCTTGTGGAAAACACCGTATGATGGATCTATTAAAACTTAACATTTAATTAGTAATCTATAAAAAATTATGCCCAAGATACAAAATTTAAATAATGGAATTGCACCACAACTATAATCCTCCTTAGATAGGGGGTGCACGGCGGCACTGATACACCAATGTCCTACCGTACTGCAATCTTCGTGTAGAATACAGTCTGTATTGATTTGTGGTGCCAGGTTCAGCCGATGGAATTATCGTTCCTCCGTTGAGTGTAGTATAGGAGAAGGAAAGGGAATAGGGAACGGGGTCCTATTGTAACCCTATAATAGCCCTGTGATGGATTAGGCCCTGGTAACTAGTGATATAGTAGCAGCCTCACCACAGGGCACTCGTCCTTAAAAGGGCGACCCCGTCTGTAACCTATCCCTGTTGATTAAACCCTATGACGACCCTGCACTTAGAAAGTATTCATTGTTCCCTACATGCATGTTTCATGTCTCCTTAAAGACAATCATCAGGGGTATATAAAGGGTACTCACAAATTGTACTGGGGTACTATTTAAGGTGGAGAATACCAAAAAATGGATCCTAAAACAAGGATCCAAATGGGTCATGAATTATAAAGGAAAATAGCCCTTAGATCACATACCAGTATAAGGACTAATAATAGTACCGATAACAGATGAAGAAGGCAAATGGTGTAGATCAAAGAGAAGAGAAGAGAAGATGCTGGATGGCGATCCTCTGTGTCCAAGTGTGGACAAGTGTGGACACAGAGGATCGCCATCCAGCATCTTCTCAAGTCCACTCATCCTCCCTTCTAACTCCATTAGGATATACCATTCATCTGGGAGTTGGATAGGATAATAGCCTTTTGATCTACACCATTTGCCTTCTTCATCTGTTATCGGTACTATTATTAGTCCTTATACTGGTATGTGATCTAAGGGCTATTTTCCTTTATAATTCATGACCCATTTGGATCCTTGTTTTAGGATCCATTTTTTGGTATTCTCCACCTTAAATAGTACCCCAGTACAATTTGTGAGTACCCTTTATATACCCCTGATGATTGTCTTTAAGGAGACATGAAACATGCATGTAGGGAACAATGAATACTTTCTAAGTGCAGGGTCGTCATAGGGTTTAATCAACAGGGAAAGGTTCCAGACGGGGTCGCCCTTTTAAGGACGAGTGCCCTGTGGTGAGGCTGCTACTATATCACTAGTTACCAGGGCCTGATCCATCACAGGGCTATTATAGGGTTACAATAGGACCCCGTTCCCTATTCCCTTTCCTTCTCCTATACTACACTCAACGGAGGAACAATAATTCCATCGGCTGAACCTGGCACCACAAATCAATACAGACTGTATTCTACATGAAGATTGCAGTACGGTAGGACATTGGTGTAAGAGGTGGTCTTCTCAAAGAGGTGGGCTTTTACAGAGGGTTCACTGTATGTATTTGTTATTAACGACGGTTAGAGTTGAAGCCGACCGAAAATATGCGCATCATCTAAAAACTATTCTCAGCAATTGTTTTCGGTGTGCTTAGTTCATACGGAAATAAAATGCAAACAAAGTAAATTAAAATTACCATTGTTTTCTCCCTGCAGTCTGCAAGTTTCCTCCTTTTGTGCAAGTGCTTTCCAGAATTTATCTCAACTTCACTGAAAACGTTTGAGGTGTCCTCCAGGAGGACAATGGGAACTTGGCTGGCAGTGTTTGGCCCTTGAAAACATAAGTAAATATGATATTAACAGTATTACTTTGTGAATCAGTTCGGAGTTCCACCCTTTCCAGCCCTGTTAGAATACATAATTAAAGGGGTATTCCAGTTGGTAGAAGTTATCCCCTATCCAAAGGATAGGGGGAGAACAATTAGATGGGTGGGGGCCCTACTGCTGAGACCCCCACCAGTCATGAGAATGGGGCCCGTATCCCCTGCAGCCCCCCTGAAATGAATGGAGGGGCCAGTTGCACTTGTGTGTGGCTGCTCCATTCATTTCTATGGGAGCTCTGGAGATAGCCACATCTGTGAATGGCTGCTCCGTTCATTTCAGGGGGGCTGCAGGGGATACAGGGTTTTCTATTCTCGGGATCGATGGGGGTCCCAGCAAGGAGCAGCTGCCATCTCCATGCAGTAAATATACGGCCGTACAGTTACTGCATGGAGTGTAAAGGCGTTAAAGAGGACCTTTCACCTGAAAATGCTTGTGAAACTGAAGACATACCCTTACTTGCCTGTCCCCCGTGGTGCTTAATCAGCTCTTCTTTTTTTAATATGTGCCCCCGTTTGTCCACGGTGCCCCCTGCAATAACTCCCGCCGTGTATGCTAATGAGCCATTCGGCTCAACTGGGCGGGCCTGGAAGAAGAAAGACACGCCCGGGAGAACTTTTGCAGGCCCGCCCAGTTGAGCCGAATGGCTCATTAGCATACACGGCGGGAGTTATTGCAGGGGGCACCGTGGACAAACGGGGGCACATATTAAAAAAAGAAGAGCTGATTAAGCACCACGGGGGACAGGCAAGTAAGGGTATGTCTTCAGTTTCACAAGCATTTTCAGGTGAAAGGTCCTCTTTAATGAGCAGACACTTTTTGTGAGTTAACAGTCCTAACTATTTGCTGGACTACCAAAATAATTTTTGTGATTGATCTTCTACTTGAGCCCTAGGGGTCATTATTAACTTACTTGTTAGAGATTTTTCTATTTTTAGATTTAGGAAAAACTGCAAAAAAAAAAAAAAAAGAAAAGAAAAAAAATATGCAAACTGACAAAAATAAATTAAAATGGATTCTCTATTATTGGGTCCTTTTGATATATAATATGTATAGTTACACCTGTATGGGACAACTATGGGGGCAGTTTCAGTCGGCATGGGTATTTTAGTATTTTTATTTTTTCTCATTTGTATTTTATTATACATGTTTTACTTAACGTATTTTTGCCCTATAAGACGCACTTTTTTCTCCCCAAAAAAGGCCGTCTGGTGTTGCAGGCGGCGGCTACTTGATGCCTTTGGGCGTTAGCCTGGGAGTTGTGGTCCCTCCCTTCTGGGACTGCTCTGGAACGTCTGAACGTGGTCAGGGCCCTGAGACTTTACCTGGAGGTCACTAGCTCCTTCCGGCGCACTGACTCTCTGTTTGTGGTGAATATAATATATATTATATATATATATACAAAGAACGAATTTTTTTTTCGTTCTTTGGACTTTTCAACTTTAAAGGGTTCGTTTCAGTTATGATACTTTCTATTAATATGCAAATTAGGCCTTTAATGCAATGAGGGAGTCTCCACTGCTCTTGTTGCACCCAAGCTACACTTACTTCTGTGGTCAGTCCCTCCCTCACTGAGTTTCCACTGCCTGGCCCTGTCAATCAAAGCAGCGAGGGAGGGGCTGTCTTCTTTGGGTTCCCGGCTGTCACATACAGCCGGGGACCTGACCTGCTCTTGTAGTAACTAATCTTGTGCCATACATATACAGTGCTTTGGATTAAAGCTCCTGTACATGTATGATGTATGGTCATTATCAGGGTAAAGTAGCATATATAAAGCACACACCTTGGAAGAGGGAAGGCTGAATAGCACTGATGTACTGGAAGACGCTTTTGAAAAATATCAGCATAGTGGAGTACACAACCTGATTCTTATATTTTGCATGAGCTTCATTGTCAAAATTGCTGATGTAACGACAGAGTTCCTTGATGCGATTAAAAAGGTCATTAAAAGTCCTACATAGAAAAATACAACACACAAATTATCCCACAAAACCTTCCAATATCTCATGTATAAACTAAGTCTTCAATTATAGGAAAGGCAAATTGAAATGCGCAAAAGTGGATTTACAGGGAGTAACCAGCAGTTTTTGACAGCACTAGGTAGGCTGGGGAGAGCACTAAAGTACTACCTTTGGTGGAGTTTTATAGCCAATAAGGGTGAGAGTATGAACTTTTATTCTGGCAGGTTCTACTCCTGGAACTGCCCAGGGAAGGGCTTCACTGTGAAGTGCTCTCTGCTTTGAGCGGCTTCATCGCGCTTCTTCTGCTGAGTGACTGCTGTGGTGGTCTCTTGGTCGGATGCTACAGCTGCCCCATAGAACAGAGGAGATGAGCTGTGAAGCAGCTCAGTGTAGACAGCACTTTTATTATTTATTTTATGCACTTTTATAGCGCTACTATATTCTGCAGCGCTTTCCAGATATTAGCATCAAGCTGTACTTTACAATGAAGCTCCATTTCCAGTGCCCCTGAAGAAGCAGTGCATGGCAGAATAAAATTTCATATTTACACTACTCCTGAAAATAAAAGCTTGGCAAAAGGTTTGTTTGTCCTGCTCTTCCTAGCCCCTACCTAGCACTGTCAGCAGTTTGGCATGGTCAAAACTGCTGACAGACTTAAAGCTCTCCATACAGTGAGGCGCTACATATTTTAAAGAAACAACAATTTTTCTATATCATCAGTTATTATGGAGCAAGAAATAAAAGAATTCAGATTAGCACACTATACATTCCAACCTGGTTCCCTTATCCATCTGCCATTCACATCGCATGCCAACCACAGATATGATTTTAAGAAGTCGATCCCAAGGGTCCAGTATCTGTGAAGATTTCTCTGTCAGACCCTCGATGATGTATTTCTGGGAGGTTCGTTTGGTAGGCGACAGTAAATCAGATGTATCCTGTGTACCTGAGCGTGAAGGAACTTAACATCATAACGCATTCAAACATATAAAATGTTCTAAAGCCAACATCTAAAATAAGTGGAAACGAACATGAAAACAATTACCAAACTGCATTTCACAGTAAATACAAAAAACAACAAAAAAAAAAACTTTGGGCGATTTAGAGAATTCAGTCTTTTATACCTTGATGCTGGGCATCTGTCTGGGGCGATCGCGTCACATAATTGATATAAAATTCTGCAGCTTTGTTCAGGTATTTGTATAACAGGCTGGAGGGCAAGCGGACATCCAGGTTGTTAATAATGAGAGGAAGAACATCACACACTAAAAAAAAAGGAAGAGACGTTAAAGCAGACCTGTTACCTCTCCTGACATGTCTGTTTTGGTAATTAAGCGACAGTGGTTTTAATATTTTTCTACTATGTTCTGAGTCAATAAAGGAATCCGCTTTTATTTGGGTGCCGATCTATCCACGTTTTTTTATGTTTTGGTAATTAGTTGCATCTCACTTGTAACAGCTGTATAGCATCTATTCTTATGACTATCCTGTGCCATCCCTTTATTATTCCTTCTAGAAGTTATGAATTACTGGAAGTTTGCATTCAATGTCCTGATGGATGTAACCAGTTTTGGTGCCCCTGCACAGTCTGATACTATTCGGTATTTTTGTGTTAAAGGGAGTCTGTCACCACATTTGGTCATTATAGACCGAGTACACAGTGTTCTGGCTTAACTTCAGATAATTTAAATGGTACCTTTGTTAGTCACTTGTATGGCTCTTCTGCAGCAAAAACGAACTTTTATATATATGCAAATGCGGCTCTCAAGTGCCCAGGGGCGGAGTTTACATCTTCGGAGCCCGGGCTGCTCTGCTTAAGATCCCCGCCCTCTCCTTTCCCTTGCGTCCTCCTCCTCTTCCTGTGAAAACCTGCGCCTGCGTTCTGCTTGGCTGGGGCATGCGCACTACAATGCCCACTGTGGTTACGGCATTGATGTAGCTACTGTGCATGCTCTGGCCAACAGAGCTGCATTTGCATATATATAAAAGTTCGTTTTTGCCGCAGGAGAGCCATACAAGTGACAAACAAAGGTACCATTTAAATCATCTGAAGTTAAGCTAGAACACTGTGTACTCGGTCTATAATGACCAAATGTGGTGACAGACTCCCTTTAAAAAAAAAAATAAACAGTGTGCTGCTGCATTCAAAGACCAATCCCATTATTATTTTTCAATCGAAAGAATTGAGGAGACTTTTTTTTCGCAGAATGAGTTGTAATTTTCAGTGTTTTTGATTTTTATTGTGCTTTTCAGCAGAGTGGAATAAAACAGCAATTTTGGCACTTTCTTTCCCCAGATGATCATTTTACTGTATTGCTTGTTACAAGTGTGGCAATACCAATGCCAGTTATGTAAGTCTTCGTTTATGTAATTAAAGGCATTTCTATGAAAAAAAAAGAAAAATAAAATCTCCCTTTTTTATTTTTCAAAGCACTTTTTTTTAAAAATTATTTTAAGACCCGGTAGGGGACTTTCATGTGTGAGATTCTGTTTGTCAACGTAAAACATTGCAAAACTTCTGTATTGTAGCGCATTATGACAGTCTAGGGCTATTTTCACACTCGCGTTTTCGCTTCCCGTTTGTGAGATCCGTTCAGGGCTCTCACAAGCGGTCCAAAACGGATCAGTTTGCACTCTAATGCATTCTGAAGGAAAAGGATCCTCTCAGAATGCATCAGTTCGGCTCCGTTCAGTCACCATTGCGCTTTGGAGACGGACAACAAAACGCTGCTTGCAGCGTTTTGGTGTCCGTCTGATGAAACCAGGGCTGTGGAGTCGGTAGATAAATTTTCCGACTCCTCAGATTTTGAAACTTCCGACTCCTCGACTCCTCTGTATTTAATATGCAAATACGAAGCTGTTCCACCAAGTTCTTCTAATCTTCTCTAGCACAGAGAGGTAGTTGAGCAGAAGCTGCTGCCTTCTCCTTTGTGTGCTGATCTTCTGCTGAAGATAGAGCAGTGGGAGGATCCAGGAAGGGGCAGGGGAAGGGGCATTTATTTTAAAACATGATTTTCCTAGTAGAATCCCATAGTCATGTTTAAAATGTAAGCTAACAATCTGAGTTTACATGTTTTATAGCCTTAGCTGAATGATAGCAGTTTTTCAAATGGTTTACAGCTTCAGTCTTGAACTATTGACTATCCATTCCCTTCACTTATACAAGTGTCTCCAGTCCTTAATCAGTTATCAGTGAGAGGCGAGGATAACCATGGGTTCCCTGTAACAGCAGACCACAAGACAATGGAAAGTGTAAGTATTGCTGCTCCTTAAAGGGACACTGACAGGCTGATTTTCCAGCTAAAGATATATATATACTGGTATTCATCAGAGAATTAGGAATAAAACTATACTAATGTTACCCCCAGTTAAGCTGTACTTGTGTTTAAAAAACATTTTAATCTGTATGCAAATTCACTATCTTTGTGCCCAATGGGGCAGCGTCTCCTGCGGCTTTGTGCCCAGCCGCGCCCGAGTACAGCTTCCCAGCGCTGTTCCCCTCAAGTTATTATTCACTGCACTGGCCTTTTTTTCAGGCTAGCCGAACGCTGAATTCCTGCGCAGGCGCACGTGTAGAGTGCTGGCAGCAGCCTCGTCTGGCTATGCTGAGGCTGTGCCAGCTTTCTCTCTTCCTCCTCGCTACCAAGTCCTGTCTAGTGCTGCCAGTACTCTACATGTGCGCCTGCCCCCTTGGGCACAAAGGTAGAGAATTTGCATATTGATTAAAACATTTTTAAACACAAGTAAACCTCAACTGGGGGTAACAGTCGTCTAGTTGTATTCCTAATCCTCTGATGAATACCAGCAGATATATCAGCCTGTCAGTGTCCCTTTAACTGCATAGTGAAGCATATGAAAAGCTTCTTCACGGTCACTTAACGTCTTTGTTTAGCGGTAACGTGACGCACTGCATGCATTGGCCTTTATTCTTACAGTAGAGAAGTAATTAATTATAACTTTATCTGAATTGGGACATTTAAACTTGCTTTTTTTTTTATTCCAGTTTAAATCTAGTAGGAGTCGGAGTCGGTCCATTTTTTGCCGACTCCAGGTACCCAAAATTGCCTCAGACTCCACAGCCCTGGATGAAACTGAGCCAAACGGATCCGTCCTGACACACAATGTAAGTCAATGGGGACGGTTCCGTTTTCACTGACAAAGGCAAAGGCAGGCTGAATATGAATCTGTACATGGCAGTATGAGAGGGCCACTGTTAGGCTACAGCATCCTGCAGCACCCTAAAATTGCAGACTGGGGGAGACAATGGGGAGAAAGGAGCACCCTCCCTCTCTCTAAACACTCATGTGGTCATTTATCAAACTGGTAGAACTAGCTTAGTTCCCCGCAGCAACCAATCAGATTCCACCTTTCATTTTCCAAAGGGGCTGTCAGCAATGAAAGGTGGAATCTGATTGGTTGCTATGGGCAGCTAAGCCAGTTCTACTCAAAGGACCCAAATTATCTCCAGTCGTTGCAGTTAGAGCGGGGTGCCAGATGACACTAGCAAGTGGTGGCATAGGGCCTTAGTAGTATGCACTAATGTAATATTGCGGCACAGGCCAGGAAGGGATTAGGCAGAAACCCAATTTTCAGATATTTGATGATGTATTAGTTATATTTTATGCCATTGCATTTACCAAACAACTTCCTGAAACAGTTTACAGGGGATTCCTGGTCTTCCAGACTCTCAGCTTCCAACAGGGTCTCACCCAAGCTAACCTGTCAAAGAGAAAAGACAGAACGGACACTAAGGTGTGAACATGGAAAAGTCAAGAATGCGCCCTCTTCTACTATGTTGACGCAACAGCAGCACCACTATACCTTGTGCTGCAAACAACGGGTGGACACTAATGTTATATTGTGGACAATCTGCACAAGGGTGAACCTACGTTTCTACACCCCAGTTGGCCCCAATAGCCGACAAGCACCATATCAGATGCTGTGTCTAAGAATGTGGCTTTTTGCAGTGTACATTGATCATTAAGGCCTCATGCACACGACCGTATGTGTTTTGCGGTCCGCAAACCGCGGATCTGCAAAACACCGAAGCTGCTCCGCGTTCCGCAATTTGCGGAACGGAACATGGACCATTGTAGGAATGCCTATTCTTGTCCGCAGAACAGACAAGAATAGGACATGCTCTGTTTTTTTTTTTTGTGGGGCCACGGAACGGAGCAACGGATGCAGAGGGGGGGGGGTCGACTTCCGACACCTCTGCCGATCAGTTATTTGAGGAGAAGGCAGCACTAGTACAAGCGTTGCGTTCTCTTCATTGTTTACCTTCCTGCCGACGCAACCACAGTGGTGAGCAAGTGTAATTACAACTATGGCATCCCCATCTACTCCAATGAGATGGCTCCTTCCTGTTACAAGTGAACACAAAGCTGTGCTTTCTCCTCAAACAGTTGCCGGCACCCCCGCCGATCTGATATTGATGACCTACCTTTAGGATAGGTCATCAGTATGAAAAAGAATGCAGTCGTGGTCTTTTCTGTGCAGCATAACCCTTAGGATACCAGAGGTTTTTTCATTTTTCTTCCCCATCTTCCTTGAGTCATAACTTTATTTTTCCATTCACATATTCATATGAGGGCTTATTTTTTGCAGGGCAAGTTGTACTTTCTAATGCCACCATTTAATATGGCATACAATGTAGTGGGAAGCGGAGAAAAAAAAATTCCAAAAGGTGTGGAATAAAAAAAACTAAATTCCACCACCATTTTACAGGTTTTGTGCCTACGGCGTTCCCTTTGCGGCAAAACTGATCTGTGCTCTTCATTCTCTGCGTTGGGCTCGCATGCACGAGCCCAACGCTCCAGATGTATGGCGCAGGTAGCGAAGGGGTTAAATGTGTAGCTCGTAAAAGTGCACAAAATTGAATTATTCCAAAATGTAACGTTATAAAAAAGGAATGTACTCATCCCCCAACCTTACCAGTGTTTATCCCTGTCCTAACCTATCACTAACCACTGGTGTCTTCCCCCGTTTTAAACATGCTACCATCACACTCGACCTTAAAAAGTCTTCCGTTGACCCATCGTCTTTCTTTAGCTATTGCTCCATATCACATCTCCCGAATGCCTCAACGCCTTAAGCTATCCTCCCACCTCTCTTCCTACTCCTTCAACCAGCTAAATCTGGCTTCTGATCACACCAATCAACTAAAACCACCCTAACCAAAGTCACCAAAGACCTGCTAAAGCGGAATAACATTTGACAAAGCTGATCGCTCCCTTCTTTTAGAAGATTTACCCATCTCTTGGTAGCACAGACTTGATCATCTCATACCTCAGAGACCAGACATTTATAGGCTCCCACTCACACATCACCCATTGATAACTGATGATTGCTCATTGGAACGAGGGCAGCACTCTGCCGTATGAGTGGAGTGGCAAGCATGCATGTGCGATAACGCATTCAACTCTACGGGGATGCCTGAGTACATGCACTTGGCAGCCACATAGAGGTAAATGGAGTGGTGGACACGCATGGATGTCTGCAGCTCTATCCAAACTGAGCAGCACAGGACTTTCTTCTAGTGATCAGCGGGGACCCCTGCAGACCGACCCCCATCTAGCAGAAACTTATCTGTACTTTGTGGATAGTAGATAAGTTGTCATGAGAGAAAACTTTAAGCTGGATTTACCCGACCCAAATATTGCGAACAAGCGTTCATACGAATGCTCGTTTCTAGGGTTGAGCGAACTTGTGTTTTAAGTTCGGCGTCCAAAGTTCGGGTTATCGAAGAATACCGTTATGGATTCCGCTACGACGGACCACAACAGAATTTGGAAACCATAATGGGATTCTTCGATAAGCCCGAACCCTGGACGCCGAACTTAAAAAACAAGTTAACTCAATACTACTCGTTTCCAATAGCCTGCCCATCTAAAGGTGCCGCAGATCACCCGATGAATGAGTGGAACACTAGTTCATCGGGTGAAATGATTGTTGGTGCAGACACCTCAATCATCGTTCCCAGGTAGCAGTATAAACAGCACTGGGCTGCCCAGGAACAGATTTTGTATGGGGACGAGACAGCAGCAGCAATTGCTTGTCTTCATACTATGGAGGGGATCGCTGCATGAAAATGTAGCGGTCGCCTCCACTTACCAAACAGCCGACTGTTGGGAAGGAACACTTCTCCTCACCCGGTGTAAATGAACCTTTACCTGTGTGTAAGTGAGGCTAATACAAATCTCCTTACCCCATGTTGTACTACGGTTTCAGGAAATCGTCTCAGCAGAAGGAGCAGCATCTCCGCCCGTTCCAGTGTATTAAAACACTGCTCGGTAGCCTTCAATAACATTTCACACTGCACACGACCGGGAAGTGCCTCAAACAGGCCTGGAAAATAGGACACTTAATCATGACATGGAAGATTGGACTACAGCACCCATTTTACTGCACAGTGTATGTAGAGCTATTCTAATATATCTACCTCCAGATGTAGCTCTCCATAAGGGATCATGCACACGACCATAGCCTGTTTTGTGGTCCGCAAAGCACGGATACCGGCCGTGTGCGTTCTGCATTTTGAAGAACGGAACTTCCTGCGTTCTATAGAATAGTCCTATCCTTGTCCATAAAACGGGCAAGAATAGGACATGTGCTATTTTTTTTAGGGGTACTACCACTGAACGGACGTACTTTATTTACATATAGTCCTTTTGAACCAACAATTGCCTCTTCTCTACCTGCTAGTGGAATTAAAACTTAACTTTTATTCTTTTCCATTTTTATATATCTTCTCGATGAGGAGATATTGAAAGGTATCAGTAGGAGGCACAGTTTTGGCACCGTCCTGCTTTATGTCTCTGCGGCAGGAACTTAGATTGGTTTGCCATGTCTGTGGCTGCGCGCTGCCACCCACTTTCCCAATCTCTCCATGCCCTATATTCTCATCTACGTTGGCATTAATAAATGGTCTGTGCCCCTAACTGGTATTAAAATGCCTAACAGACTATGATTTCCTGGGAGGGGAGAATCTAGCAGTGATAGCAGGAAGTAACAACCTTTTATAGGTGTATATACACACATGGCATCACATCTGTGACTTATTTATCATGTAGAGGAAGTTATTACAAGGCACTTACTAATGTATTGTTATTATCAATATTGCCTCCTTTGCTGGCTGGATTCATTTGTCCATCACCTTATACACTGCTTGTTTCCATGGTTATGACCACCTGGCAATCCATCAGTGGTGGTCGTGCTTACACACTATAGGAAAAAAGCACCAGCCTATGTGTGCTCCCATGGTCTCGGCCATCAGGAGGCCTGCGCTTTTTCATATAGTGTGCAAGACCACCACAGATGGATTGCAGGGTGGTCGTAACCATGGAAACGAGCAGCGCATAACGTGATAAAAACATGAATCCAGCCAGCAAAGAAAGTGCCTTGTATTAACTTTCTCTACATAATAAATATTACTTGCTGAAGAGAATCAACCCCTTGAAACATTCAATCCACTCATCAGAAAGTGTTATTTTTTTGTATTTAATGAGCATGTATATCTACAAGCTCCATTCAGATGAATGGGACAGCTGCATACATTTCTACATTACACCTCACCCCTTCCAGTTACCCGGAAAGGAGTATTCTGGGTGTTAGAAGTTATCCCATATCCACAGGGTAGAGGATAACTATTGGATTGGCAAGGGTCCTAACGGTGGGACAATTTTGGAATTTTTTTAAATATGCTCTACACCAGGGGTCAAGAACTTCCGTCAGTCCAACTGTTGTGAAACTACAAATTCTAGCAAGCTCTATTCACCTCTATGGGAGTTACAAGAGCAGTCATAGTTTCATCCCAGCCGTACACAACAATGTCATTGCTGGGGTCTTAAAGGGGTTGTCCGGGTTCAGACCGGGACATGCCCAGAATTTCACCCTGGAAGCCCCCCTGACAAGAGCATCGGAGCAGTTCATGCTCCGATTCTCTCTTTTGCCCTGCGCTGAATCGCGCAGGGCAAAGGCATTTTGTGGAGTTCCGGTGACGTACCGGACTCTCCTTCAGGCTGCCAAGCGGAGGCTTCCGCCCAGCAGTGAGCCAGGTAACGTCACGGTACTGATGGGCGGGCTTTAGCGCTGCCCTAGCCTGTAAAACGGCTAGGGCAGTGCTAAAGCTTGCCCATCAGTACTGTGACGTCACCGAACAAACTGACGGGTGGAGGCCTCCGCCCGGCAGTGTGTTATAGTAAATAAAAGAGCCCTTGCCCTGCGCAGGATCGAATCGAAGCATGAACTGCTCCAATGCTCAAGTCAGGGGGCTGCCTGGGTGAAAATATGGGTATGTCCGGGTTCAGCTCTGAATCCGGACAACCCCTTTAAAAAGACCATTAATTGCTTTAAATCAGATATTACCAGCTTATACGTAAATATTCTACATATTTATTTTTTCTTAAAATATGTGCCTCATTGTTTTCTATGAGTTTTGATAGAAAACACCCTTTCTGACAAGTCTTCCTTTAACTTTTGGCGCTAGCTCCAAGACCTGGATCTACAACCCACGCCCAAGATAATGCATGCACTATTTCGAACATCAAACAAAGTATTTAAAGATTCCGGTTAACATTTTACCTCTTAAAAACTGTGTTTGCTTGTCCTGTAAATCATTCCGAAGAGCAGCAGTTATCATGCTAATTTCCCTCCAAACCACAGGTTGGTCCGAAAAGTTCACAAACCTTAAAAATACAAATAGAACGGTACAAATCTGTCAGGTTCTAAAACAAATGAGACTGGTACATTCTAATACACGGAACATAGTAAAATATTCACGGAGCAGTTCAAAGAGGAAACTGCGTTCAACCTACTGACTAGTCCATTAGAAAGGAACACACTTTTTTGACGCTAACAGTAAGGCCCCTTTCACACGGGCGAGTTTTCCACGCGGGTGCAATGTGTGAGGAGGAAGCATTGCACCCGCACTGAATCCGGACCCATTCATTTCTATGGGGCTGTGCACATGAGCGGTGATTTTCACGCATCACTTATGCGTTGCTTGAAAATCGCAGCAAGCTCTATATTTTGCGTTTTTCACGCAACGCAGGCCCCATAGAAGCTGCAACAAGTGCGGATGCAGTGCGATTTTCCCGCATGGTTGCTTAGCAACGGGACCAGATCTTTATTATTTTCCCTTATAACATGGTTATAAGGGAAAATAATACTGAAATATACTTGTTGTAAGCGGCTACTCCCAGCAAGCAAATAATGGATAGGAGGTGCTCACCCAGTAACCTTCACCCCAAGGCGTATATGTCAATAGTGCAAAATTCCAGAATTGGGGGCACACTCCTACATCTGGCCCATATAGGACACTACTCAATATTTGGTAGAAGATTATCTTTACTAGTATTGAAATATGTACATTAAAATATAACAGCAAATGATATACACATTAAAATATGACAGCAAATAATGTCCAACTCCTTTGATTCTGTATTTTGTACCGTGCAATTGGTGCAGTAGTGTAAACCAAACGCTAAAGTGCAAAGTGCAAAAATATTCAAATTGCAAAAATATTCAAATTCAACTTCACAAAAAGTATTCAGATTCAAATTCAACTTCACAAAAAAGCCTGTGTGTCACCCACAATAGAAAGCATTAAAAGGCATTGGTAGCCTTATCATGGCTGTCAGCCAAAACAGTTAAAAAAGTTAGTAAGTCACTTCAGTCAGACACAGTAACCCGACTTGGGGGATCCTGCCCCTGTAGGTATTTGGTCCTAGATCCTATATTGTTCAATGCTGCACTCTACTTATGTGCCGCGCTGTATTAGTGGTGCCTGAGTCGGCCCTCTACCTCCCTTGGTGCACTGTGTGTCACGGTCTCCTCCGCTTAGGTTCCCGGCACCACTGGCGTCCCACGTGGTGTAGGTCTTAGCGCGGCGTCCGCGTGACCGGAAGGGAGATGATGCTATCCGGAGGTTTGGTCGGGGCCGCTGCTCCTGGGTCCTAGTGCCTCGTTATCACGGATTTTCCTGGGCACCAAATAGAAGTCAGTATGAGTTATTGCCTCAGACCAGATCACGGATGAGTGAATGCTGGATGATAGTTTAGATAGCTTAAATAGCTCTTGCGCAGCACCGATCAATAGCCCAAACGCGTTTCGGGGTCATCCCCTTCCTCAGTGGTTATTTTCAGTGTGCGCTCAGGTCCCATTAAATAGTCCTTTCACTTTGAAGGGATCAATGTTAAAATCCGGGGTGGATCCTCGAACTCTGGATCGGGTTACATATTAGTTATAGAACGAATTGGATCTATATATATTTTAGGTAAAACTATATAGTAAATGAAATTCAATGGTGCTCATTTGTGGCTTATAAAACATTATCACACTCTTACAGATATTCTTGAAGTTATTCTCAAAAGGATTCCATATATTAGACTAAATCCAGAAGGATATGCAGGTTTATCAGCTGGAGGTGGCAGGCTCTGTATATAGTAAAATATAGTAATATGTCTAGACGTGAATCAAGACGCATTTTTGAATTCGAAACCCTAATACCCAAAGGGTTAAATGCGGAGATGGAAATTTTTGGCTTTTTATAAGGGGAGGTGGTCCGAGGGGGATGGGAAATCGTGGTCTGGCCGTGTACCGACACCACGATCTCCCCTCCCTGCGGCCCCCCTCCCTACCTGCACATTTTTACTATATACAGAGCCTGCCACCTCCAGCTGATAAACCTGCATATCCTTCTGGATTTAGTCTAATATATGGAATCCTTTTGAGAATAACTTCAAGAATATCTGTAAGAGTGTGATAATGTTTTATAAGCCACAAATGAGCACCATTGAATTTCATTTACTATATAGTTTTACCTAAAATATATATAGATCCAATTCGTACTATAACTAATATGTAACCCGATCCAGAGTTCGAGGATCCACCCCGGATTTTAACATTGATCCCTTCAAAGTGAAAGGACTATTTAATGGGACCTGAGCGCACACTGAAAATAACCACTGAGGAAGGGGATGACCCCGAAACGCGTTTGGGCTATTGATCGGTGCTGCGCAAGAGCTATTTAAGCTATCTAAACTATCATCCAGCATTCACTCATCCGTGATCTGGTCTGAGGCAATAACTCATACTGACTTCTATTTGGTGCCCAGGAAAATCCGTGATAACGGGGCACTAGGACCCAGGAGAAGCGGCCCCCGACCAAACCTCCGGATAGCATCATCTCCCTTCCGGTCACGCGGGACGCCGCGCTAAGACCTACACCACGTGGGACGCCAGTGGTGCCGGGAACACAAGCGGAGGAGACCGCGACACACAGTGCACCAAGGGAGGTAAGGGGGGCCGACTCAGGCACCACTAATACAGCGCGGCACATAAGTAGAGTGCAGCATTGAACAATATAGGATCTAGGACCAAATACCTACAGGGGCAGGATCCCCCCAAGTCGGGTTACTGGTGTCTCAAGTGACTGAAGTGACTTACTTTTTTAACTTTTTTAACTGTTTTGGCTGACAGCCATGATAAGGCTACCAATGCCTTTTAATGCTTTCTATTGTGGGTGACACACAGGCTTTTTTGTGAAGTTGAATTTGAATCTGAATACTTTTTGTGAAGTTGAATTTGAATATTTTTGCACTTTGCACTTTAGCGTTTGGTTTACACTACTGCACCAATTGCACGGTACAAAATACAGAATCAAAGGAGTTGGACATTATTTGCTGTCATATTTTAATGTGTATATCATTTGCTGTTATATTTTAATGTACATATTTCAATACTAGTAAAGATAATCTTCTACCAAATATTGAGTAGTGTCCTATATGGGCCAGATGTAGGAGTGTGCCCCCAATTCTGGAATTTTGCAAGGGAAAATAATAGCATTCTTAATAAAGAATGTTTTGTAAAATGAGGATAGAGGGGTTAAAAATAATAAAACTTAACTCACCTTAGACACTTGATCGCGCAGTTGGGGATCTCTCTTCAAGCTTTAGCTGTATTCTAAAGGACCTGTGATGACGTCACATCACATGGTCCATCACGGAATTAATAAATTCTCCAGAATACTCAACCCGTAACCGGACTTCAGTGATAAAGTCCGGCTTCGGGTCTGGGTACCAAACATGGCGATTTTTCACACGCGCGTGCAAAACGCATTACAAACGTTTGCACACGCGAGGAAAAATCGCGCATATTCCCGCAACGCACCCGCATCCTATCCGGGCGTCATGTAAGAGAGGCCTAAGGATTTTTTTCTCTTAATCAGAAATGCGTAAGCAGTTTTTAACAGGCTGCATACATGCTGGAACATTTTAAGGGGTATTCCCATCTGAGACAATGGGGGCATATTGCTAGGATACGTCCCCATTGTCTGTTAGGTGTGGGCGCCCAGCCGGAACCCGCACCTATATCAAGAGCGGAGCCGGGTAAGTGGTGGCTGGAGGACCCTGGGTCCAGCCACCATCGAGCGCTCTCCCCATGGAAGTGGGGTCACCGTTCCTATTCATTTCTATGGGACCGACGGTAATAGCCAAGCCAGCGCTCGGCTATTTTAAGCGGTCTCACAGAAATGAATGGAGGGCAGCCACGTATGGGCGGTGCGCCCTCCGTAACTTTGCCGGCTGCGCTTACACGATAGGTGCGGGTCCCAGAGGTGGGGTCCGCACCTATCAGACAAAGGGTGCATATCCTAGTAATGGAAATACCCCTTTAAGGAATAAAAGAGGGGTTGGGGGGTTATCAGAATCTTCTCAAAGTGCTGAAACTTCCCTTTTTCAGTACCGAGTGGTCAGGACAGGGTTGTTAAGTTGGCAAGCCAAACCTCCGACTCCATTTTTCCCACATTTCCCAAAAAGGATGAACTTCACTACCAAGCACGTGAAGCCAGTGTTCTGGCATTTTTATTAAAAAGTGCGCAGTGGGCAGCGTCAGAGCAGTAACGATCTCTCTCGACTATCCACTGCCCCATTTGTTTATCCAGCACTGATTTGGGAATGGGGACTTACTCAGCGGACTGATTTAAAAGTGCCGAATATGCATAAAAAGAGCACAACAGATGCTTAAAGTACAGGATCTGTTTTTTTTCTTTATTTTTCTGGATCAGAAAAACAGAAAAATAAACAGCGATGTGAACCCGGCCTTAGTGGTGTATGGGCTATAACCTTTATGTATCCCATCCATGGGAGCTGAACACTTCTTCTCCTCTTGTTTTAACTATTGACTCGCCTGTTGCTATATAATGTATGACTCCGTTTGTACATGAATCCCCTGATTGTAATGCGCTGCGGAATTTGTTGGTGTTATATAAATAAAATGTATTATTATTATTAATATATCGGTGGTCTCAGCACCCAGAGATAAATGGGATGATATGGCGAATAGTTACTTAAATACTTGTCATCCAAACATGTTTTAGCCAGTAATCCGACACATGCCCAAAATCACTTCACAGCCTCTGGTCTTTTACAGCATCCACAGGATAGGTGATCAATGTGATTGCTGGGGTCTAACCACTGAGACCCCACTGATCATGGGAACCAAGTGCACTCCCAGAGGCCGTGAATGGAGTGGGGCTCATGCATGCGCACCACTGCTCCATTCCTACAGGACACTCAAACCCCCCTTCCCATGACTGTTTGGGGGGTCTCAGTGATTATACATTTATCAATTATCCCATCATCATTTTAATCTGACCTATTCAATGCCACGTCAATGGCCCCATTTTAAATGTGCCCAAATCCTGGCTTAAAATGCACAAAAACTGAGTACACCATCAATTATTATACGCTTTAAACCAGCTCTCAACGCGCAGTGTGCGCCACGGGGTGGGGGAATTTGTGGCTGGTTGCTACGGCCTCTCAACATTCAGCTGTATCGCCATCTTCAAGACAGCGATTCAGTTGAATGCTGTGGCTGAGCACAGGAGCAGATATCTCCCTGCCCCTGCCGGTCACTCTCATAGGCTACAGGCACCAGGGCTAAGACGAGGGCTACACAGAGACGTTTTGTAGCGTCACCGATTGATTTTAACTAATGTACTACAACTCAGTCGAAATGAATGTACTTATTCAGATGAATGCAATCTTGTGGACTGCAGCTTGTATAGGAGCGATCCATCCCATTAAAATGAATGGGACGGCTTGGGTGTAATTACACCTGCTCACCGCTGCAGATGCGACGGCGAGCAGGTAAACAATGAAGAGGAGGCAGCGCTGGCACGGCGAACGCCTTCTCTTCAAACAGCTGATATTGATGACCTATCCTGAGGATAGTTCTTCAATAAATATAACTTGGACAACCCCTTTAAAGTCAATCAGTCGCCCTACACAAAGTCACAGTGTAGCCCAAGCCTAAAGCCCATCAGATGCAGGGGTGCATTAACATCATCATCATGACTGCCTGAGCAGCATGGAGGGATGAGAGTTTATTTTCCTTTGGCACCGTAGGGGAGTCATTATTATTACTGGGGGCACTATAGAGATATTAATACTACTGGTCTGGCTGCAATATAAGGGGGCATGTTTTCTACTGGAACACGTTAAGGAAGCTTTATAACTACTGGGGCACTATAGGAAGCATGATTACTTCTGGAGGCAGTATTGCTATTATGGTGGGCTCTACTACTACTATGGACACTACAGGAGGAATTATTACTATGAGGGCACTATGGTCGTTGTCTATTACTACTAGGGGGACTAGGGGGAACATTATTACTACTTTGAGCATTATGAGGGCATCATTACTCCTGGGGCACAATGGGGGACATTATTACTACTGGGCACATTAAGGACACCCTGGGACAGAATTACTATTGGTGAGACTTTTGGGAGCACTATGACTGTGGGGGGCATCCTGGCCAAGTATCCGCTTAGCACGATTATTTTTGGAGGACACTATGTTTATGGCACTATTACTGTCAGGGACACTATTTGCTGGGCGCAGTTATTTTTTAGGGTACTGTGTGCTAATAATTACTGTATTAACGGAGATGCTACTTGTTTGGTACTAGTATTTTCAAAGGGGCTATCTGTTTCTGCAGTACAGAATTGGTCATCATGGTGGTCTGGTCCGAATGATGAAAGAGAATATGTAAATCACTGAATGTAAGAGGCATGTAGAGCTGTACTCTCCTGTATGTTAGGTAGTGCAGAATTTAATTTAAAAAGAGCAGTCATCCATCATTGGCCCTTATGTGGTGTCTGTCGTTTTGAGAGGAAGATTGTTGCTGCATGCTGTGTTATTCTTCCTGCCAAAAATGAATGAATGCTAACAGAGGCTTAGAATAGAGCCTTTAAAGGGGTTTTCCCATCTCAGACAATGGGGGCATGTCGCTCGGATATGCCCCCATTGTCTGATAGGTGCGGGTCTCACCTCTGGGACCCGCACCTACAACGAGAACAAAGCTGGGAGCGCTGTGGCTGGAGGACCCCGGATTACCCAGGGTCCGTCCACCACCAAGCGCTGCTCCCATAGAAGTGAATGAGAGCACACTGTGCATGCGCGGCCCATGCTCCCATTCATTTCTATGGGGCAGATGGAAATAGCCGAGCCAGCACAGTGCACCCTTTGTTCATTTCCGTGCTCCGTTCTCATTGTAGGCGCGGGTCCCAGCTTTATTTTTTTTAACATTTACCACTATTGCTTCCTTGGAGGTAGTTGGTTCAAACTTCTTGTAACCAGGAGTACTTGCAGTGAAAAGGTTATGAACCACTGCTTTAGACACTTTTTTTCCCTTCCCAAAAAAAAAAAAAAAAAAAAAAAAAGGTTTATAAAAGGAGACATGGCTTTGCCCAGTTGAAAAATGAGCCAAATATATTAATGAAGTGCGCCGTTTTTGGTGTGAAGTAAGCAAGATTTGACCGGCCACAAGTGTGTCTGACATCTACTGCCTCATGTAATCTCTAAATATCAGACAATATAGTAATTGCGCCACTACGTGCTTCCAACCTCATGAAGACCTAACTACACCCAGCCCTAATATACCAATATAAATACTATTGGTGATGAAGACTTACATGTCGTACAACAGCCTTCCAGCTGAGGCGGTTCGCTCTGCATTCCTTTCAATAGTGTACATCTCATACTGAAGGGGGGAAAAGACAGAGACGTGGTCACCACACATGTGCCACCCAAATTCAAGGCTTCCTGAAACTCATGGAAGTTGCATGCACATTCATTTTGAGACTAGGGCTCCATGGAGATGAATGGATGGGATCACGTGAGACCCAAGTGTAAAATCACATCTGTTTTACATATTTATGAGGTCACTTGAAAAGTCAACACGAGGAGAATGTGATACAAACATGGACTAATGCATGCAATGATCCCAGACCTACAACTCCTAGAAGTCATGGACTTACAGCTGACCCCCACAGCTGTACAGCACACGATACTTGACATGATGGAACCTGCAAAACTATTGGGGGGATAGGAATGATCAGTAGGGCAGGACGACTACGGAAAGGATGGAGGTGTGCGGCACAGCAGGAGGACTATGGAGGGGATAGGAATGATCAGTAGGGCAGGACGACTACGGAAAGGATCGAGGTGTGCGGCACAGCAGGAGGACTATGGAGGGGATAGCAATGATCAGTAGGGCAGGACGACTATGGAAATGATGGAGGTGTGCCGCATAGCAGGAGGACTATGGAGGGGATAGGAATGATCCGTAGGGCAGGACGACTACGGAAATGATGGAGGTGTGCGGCACAGCAGGAGGACTATGGAGGGGATAGGAATGATCAGTAGGGCAGGACCACTACGGAAAGGATGGAGGTGTGCGGCACAGCAGGAGGACTATGGAGGGGATAGCAATGATCAGTAGGGCAGGACGACTACGGAAAGGATGGAGGTGTGCGGCACAGCAGGAGGACTATGGAGGGGATAGGAATGATCAGTAGGGCAGGACGACTATGGAAATGATGGAGGTGTGCGGCACAGCAGGAGGACTATGGAGGATAGGAATGATCAGTTGGGCAGGACCACTACGGAAAGGATGGAGGTGGCACAGCAGGAGGACTATGGAGGATAGGAATGATCAGTAGGGCAGGACGACTATGAAATGATGGAGGTGTGCACAGCAGGAGGACTATGGAGGGGATAGGAATGATCAGTAGGGCAGGACCACTACGGAAAGGATGGAGGTGTGCGGCACAGCAGGAGGACTATGGAGGGGATAGGAATGATCAGTTGGGCAGGACCACTACGGAAAGGATGGAGGTGTGCGGCACAGCAGGAGGACTATGGAGGGGATAGGAATGATCAGTAGGGCAGGACGACTATGGAAATGATGGAGGTGTGCGGCACAGCAGAAGGACTATGGAGGGGCTGGGGGTGTGTGAGAAGACGATTATAGAGGGGCTGGGAGTGTGCAGAAGGAATAATATGGCGGGGATGAGGGATGCAGACAAAGGAGGACAATAGAGGGCTGGAGGTGTGCGGCAGGAGGACTATGGAGGGGCTGGGGGGTGTGCAGCAGGAGGACTATGGAGGGGCTGGGGGGTGTGCAGCAGGAGGACTATGGAGGGGCTGGGGGGTGTGCAGCAGGAGGACTATGGAGGGGCTGGGGGGTGTGCAGCAGGAGGACTATGGAGGGGCTGGGGGTGTGCAGCAGGAGGACTATGGAGGGGCTGGGGGTGTGCAGCAGGAGGGACTATGGAGGGGCTGGGGTGTGCAGCAGGAGGACTATGGAGGGGCTGGGGTGTGCAGCAGGAGGACTATGGAGGGGCTGGGGTGTGCAGCAGGAGGGGACTATGGAGGGCTGGGGGTGTGCAGCAGGAGGACTATGGAGGGGCTGGGGGTGTGCAGCAGGAGGACTATGGAGGGCTGGGGGTGTGCAGCAGGAGGACTATGGAGGGCTGGGGGTGTGCGGCAGGAGGACTATGGAGGGGCTGGGGGTGTGCGGCAGGAGGACTATGGAGGGGCTGGGGTGTGCGGCAGGAGGACTATGGAGGGGCTGGGGGTGTGCGGCAGGAGGACTATGGAGGGGCTGGGGTGTGCGGCAGGAGGACTATGGAGGGGCTGGGGGTGTGCGGCAGGAGGACTATGGAGGGGCTGGGGGTGTGCGGCAGGAGGACTATGGAGGGGCTGGGGGTGTGCGGCAGGAGGACTATGGAGGGGCTGGGGGTGTGCGGCAGGAGGACTATGGAGGGGCTGGGGGTGTGCGGCAGGAGGACTATGGAGGGGCTGGGGTGTGCGGCAGGAGGACTATGGAGGGGCTGGGGGTGTGCGGCAGGAGGACTATGGAGGGGCTGGGGTGTGCGGCAGGAGGACTATGGAGGGCTGGGGGTGTGCGGCAGGAGGACTATGGAGGGGCTGGGGGTGTGCGGCAGGAGGACTATGGAGGGGCTGGGGGTGTGCGGCAGGAGGACTATGGAGGGGCTGGGGGTGTGCGGCAGGAGGACTATGGAGGGCTGGGGGTGTGCGGCAGGAGTGACTATGGAGGGGCTGGGGGTGTGCGGCAGGAGGACTATGGAGGGGCTGGGGTGTGCGGCAGGAGGACTATGGAGGGGCTGGGGGTGTGCGGCAGGAGGACTATGGAGGGGCTGGGGGTGTGCGGCAGGAGGACTATGGAGGGGCTGGGGGTGTGCGGCAGGAGGACTATGGAGGGGCTGGGGTGTGCGGCAGGAGGACTATGGAGGGGCTGGGGGTGTGCGGCAGGAGGACTATGGAGGGGCTGGGGGTGTGCAGCAGGAGGACTATGGAGGGGCTGGGGGTGTGCAGCAGGAGGACTATGGAGGGGCTGGGGGGTGTGCAGCAGGAGGACTATGGAGGAGATGTGGGGGGCAGCAGGAGGACTATGGAGAAGCTGGGTGGTGTGCAGCAGGAGGACTATGGAGGGGCTGGGGGGTGTGCAGCAGGAGGACTATAGAGGGGCTGGGGGGTGTGCAGCAGGAGGACTATGGAGGGGCTGGAGGTGTGCAGCAGAGGGACGATAGAGGGGCTGGGGGGTGTGCAGCAGAGGGACGATAGAGGGGCTGGGGGGTGTGCAGCAGGAGGACTATAAAGGGGCTGGGGGGTGTGCAGCAGGAGGACTATAAAGGGGCTGGGGGGTGTGCAGCAGGAGGACTATAAAGGGGCTGGGGGTGTGCAGCAGGAGGACTATAAAGGGGCTGGGGTGTGCAGCAGGAGGACTATAAAGGGGCTGGGGTGTGCAGCAGGAGGACTATAAAGGGGCTGGGGTGTGCAGCAGGAGGACTATAAAGGGGCTGGGGGTGTGCAACAGGAGGACTATAGAAGGACTGGGTGTGCAGCAGGAGGACTATAGAAGGCTGGGGGGTGTGCAACAGGAGGACTATAGAAGGCTGGGGGTGTGCAACAGGAGGACTATAGAAGGCTGGGGGGTGTGCAACAGGAGGACTATAGAAGGCTGGGGGGTGTGCAACAGGAGGACTATAGAAGGACTGGGGGGTGTGCAGCAGGAGGACTATAGAAGGGATAGGAATGTTCAGTGGGGCAGGACAAATATGGAGATGATGGAGGTGTGCGGCACAGCACAAGGACTATGGAGGAGCTGGGGGTATAGGCACAGTAGGAAGATTATGGAGGGGATAGACAGAATACAGAGGACTATAGAGGGACTGGAAGTGTGTGACAGGAGGACTATGGAATGGCTTGGGCTGCAGCAGGAGGACTATGGAGGGGCTGGTGGTACAGAAGGAGGACTATAGACTAGAGGGTGTGGACAGAATGCAGAGGACTATAGGGGGACTGAAAATGTTTGACAGGAGGACTATGGAGGGGCTGGGAGTGTGTGAGAAGACGATTATGGAGGGGCTGGGAGTGTGCAGCAAGAGGACTATGGTGGGGGTGAGGGATGCAGACACAGGAGGACTGTGGAGGGGATGAGGGGTGCAGACACAGGAGGACTATGGAGGAGATGAGGGGTGCAGACACAGTAGGACTATGGAGGAGATGAGGGGTGCAGAGTGCAGACACAGTAGGACTATGGAGGAGATGAGGGGTGCAGACACAGTAGGACTATGGAGGAGATGAGGGGTGCAGACACAGTAGGACTATGGAGGAGATGAGGGGTGCAGACACAGTAGGACTATGGAGGAGATGAGGGGTGCAGACACAGGAGGACTATGGAGGAGATGAGGGTGCAGACACAGGAGGACTATGGAGGAGATGAGGGGTGCAGACACAGGAGGACTATGGAGGAGATGAGGGGTGCAGACACAGGAGGACTATGGAGGAGATGAGGGGTGCAGACACAGGAGGACTATGGAGGAGATGAGGGTGCAGACACAGGAGGACTATGGAGGGATGAGGGTGCAGACACAGGAGGACTATGGAGGAGATGAGGGGTGCAGACACAGTAGGACTATGGAGGAGATGAGGGGTGCAGACACAGTAGGACTATGGAGGTTATGAGGGGTGCAGACACAGTAGGACTATGGAGGGGATGAGGGGTGCAGACACAGTAGGACTATGGAGGGGATGAGGGGTGCAGACACAGGAGGACTATGGAGGGGATGAGGGGTGCAGGCACAGGAGGACTATGGAGGAGATGAGGGGTGCAGACACAGGAGGACTATGGAGGGGATGAGGGGTGCAGACACAGGAGGAGATGAGGGGTGCAGACACAGTAGGACTATGGAGGTTATGAGGGGTGCAGACACAGTAGGACTATGGAGGTTATGAGGGGTGCAGACACAGGGGGACTATGGAGGGGGTGAGGGGTGCAGACACAGGAGGACTATGGAGGCGATGAGGGGTGCAGACAGTAGGACTATGGAGGTTATGAGGGGTGCAGACACAGGAGGACTATGGAGGGGAGGAGATGAGGGGTGCAGACACAGGAGGACTATGGAGGGGATGAGGGGTGCAGACACAGGAGGACTATGGAGGGGATGAGGGGTGCAGACACAGGAGGACTATGGAGGGGATGAGGGGTGCAGACACAGGAGGACTATGGAGGGGATGAGGGGTGCAGACACAGGAGGACTATGGAGGGGATGAGGGGTGCAGACACAGGAGGACTATGGAGGGGATGAGGGGTGCAGACACAGGAGGACTATGGAGGGCCTGCCCATCTCATCCTTCATAGGTCTTCCCTAGCCTCAGCCCTCCTCCAGGTACAGACGCTTTGTGTACACGCTCCGGGCACCTGGATATTGAAGTCCTGCGGGTAGAGGGTGCGGGCGGTGATCAGCCATGCCCGGGCCGCACAGGTGTCCTCCTGCACGAGCTCCCGCGCCCTCCGTACAAGGAACTCACAGTCCCCGAGCCCCGCCATGGTTGGGATGAAGTGCAGGCGAACACTTATTTCGTCAGTAGTGGGCGCCGCTGTGCGCATGCGCGTTACGTGCTTGGCGAAGATTTATGTCGTAGCTGTCGCTACCGCTCTGTGAGGCAGTGATCTCCAACGTGTAGAACTACAGGTGCCATCAGCCACTGGCTGTCAGGGCATGATTGGAGTTGTAGTTTTGCAATAGCCTAAGGCAGTGTTTCCCAACCAGTGTGCCTCCAGCTGTTGCAAAACTACAACTCCCAGCATGCCCGGACAGACTTTTGCTGTGCGGGCATGCTGGGAGTCGTAGTTTTGCAACAGCTGGAGGCACACTGGTTGGGAAACACTGGCCTAAGGACCACAGGTTGGGGAACACTGCACTTGAGCAAGGCAATGGTTCTGATATCTTCACCTTTCTAGCCACTGCATACATTGAAGTAGATGTACAGGGTTATAAGAGCGTTATTTACTTTACAGGGGTTGCCAAAGATAATGAAAAACCAAATCCCGCAGTAGCCTAAAATAATCACCTCATAGTCGCCTCTGTCTCCAGCGTCCTTCTCTTAGGCCCCTTGTGCGTTGTGTGAAAATCGCAGCATGTTCTATATTCTGCGTTTTTCACGCAACACTGGCCCCATAGAAGGAAATGGGGCTGTGTGAAAATCGCATCCGCAAGCAAGTGCGGATGCGATGCGTTTTTCACTGATGGTTGCTAAGAGATGTATGTAAACCTTCCGCTTTTTATCACGCGCGTGAAAAACATCAATGCGCATTGCACCCGCGCGGAGAGAACTGAACAAGTGAACGCAATCAGAGACAGAACTGACTGAATTTGCTTGCGAAATCGCGTATTTTTAACTGAACGCATCCGGACCTAATCGGTCACGCTCGTCTGCAAGGGGCCCTACTGTTGTTTCTAAAAATAGCAGGGATGATGCAAAGCTCGCGTGCGCACAGGGCTCTGCCTGATGCGCCCGTGCGGACTTCGGGAATCGGCTTCTTCAAGCGAAGTGCACATGCGCGAGATCTTGGAGGAGGGGCAGGGAGGGAGAGGCGGCACAGAGCATTAGGAGGCGGTGCACAAGTCAGGAAAGGCGGCGCTGGGCACGAACGCCGTTGGCACCCTGCATCCCTGGACCTCCCCTTGGGCACCTTATTTATTTGATTGACAGGTTAGTAAAACCTGTTTTTTGGCTAAATAAAGCTACTGATCGTTTGATGAGCCCACATTAGAAATCCTGATGAGACCCTGAGTGTCAGCATATGTTTAGCTGACAGGGGTCAAACCTGGTGACAGAATCCCTTTAAAGGGCTTCTGTCACCCCCCTTAACCCATTTTTCACTAGCTGACATTAGCTATTTGCTAATGTCAGCTAAGTTGAAATATATATTTTTTACCTTATCTGAAGCTGGCAATTCTGTTAAAAAGCCACTTTTATAATATGCAAATGATCTTCGCTACCAGCAAGTTGGGCGTTTACTTGCTGGTAGCCGCCGCATCTGGATTAGTTATGCACGCCCCATTCCTCGTTTGATAGACAGGGCCAGCGCTTTCTCCTCCTCGCACTGGCCCTGTCTGAAGATGAAATCCCGCGCCTGCGCCGCACCGCCAGTAGTCGGCGCAGGCGCTCTGAGTGAAGGACGCGAGCTGCCGCTCCGTCTCAGTGCGCCTGCGCTGATTACGCCACCGCTACACCCGGAAGGGAAGCGGGTGTAGCGGTGACGTAATCGGCGCAGGCGCACTGAGGACGGAGGTAGCTGATGGAGACCCTGCATCCCTGACCGCGCCCCTGGGCGCCTTAGTTGAGTGACAGGCCGGTACACCCGTCTTTGGGCACCGCTAGAGGCACCTGATGATCGACAGGTGCAGAGCACAAACGAGCAATCCGGGTGAGCACCCTGAGCGTCAGCAAATGTAAAGTCTGATTGGCTTACGGCGTCATATACCTGGCTGACAGAGGAGTCCCTTCACTGTCTCTAAAGTGCCACGTAATGTGTCACCGCTATATAAGTGAGTAAGATAAATATCATACTTGCCAACCTTTCAGTTGCTAAAACTGAGACAAGGCCACGCCCCTAGGAATGCCCCGAACCAGCCCAGTGACACACACTTATGGGTGGGGTTTGAGATAGCCCCACCTATTTTTGGCCCAGGACTAGGGATGAGCGATTCAACTTCGAATGAAATATCCAAAGTCAATTTGCATAAAACTTTGTTCCAATACTGTACGGAGCAGGAGCTCCGTACAGTATTAGAATGTATTGGCTCCGATGAGCCGGTTATTGCTTTTCGAAGTCTTGCGAGATTTTGGGTAAAAACTTCATAAAATTGATTTCTACTGTAAAAAACCATTTCTCCCTGGGTCACTGTATCAGCTAAATTCTCATTTCCTACTGATTATGCAGATTCTGGGTTTTTGTACGCACAGATTACGAAATTTACGAACTCCTTTGATGATATTCTCAGTTATTCTCCTCAAACAGTGTCTCTCTCAAGGCTGTATAGGGCACTCTCGAGAAATTTCACAAAAGCTAAGCCATCCACTCTGTTTAAGAAATGGGAACGCATTACTGTGGATGATGAGGAGGGGAAAAAATCTTGGAGGGCTGGGGTAAGGTCCGCCAATGTGTGATAAGCGAAACATGGCGAGAAACATACTTTAAAATGATGCACCATGCAATCTATGGTTTTAATTTTCCAGCCTCTCCTCGATTCCCAGATCGCATCACTCGTTGCCCTAACTGTAATATGTCGGCAACTGATTTCTGGCATGGCATATGGACGTGTGCCAAGGTTGCTCACTTCTGGGTCAGTGTGGTCTCTTATATTAAGAAACATTAGCTCTTTGACTTGCCTATGGAGCCTCAGGTTTTGGTGTTTCACTACATACGTCTTGAAAAAGATCAGTCCGGCCAAGATCCCGATTATCTTGCATTCCATACTGTTGATAGCTAAGCGGGTCCTGCTGCAGCGCTAGCTCATAGATGCCATGCCAGACATTAGTGTTGTGATCTCTGAATTGAAGGTACTGATGGGGTTTGAAAGGATGGAGGCAGAACGTCACAAGGAGTGCTCGGCTTCAAAAAATTTTAGCAAATGGCAGACCTTCATCATTGCCCACTTTAACCCCACGGATATTACTGAGCTAGTCAAACCCTTTCAGTACACCTCTTGGTACCTTAAATCCTCTCTACGTGGTACTTTGGGTTCTTCAGCAGTCAGGGGCGTATCTAAAGGCTCATGGGCCCTGGTGCAAGAGTTCAGCTTGGGCCCACCTTCCCTCAGTGCTTTGTGTGTCTTCTTATGAGGCACAAGGGTCTTTGGGCCCCCTCAGGGTCCTGGGCCCGGTAGCGACTGCTACCTCTGCACCCCCTATAGCTACGCCCATGTCAGCAGTGTAGCCCTGCCCACCCTCTGCTTTACTACCCCTTTTTCCTGCTCTCTTCCCTTCCCCTGTTCTTGATAATTGTTCTATCATAAATGCAGCCAGTCAAGATTTTTGAGACTCGCGGTCAACTGAATACTGTACCGACTCATTTGTACTTGATGTATGAACATAGGAGACTCATTTCTATATGTCTTCTTTTTTATCTGGTCATTGTATTTGCTACTTTATTGGTCTGCCTTCAATAAATAGAATAAAAAAAAAAAAAAAAACATTTCCCGAACTCGGTTTCAGCTCCAAGTGGTCTGGACTGGATGCTATCTAGGCGATGGGTGTCTGATCTGTACTCCCTCACCTGCAGCAGGGTCTGTAAAGCTGTGACTTGGTCACTCTGCTGTTTTTATCACACTGTAGCTTTTCAGTCATCCTGGTGCTCTTGGAGTTTACACTGTATTCCTTCTTACAGCTTTGGTTGCTCTTAGAGTCTCTCTGGTCGTGGTCTCACAGGAGAATGGGATTTCTGGATAGCCACTAAGACCCTAGAAGTAGGACCTCTGGATAGGTCATCAGTATCTGATTGGTGGGGTCCCAACACCTGGGACCCCTGCCAATCAGCTGTTTGAGAAGGCACCGGCGCTCCTGTGAGCACTACTGCCATATCCGTTCTTACCAAGCACAGCGCCATACATAGTACAGTGGCTGTGCTTGGTATTGCAGCTCAGCCCAATTCACTTCAATGGGGCTGAGCTGCGTCTAGGCCACTTGACCGATGAACGTGTCGTCACTGGCCTAGAAAAAGCTAAGAGAAGGCCACGGTGCTACTGCGAGCACCGCTGCCTTCTTAAACAGCTGTTCGGTGGGGGTTGGAGGTGTCAGATATCTTGATGTTAGGTCATCAGTATTAAAATATCGGAAAAATACATTTAAGGCACCCTCCCCAGTGGAAGGATGCATGAGTGTGACTAGTTACCAACAAAGGTGTGATTCTCTGACTACCCATTTACCGAACGTCAGCCTGACAACTGACTCTTAGCCACCTGCCCTGACCTTAGCATGTTTTTCATATTGCCCATTGCCTCCTTCCCTGACCTCGGACTTGTTTCTCGGATTCGTTTTTACGCTGCCTGCCCCGATCTCTTGCCTGTTACTAGACTACATATATTGCCTGATCCTTCGGTGCTTTGTACTGGTGTCTCTGACCCCCGTGTCAGCTGCCAACTACACCGGGACTATCTCAGCAGCTTGGTAACTCCCCTCCGGGGAAGACCAGATACCTGTGTAGGGATTAAAGGGTGAATACCAGGGGACTGCCAGGATAACGCCTTTATTAGGCCTCATGCACACAAATGTATTTTATTTCCATGTCCGTTCCGGTTTTTTTTGCGGACCCCATGCAGTATTTCATTTCAGTGGGTCCGCAAAAACAACGGAAATTACTCCCTGTGCATTCCGTTTCCGTATGTCCATATATCCGTTCCGCAAAAAAAAAATAGAACATGTCCTATTATTGTCCGCATTATGGACATAATAGTACTGTTCTATTAGGGGCCAGATGTTCCGTTCCGCAAACGATGTCATCCATAATTATTGTGCATGAGCAATTTGTGGTCCATCAATTTGAATGGCTCCGTGATCCATCCGCACCACAAAAAAATAGAACACACTCTGTAGTGCTTCCATGGGGTTCCATGCCTCCGTTCCGCACTGCAGCTCCAGATTGCAGACCGCAATACGGCAACGGCCGTGTGCATGAGGCCTAAGGGTCCATTCACATGTCAGTATTTTTCTTTTCCAGATTTCCATTCCGTTTTTTGCAGATCCGTGTTTTCGCAAAAACCTTCAGTTTTTACCAATTGTACACCTGCATCCATTCCGTTTTTCTGCAAAAAAACAGAAGGAGGGATATATTTTGCTAGGGTACTAAAAAAAAATGTTTTTCTTTTTCCTGGAAACGGGTGACAATTTGATGCATTCTGCATGTCATCCGCGTTTTTGCGGACCCATTGAGTACAATGGGACCATGGACCGCATTTTGTGGACAATAGTAGGACAAGCTCTTTTTGAGTGCTGTCCCCATTTTTTGCGGGGCCATTGAAATGGATGGGTCCGCATATTTTCGGAACAGATGTGGATTGCAAAATACTGACATGTGAATGGACCCTAAGCCCAAAGTCAAGTTTGTTAGTTGGTACAGTGAGTCCACACCCACTGCCCATAACAGTTTTCATTCCTTGCAGATATTATTATATGGTTCCTGGTGAAATTGTTCTAGTTAGGCCTCTTTCACACTTGCGTTGTGAGGATCCGGCGTGCACTTCTGTCGCCGAAAATGCCCTCCGGATCTGTCACAACACAAGACAACTGAAAGCATTTGAAGACTGATCAGTCCTTAAAATGCTTTCAGTGTTACTATGGCAGCCAGGACGCTACTAAAGTCCTGATTGCCATAGTAAGTAGTGGGGAGCCAGGGGAGCAGATACTTACAGTCCGTGCGGCTCCCGGGGCGCTCAACAATGACGTCAGAGCGCCCCAATTGTGATCCATGCGATCATGTGATCCATGCTCATGGGGCGCTCTGACGTCATTGTGGAGCGCCCCGGGACTCGGGAGCCGCATGGACGGTAAGTATACTTCTCCCCTGCCTCCCCACTACACTTTAGCATAGCAGCCAGGACTTTAGCGTCCTGGCTGCCATGGTGACCATTCACAAAAGCTAAACGTTGGATCCGGCGATGCGCCAAAATGACGTTTAGCCTAATGCCGGATCCGGATTAATACTTTTCTATGGGCATTAATTCCGGATCCGGCGTTACGGCATGTCTTCCGGATTTTTGGACGGAGACAGATCCGCAGCATGCTACGGTTTTGTCAACGTACAAAAAAATTTCACATACTGAACGGAAGACATCCTGATGCAACCTGAACGGATTTCTCTCCATTCAGAATGCATTAGGATAATCCTGATCAGTATCTTTCCGTCCCAGAGCACCGAGGATGGAACTCTAGGACGGAAAGCAAAAACGCTGATGTGAAAGAGGCCTAATACTGTTAGCCACAAACAAGTCTGATAAATTTGACGCTAATATGGATTCTGTGCATAACAATTTTAACTGTATATTATAATATGGACTCTGTGTATTATACAGTATTATGGACTCTGTGTATTATAATATGGATTCTGTGTATTATAATATGGATTCTGTGTATTATAATATGGATTCTGTGTATTATAAAATGGATTCTGTGTATTATAATATAGACTGTGTATTATAATATGGACTCTGTGTATTATAATATGGACTCTGTGTATTATACTATGGACTCTGTGTATTATAATATGGACTCTGTGTATTATAATATGGACTCTGTGTATTATAATATGGACTCTGTGTATTATAATATGGACTCTGTGTATTATACTATGGACTCTGTGTATTATACTATGGACTCTGTGTATTATAATATGGACTCTGTGTATTATAATATGGACTCTGTGTATTATAATATGGACTCTGTGTATTATAATATGGATTCTGTGTATTATAATATAGACTGTGTGTATTATAATATGGACTCTGTGTATTATAATATGGACTCTGTGTATTATACTATGGACTCTGTGTATTATAATATAGACTCTGTGTATTATAATATGGACTCTGTGTATTATACTATGGACTCTGTGTATTATACTATGGACTCTGTGTATTATACTATGGACTCTGTGTATTATAATATGGATTCTGTGTATTATAATATGGACTCTGTGTATTATAATATGGATTCTGTGTATTATAATATAGACTGTGTATTATAATATGGACTCTGTGTATTATAATATAGACTCTGTGTATTATACTATGGATTCTGTGTATTATAATATGGACTCTGTGTATTATAATATGGACTCTGTGTATTATAATATGGACTCTGTGTATTATAATATGGACTCTGTGTATTATAATATGGACTCTGTGTATTATAATATGGACTCTGTGTATTATAATATGGACTCTGTGTATTATAATATGGACTCTGTGTATTATAAAATGGATTCTGTGTATTATAATATAGACTGTGTATTATAATATGGACTCTGTGTATTATAATATAGACTCTGTGTATTATACTATGGACTCTGTGTATTATAATATGGATTCTGTGTATTATAATATAGACTGTTTATTATAATATGGACTATGTGTATTATAATATGGACTCTGTGTATTATAATATGGACTCTGTGTATTATAATATGGACTCTGTGTATTATAATATGGTAACTATGACTGTGTATTATAATATGGACTCTGTGTATTATAATATGGACTCTGTGTATTATAAAATGGATTCTGTGTATTATAATATGGACTCTGCGTATTATAATATGGACTCTGTGTATTATTTTTTTTTTTTTTTACTTTGTAACTTTTTTTATTTTATCAAGTTGCACCATATTACAAAATAGAGAGAAAAACATAAAGAAAATCCCCCCTCCCCCAGCCCCTCCCTCCCTCCCTGTCTTGCGGAGAAAGAAAAAAAAAAAAAATGTATTAAACCGTTTAACTATCGCCCCAGCTCTTCCATATATTATGCCACTTTTCGATGGATCCTCGCTGTCTATGCAGGATCTTCTCATAACCTCTAACCTTATTAGCTAAGTTGAGCCAGTTGGTGCAGTCTGGGGCGGAGGAAGAAAGCCATGTTCTAGATATAAGAAGCCTAGCTAAAAAGATCAGCTTTGTCAACAAAAGACCCTTCAGGGCCTGACAGTTGATCTCCGATAAGTCCCCCAGGACCCATAATTTGGGAGATAGGGGAATATCGATAGTGAGTCTTTGTGTTAAGGTTCTTTGAACTAACTTCCAGTACTTGCTCACCATCGGGCATTCCCAGAACAGATGTAAGTGATCTGCTCCTGGGGTCCCGCAACGGGGACACCCAGAGGATGCTGCAAGTCCTCTCCTGTGGAGCCACAGGGGTGTTATTTATATTTTGTGGATTATGTTGAACTGGACCACAGTGTGGTTAAAATTATGTGAAACTTGACTTAAACTCTGTGTATTACTCTGTGTATTATATTATGGATTCTGTGTATTATAATATGGATTTTGTGTATTATAATATGGATTCTGTGTATAATATGGATTCTGTGTATTATAATATGGACTGTGTATTATATTATGGATTCTGTGTATTATAATATGGATTTTGTGTATTATAATATGGATTCTGTGTATAATATGGATTCTGTGTATTATAATATGGACTGTGTGTATTATAATATAGACTCTGTGTATTATACTATGGATTCTGTGTATTATACTATGGACTCTGTGTATTATAATATGGACTCTGTGTATTATAAAATGGATTGTGTATTATATTATGGATTCTGTGTATTATAATATGGACTCTGTGTATTATAATATGGACTCTGTGTATTATAATATGGACTCTGTGTATTATAATATGGACTCTGTGTATTATAATATGGACTCCTGTGTATTATAATATGGACTCTATGTATTATACTATGGACTCTGTGTATTATAATATAGACTCTGTGTATTATACTATGGATTCTGTGTATTATACTATGGACTCTGTGTATTATAATATGGACTCTGTGTATTATAATATGGACTCTGTGTATTATAATATGGACTCTGTGTATTATAAAATGGATTCTGCATATTATAATATGGACTCTGTGTATTATAATATGGACTCTGTGTATTATAATATAGACTCTGTGTATTATACTATGGATTCTGTGTATTATACTATGGACTCTGTGTATTATAATATGGACTCTGTGTATTATAATATGGACTCTGTGTATTATAATATGGACTCTGTGTATTATAATATGGATTCTGCGTATTATAATATGGATTCTGCATATTATAATATGGACTCTGTGTATTACAATATGGATCCTGTGTATTATAATATGGACTCTATGTATTATACTATGGACTCTGTGTATTATAATATAGACTCTGTGTATTATAAAATGGATTCTGCATATTATAATATGGACTCTGTGTATTATAATATGGACTCTGTGTATTATAACATGGATTCTGCATATTATAATATGGACTCTGTGTATTATAATATGGACTCTGTGTATTATAATATAGACTCTGTGTATTATACTATGGACTCTGTGTATTATAATATGGACTCTGTGTATTATAATATGGACTCTGTGTATTATAACATGGATTCTGCATATTATAATATGGACTCTGCGTATTATAATATGGACTGTGTATTATATTATGGATCCTGTGTCTTATAATATGGACTCTGTATATTATAATATGGACTCTGTATTTGATAGCTCTTTCCAATCCGAGGTGGTTATGAGATGGTCATACAATGAGGCATCAGACCTCCACCGGTACATTATCCCCTTCAGTGAATACTCTCTCCTCCAGCTGGGAGAAATTAGCCATCCAGAACTCAATCTTGGACAGTTAAGATCTGAAGTCTTTATTTCATAGTACATGTATTTATAGGACATTGGGGGTGGGAATACCAACTTTAGTTCAGCAGATGACATGTTAATTTAGGGAAGTCAATAAACAATACTGGTATCTGCCATATACAATACATGAAAGGGCATTTTACATATTACACTGGTAGTCTAGATGCTAACAAGTTAAACTCGTTACAGCTTGCTGTCATGTACATGAGGATCCTGCTATCCATTGTATTTCCAAGTGATAACTGTCTTGTCATCTATTGTAGTGGGGTGGGCTCGCATACTTTAATTAAGAGCCCTCTGGGGGATGTGTCTTCTGAGGAAATGACCTGTCTTGTAACAAGTGGCAGTGATCTATACAAGTGGCAGTGCCTGATATAATATATATCTAATAGCAAGGTTAAAAATCCCTTTCAGTATTATACTATGGATTCTGTGTTTTATGATTTGGACTATGTGTATTATACAGAAAAACACAAAACTCCAACCTTGAGTGTCCTAGCCCAAGTACGTAAACCTACAATAGTGTGGCATATATGCGGACAACTCAATGTCTGTAACTGGAAGAAGCTCGCTAATCAAGCGAAAAAACAAAGAGCAAAAACTCGAGCTCAAAAACTTCCAAGTATGGAAAAATATATCAAACTTTATTATCACATAATACATAATAATATATCATCGTTAAAAAAGGGAAAATAGGGAGCAAAGAACACCATCCCAGCGCCACAGGTGACTGACTCAGGTACATACATTCAGGAAACATGTATAATGCAATGAATTGTCATTTGTGTATAGTAGCACAATGCATCCTATCAGTACATTGTGCAAGATGTGAGTTCCAACAAAACATATACATATAGGGAAATACACATGCTGCGAGTATTGCAGGGGCTGCTAATAGTGGAGCCGCAACTAGTGTGACCTGCCCCAGTATCAGCGGTCTCACACACTTATAAGTATACAGTAATAGTCTAACCCAAAGTTATCTACTCGTAGTGTTGTGCACCCATATAGGTGTGCGAGGAACTCACCCAAATGTAGCTGAGACCTATGGAACTGGGATGGCGCTACCCCGAAGCGCGTTTCAGCATGCCTTCGTCTGGGGGTATATCAACTCTGTGTATTATACTATAGATTCTGTGTATTATAATATGGATCCTGTGTCTTATAATATGGACTCTGTGTATTATTCTATGGACTCTGTGTATTATAATATGGATTCTGTGTATTATACTATGGATCCTGTGTCTTATAATATAGACTCTGTGTATTATAATATGGACTCTGTATATTATAATATGGACTCTGTGTATTATACTATGGATTCTGTGTTTTCCGATTTAGACTATGTGTATTATACTATGGATCCTGTGTCTTATAATATGGACTCTGTATATTATAATATGGATTCTGTGTTTTATGATTTAGACTATGTGTATTATACTATGGATCCTGTGTCTTATAATATGGACTCTGTATATTATAATATGGACTCTGTATATTATAATATGGACTCTGTATATTATAATATGGACTCTGTGTTTTATGTTTTGGACTATGTGTATTATACTATGGATCCTGTGTCTTATAATATGGACTCTGTATATTATAATATGGACTCTGTATATTATACTATGGATTCTGTGTTTTATGTTTTGGACTGTGTGTATTATACTATGGATCCTGTGTCTTATAATATGGGCTTTGTGTATTATAATATGGATCCTTTGCATTACAATTTTGACTGTATTATACTATGGATTTTGGATATTACAATATGGTCTCTGTATATTATAATATGGACTCTGTGTATTATACTATGGATTCTGTGTTTTATGATTTGGACTATGTGTATTATACTATGGACTCTGTGTATTATAATATGGATTCTGTGTTTTATGTTTTGGACTATGTGTATTATACTATGGATCCTGTGTCTTATAATATGGACTCTGTGTATTATTCTATGGACTCTGTGTATTATAATATGGATTCTGTGTATTATAATATGGATCCTGTGTCTTATAATATGGACTCTGTATATTATAATATGGACTCTGTGTATTATACTATGGATTCTGTGTTTTATGATTTGGACTATGTGTATTATACTATGGATCCTGTGTCTTATAATATGGACTCTGTATATTATAATATGGACTCTGTGTATTATAATATGGATTCTGTGTTTTATGTTTTGGACTATGTGTATTATACTATGGATCCTGTATCTTATAATATGGACTTTGTGTATTATACTATGGATTCTGTGTTTTATGATTTGGATTCTGTGTATTATACTATGGATCCTGTGTCTTATAATATGGACTCTGTATATTATAATATGGACTCTGTGTATTATACTATGGATTCTGTGTTTTATGATTTGGACTATGTGTATTATACTATGGATCCTGTGTCTTATAATATGGACTCTGTATATTATAATATGGACTCTGTATATTATAATATGGACTCTGTGTATTATAATATGGATTCTGTGTTTTATGTTTTGGACTGTGTGTATTATACTATGGATCCTGTGTCTTATAATATGGGCTTTGTGTATTATAGCATGGATCCTTTGCATTACAATTTTGACTGTATTATACTATGGATTTTGGATATTACAATATGGTCTCTGTATATTATAATATGGACTCTGTGTATTATACTATGGATTCTGTGTTTTATGATTTGGACTATGTGTATTATACTATGGATCCTGTGTCTTATAATATGAACTCTGTGTATTATAATATGGACTCTGTGTATTATAATATGGATTCTGTGTAATATAATATGGATTCTGTGTCTTATAATATGGACTCTGTATATTACACTATGGACTCTGTGTATTATACTATGGATTCTGTGTTTTATGTTTTGGACCATGTGTATTATACTATGGATCCTGTGTCTTATAATATGGGCTCTGTGTATTATAATATGGACTCTGTGTAATATAATATGGATTCTGTGTATTATACTATGGATCCTGTGTCTTATAATATGGACTCTGTATATTATAATATGGACTCTGTGTATTATACTATGGATTCTGTGTTTTATGTTTTGGACCATGTGTATTATACTATGGATCCTGTGTCTTATAATATGGGCTCTGTGTATTATAATATGGATCCTGTGCATTACAATTTTGACTGTATTATACTATGGATTTTGGATATTACAATATGGACTCTGTATATAATAATATGGACTTTGTGTATTATAATAGTACTGAGAATACAATTATCCCATTGTCACAGCGGCTTGGATTGGTGATGAATAAATGTCCCTCAATTACTCGCTGATATCATGTCGCCATCACTGGTCAGTTCTTAGTTTTTCATTGGCATCAAGCTCTAAATGATGGTTTCTAATATAATCGTGTTCACTGCATGTAATCCATTCCCCGTGGTGGAGCTGCGTACACACTGGAGCAGGCCTTGTATGATGCTCAGAACATAGAAGCCTAAATCTCATAACCGGTCAACATGAGGCCCCGTAGGGGAATTTTAAATGGATTACCATTACCTAAATGACCACACACTCACATATCTATATATAGATACAACATAAATGCTGACACAGAACACATAAAAATATCACAATGTGGTGGATCCATGTATCATCACTGTCTGGTGCGTGAGCCAAACATCCTGTGATGTCATAATGTAGAGTCTAAAGGCCTGGTGATGCTACAATGGTCTTTATGATGCCTGGTCTGGCCAGACTAATTGCCCTGTCATAATGTGTAGAATCGGGGTGAGGTCAACTTCTTGTGATGTCATAATGTAGAATGTGGATAACACCGGCTCACTCCCTGGCATCTATGTCATTCTTAGTCTGGCTCACCATGTTCTCACGCAAGCGACACAGATTGGAGATAGGTCAAGTGGAGGATATTCTGGTGACACAAAGTGGAAGAGGTCGTCCAGCGCAAGCAACGACGGGTAGAAATTAGTAAAGTAGAGGATATGGAAGTAGAGGGAAGACAGTATCCGGATGATATCGAGATGAAGGATGCTTATAAGGATACAGAAGAACCAATGGAGGCCGGGAAACGGCCGTACCCCTACTATGTAGAAATGGCTGATGTTGAAAAAAAATACCAGTTTGACAAGGATGGGGAATTTTGGAATTTTTGTCAACTAAACATTATTGTCCATTGTTTTCTAGATTATGGATGAAAGCTGCTACAATGGAGTTTCGTATAAGATCATGTGACCTCCAGCCGGTAAGTTGTACATCTGCCTGTTTTTGTGTTTCTCTAAATGCTTGTACTTACAGTTTTTTTTCTTTTATGGGATGCAGATGCACAGAACAATGGATCCCTGCCTGCGAGACACCACACTTCACCTGGGATGATGCATTAGAAGAAGAACATATAAAAGACCACCTTATCTACATAGAGTTCAATAGCTGACCATCCACACATCGCAGCTAAGAATTACAGATCACAAAAAAAAAATATCTTTCAATAAATAGTTTTTATACAACAAGGTTTATTGGTGTTAAGGGGTGGGGAGTCTTAATTGGGGAATTGTCCAAGGCAAGTTTTAGAAGTCCCATAGAAATGAATGGACAGGACAGGCGCAAGTCAGGCCACCGCTTCTTTATCTTCTATGGGACTGCTGAAAATAGCCGCATTTTCAGAAGTCCAATAGTACTCAATGGACAGCATAAGGTGCTCGGCTATTTTTGGGACTCCAGTAGAAATGAATGGAGGGCAGACGCACATGCGCTGCTCTCTGCTCACTTTGGGGGTCCCATTCTGGAGATAGATGCAGGTCTCTGTGTTTTATAATATGGACTCTGTGTATTATATTATGGACTCTGTGTATTATAATATGGGCTCTGTGTATTATATTATGGACTCTGTGTATTATAATATGGACTATGAGGGTCATTTATCAAACAGGTGTAAAGTAGAACTGGCTTAGTTGCACATAGCAACCGATCAGATTTCAAAATGAAAGGTGGAATCTGATTGGTTGCTATGGGCAACTAAGCCAGTTCTACTTTACGCCAGTTTGATAAATGACCCCCATTGTGTATTATAATAGGAACTCTGTATATTATAAGATGGACTACCTGGACCAAAGCAAGCGAGGGACATTTATTAAACAGTTGAAAAAAGGTGAAAATTATGGTGTGTGTCATATTTGCGCCATAATTGGCGACTTTTTAAACTTCTTGCCACTTTTCAGAAGTGGCAAGAAAAGGGGCGGGGCTTGGTTGGAAGGACAGGGCTTTGCACAGCCCACTGGATTTACTATAACAGAACACCAGTCTTGATAAATCTCCCCAGCATGTTTAAAAACACACCAGCACTGTCACATGCAGGGACGTGCACACATAGGGCTAAAAGGGGGCTTGAGCCCCTGCCCTTTCTGCCCCTGATCCCTTTAATGCCCTTTTTTTTTTGTCCCCTAAGCCAGGTAAGCAGCGGCAGCCTGTCACAGACCTGCACTTTTTTTTTTTAAATGCGCTGCTGTGTGGCGCATCCACACAGTGGTCAGGTCACTCCACACAGCAGCAAGTCACGTGGTGCGGCGGGTATCGCGCAGGCAGTCTTCAGAGCAGAGAAGAGCTGCCTGCCTGCCTGCCTGCTGCGTCATCACCAGAGTCGACTCAGACCTCACCTCAAATATCACCAGTCCGGTCAGTGTGCAGAGCGACCTGCACTTCACCGCACCGCTTATCAGTACAGTGAGTGGCTGAGCCTATTTATAAAGTAAACCAGTGCGGCAGACCAAGCGTCTGCCTTAGGACGCACCAGGCCCTGAGAAGGAGTGGGCGGGAAAAATTAAATGCCGGCAGCAGAAGGGACTGAAGGTGGAGCTGTTAGCAGTTTCACCTGCAAGATCAGGGCTGGCTCTTCTCAGGGTAAGAGATGCCGTGGATGCCTTTGTTGCCATCAGGCTGTGTGCTCCAGGCAGTCCCTGCCAGTGCTGGCTCCACAGGGGATTGTGCAGCAGCACATATTAGAGAGCAATTACAGGGCAGGGATAAAGTTGCTGCTGACCTTTGCTGGATGCATCACTATGCATGTCTTCTATGTAATAGAAAGTGCCTGGCCATGGCTGCAGTGTGGATGGGTCCATGTCCACTGGGAGCAGCAGGGGTTCATCAGCTGGATCACTCTGCACAATATAAATGGATACTCCTCATTAACTAGGACACATGGTATGTATATTCTCCTGTTTACCAGGGTAGATAATCCCTGGGGACAGCATTGAATCTCTTATAAACTCTATACTAGATGTTGTCTAGAGTAAATCATTGGCTGCTGTGTGTGAGGATTGCTTGCCCCTAAAATCCTCCAAAATCATGTGAAACTTAAAGGAACATTCATTCCCTAGGCTGTTCATGGTTGTAATTATGTGCCTCCAATTTACACCCAGGATGCACTTTTTCTGCCTTTTCACATTGTGCAGTTTTTTTCTTTTATGTTGCATGTGTACAACACCCTAGGGTCATAATATATGTGTGTGACTTCATGGCAGGAGACAAGCTATATCAGCATGGTGTGCCAAGAAAAATGGGTATGCTAATGAAGTAGACAGAGAGATATAGATGATAGGATAGATAACTGATAACAGACAGATAATTAGATAATAGATGATATTATCTATACAGCTATATATGCTAATATATAACTTTACAATGAGATTTTGGCATTGAATGACAACACACATGCTGACGGTTTCCACTAGATCTGTAGCATGGTTATGGACAGTATAGAGTAGTACTGTATAGAGCTGCTGGATTGTAAAGTTTTTACTATAGAAATACTCCATTTCCATCTATTTATGTCTCTATCTTGCCCCTATTTTTCCTGTTAATGATTTGTGTCCTCTGTAATATACACTAGCCCTGTTGTGAGGCTACAGACTGGACGACTGACAGTGATATCATCTGCACTGGAGGTATAGGTACCACGGCTAAACCTGCTATCTGGTGCTGTAGATGCCATACAGTTATCACGCTTATTACATATACCTACATATCTCTAAACAGTTTGTAGAATGGATGGGAGATCTTCAAGTAGATGAGGATTTGCAGCCCCCATCTTTGTCATACACAGTCTAGCGTGGGTACAACTGTTTTATATAACTATGGTATCCATTACTAGATATTCAGCCATCATGCCAGGTAATCTAGCCCTGGAGTAGCAAATGATAGCAGACAAGTCTGCGCAGAATGCAACCAAGTGATTTAGATAATGACCCATACCGTATTTTTCACTTTATAAGGTGCGTTCACACATGCGTTATTTAATCAGTTATTTCCATCAGTTATTGTGAGCCAAAACTAGGTGTGGGTCAGAAACACAGAACAGGTGCAGATCTTTCCATTATACCATATCTCTGAATACGCTTCATAAGATTTACTACTGGTTTTGTCTCACAATAACTGATCGAAATAACTGATCAAATAACGCATGTGTGAACACAGCCTAAGACGCACTTTTTTCCCCAAAAAGTGAGTGGAAAATGGCCATGCATCTTATAAAGCGAGCACTGATACTTCACTGGTCACTATGCTGCGCAGCATGGCCAGCTGAAGTATCAGTCTGGAGGAGGAGGCGGGGACACTCATGGCGGGGCCCAGTGCAGTGATTCTACTCGAATACACCGGCCCTCGCAGCTGTTAAGTACCGTACATTCAATCCCATCGATATCTTAATGTATACCGCACTGTGCTTTACTTACTGTAGTACCGTATGTACAGCATTAAGACAGCGCAGACCGGTAGCTCCCTCCTCATGCGCCACCTGCCCGCCTATCTCACTTTATGAATGAGCAAGCAGGCAGGGAAGGCGGTGCATGAGGAGGGAACTGCAAGTCTGTGCCATCTTAATGCTATACATACGGTACTACAGTAAGTAAAGCACAGTGCGGTATACATTAAGATATCGATGGGATTGAATGTACGGTACTTAACAGCTGCAGGGCCCAGTGTATTAGAGCAGAATCACTGCCCCGTCATGAGTGTCTCCACCTCCTTCCTCAGCATTGATGCATCTGATGGGAGATCTGTGGATCGACACTTATGGGGATCTGTGGATGACATGATTGTCGTCCGCAGATCCCCCCCATGAGTGTCGTCCACAGATCCCCCCATAAGTGTCAGTCCGCAGATCCCCTCTCATAAGTGCGCCATCCACAGACCACCATTAGTTCAAAATTCACCAAAAGCACACCTTTTGGTTCAAAATATTTTTACTTATTTTCCTCCTCAAAACCTAGGTGTGTCTTATCATCAGGTTCATCTTATAAAGTGAAAACTACGGTATATTATCTGAAATTCTTAAGTGCCTCAGTAGTCACGTGGGAGCAACCTGCTCAACACCGGTGAGTCAGCTTGTGTGGAGCTGTCCACTGTCAGTCTGTCACTGTGCCACCTTGGAGGGGCTGCCCAGTCAGGGAGAAATGTAACATGGGGGATTCAAAATGTGCTGCCAGTGCTAGGCCCAGAAATGTGTGGGGCAAATTACTATGTGGAGGCAGTGTGGGGACAAATTACTGTGTGGGAGAAATTACTTTGTAGTGGCAGTGTGGGGACAAGTTACTGTGTGGGAGCAATTACTGAGTGGGGGCAGTGTGGGGAAATCACTATATGGGGGCATTGCTATTGGGGAGGCACTGTAGGGGCAATTCTATTATTTTTGTGGACACTATACAGGGAATATTACCTGGAGCACAATATAGGGTGTTATTACTGGGACACTCTAGGGGACATTATAGCTGCTGTGGACACAGGGACATTTGGGGTAATTTATCAAACTAGTGTAAAGTAGAACTGGCTCAGTTGCCCATAGCAGCCAATCAGATTCCACCATTTATTATTGACAGCTCTTCTGGAAATCCACTTCTCTTTACACCACTTTGATAAATGACCTCAATTATGTCTATTAGGATCACTATTTTTTCAGCAGTATAGTACTTGGGACATTGGGGAGCACCACGGGCACAGTAGGATGACATTGTCGGGACACCAGGATGGGGAGGGTGATGGAAACATTGAGAAATCTAACGTGTCTGTATTACAAACTCTGTAGAGACGAGATGTGAATTTACCATGGCGGTCTGGGTCAGACGAAGGAGAAGAGGAAAGAGAAGATCTACATGACAGGAAATGTCCCTGGATGTAACAGGTATGTGGTCCATCCCGCCGGCGGCAGCGCAGTTTATTCACCAATACAATTAATTCAACATTCCGCCCACTCACCAGTGCAGGGTTAGAGAGACAGGGTCCATTAAGGCTAGCGCAGGGGCTGCCTGGGTAGCGGACATGCGTGACGCAATTCTGCTACGTCACGTGACAAGTGCCCTTTTTTTTTTATTTAAGCCCCTGCCCTTCAAAATGTCTGTGCACGTCCCTGGTCACATGTGTTATGCTTTTTCATATTCCAAAGCTTTCAAAAATTGTTCTTAATGCCTCATTGTCAGTGTCCGTTTTGGATCAGTTGCAACACAGAACGTGTTCAATCCATGTTTCCTCCCGTAACAGATCCGTGTTGGGTCCGTGGGTCAGTTTTTTTCTGTCCATGTGCCATCCGTGTTTCACTGACACTGAGCAGCTGGAAAATAATTTTCAAAGCATCTCTTCTTAATGATCTGTGAAACACGGATGCAACACGAATGGCATCCGTGTTGCATCCGTGGTTTTGACTATAATGGGTTTTAGGAATCTGGAAACACGGACCAAGATAGGACATGCATCCGTGCTGAAAACCCACGGACTGTGCCAAAACACTGATGTGTGAATACGCACATTCAAATGAATGGGGACGTGCGCTGTCCGCGGAGAACACGTACAGCACACGTACGTGAAACACTGACGTGTGAATGAGGATTATCGGGGGCATATGGTATTAAAACACACACGGTGTGATGCGAACAAATATAACTGTGGCTTGTCTGAGGACCAAGCGTCCAAAATGATGCCTTCACGGGGGCAGAATGTCTGCCCATGCAATATGCATAAGTATGACTTGTCAGAAGAAAGACTGGCTTTTTGGGACCAAGACTCCAAAAATTATTCCTTAACGGAGCAGAATCTTTACACAATCTTAACAATTGTCAGAAGAAAAAGTGACTTGTGTGGTAGTGGTAGTAGTGGCAGATATGTAGCATTAATAGTTGTGGCAGTAGGGGATTAGCAGTGAGAATTAGCGGTGGTGGCGGCAGTAGCAGCCATATCATATACTGTATGTTGGCAGGCAGACAGTGGCAGTGACAAGATGGCAGCAGTCATTTTTTAATAGTATCTTTTTATTTATTTATCGATGCAAAAATAAAAACATCACTAACATTTGCAAACAGGTACAACATACCAGGCACAACAAAGTATGTGACATGAGACAATCATGGCATCCTTACTCATGCTTCGATCAGGATCTCCACGTGGGATCACTGGATACCACATATATTACCCCCAGAAATCATGTTTGAGCTAATAAATCATATTGCATGCACACACACATTCATCCACTCCTCACCGGTCGGAACCTAGAGATCCCATCACCTTAAGGCAGTGCTTCTCAATTATTTTCTGTCATGCCCCCCCTAGGAAGAAGAAAACATTTCGCGCCCCCCCGCACGACTGTAAATAGTTATAAGTACACCAATCTCCCCACAGACGAGGGCCATTAACACCCCCCCCTATCAATCATGTGCAGGGTCCAGGCTTCCCCCCTCCCCCCCAATCATGTGCAGGCTCCATTAACCCCCTCCCCCCAATCATGTGCAGGCTCCATTAACCCCCTCCCCCCAATCATGTGCAGGCTCCATTAACCGCCCCCCCCCCCCCCATATACTTACCTTCCTGGAAGTGCTGGATGCAGGCCTCTTCCGGCCTGTGTCCCGCTCTGCACTCTGCTCAGGCGGCGCGATGACGTCATCGCGCCGCCTGAACCGCTCTGATAGGCTGCCGGCACAAGGCCCGCAGCCTATCAGAGGAGCAGGGGAGGGAGACGCCTCTCCCTCCACTGCCGCACAGCACAGCGATCTGTATCGCTGTCCAGAGGACGGCGATACAGATCACTATGGAGATGAACGCTTCCACAGTGGAAGCGTTCATCTCCTGTGACCTGGAGCCCCCCTTTACGGAGCCTCGCGCCCCCCCGGGGGGGCGCGCCCCACTATTTGAGAAACACTGCCTTAAGGTAACAGCATTTGGGCACTAATCCAGGGTTCCCAGATTTTCATGAAACGATCTGGCGTTCCACGTTTCTCATATATAAACTTATACAACTCAAGGTTAGAATTAACTAATTGTATCCATTGCTGCACCGTAGGGATTTTAAGGGGCTTCTAATTAAGCAGGATAGTTTTCCTCTCATACGGTACATGATTGATGGCAATATGTCTGTAAAGGTTCTCATTTATCCAGGTTATGGTATATCTGTAAAGAATAAATCAAGGCAACTGGACTTGTTGTAGAATTCTTGAAAACGTTTCAACGTTTCAACAAGTTGTCCTCCGCCATTGTCCAAAACATCACTTTTGTCAAAATGAACCAAGCCTGGATCCAGGAAGATTTTCATAATCCTCCGGCTGAGGCTGATGAATAGGTTTGGCCTTGCTGATGGTGCCCCATCTTGCCACTGTTGCTGTGTGCCAGCCTACCATCATGATGCCTGCCATCAATCATATCTGTAAAGAATAAATCAAGGCAACTGGACCTGCTGTAGATGTCTTGAAAACGTTTCACTCGTTCTTCCAACGAGCTTTCTCAATTCTGAGCGACTCCCAGAGAATTTTTGTACAAGTCACTCAGAATTGAGAAAGCTCGTTGGAAGAATGAGTGAAACGTTTTCAAGAAATCTACAGCAGGTCCAGTTGCCTTGATTTATTCTTTACAGATATGATTGATGGCAGGCATCATGATGGTAGGCTGGCACACAGCAACAGTGGCAAGATGGGGCACCATCAGCAAGGCCAAACCTATTCATCAGCCTCAGCCGGAGGAGTGTGAAAATCCTCCTGGATCCAGGTTTGGTTCATTTTGACAAAAGTGACGTTTTGGACAATGGCGGAGGACAACTTGGTCGTTCGGGTATTACCACACCCTCTGCAGTGCTGAAAACCTTCACCGAGATAACACTGTAAGCTGGACAAGAAAGAAGACAGGCAGCATACTGGGCCAGTTCGAGCCACTGTTCTAGTCTGCCTGTCCAGAAGTCCATGGGATCAGGGAAGAGGGTATGTACCGTGGACAAGCCAGAGTGTAGGTAGCCCTGAACCTGGGCGTTGAGGCAGAAGGTCTTCTCTTGCTGATTTGCCTCAGCCTGACTGCTACTACTGTTGGGGCTTCTGCTGCTTGTGGTGGCTGAAGGTGGGTGACCCTGTGGGGGACTGAGAGGGCCTCCCATTCATACATGCTGGAGGCAGGCATCTGCTCACTGAAAGCTGTGACAAACTGCGTACACATTGTTTCCTGCTTCATGTGGCAATGATAGGCCTATCAGTGTGTAAGTAAATACAGCTCGCCTTTCTGGCCAGAGTGCTCAAGGAGCCACTTCTACCAAGTTTTGCCCCTGCAATGAGCCCCTGGGGAGTGGGTGGGAGTGGTAGTGGCCATTATTAAGTTTTGTGTTATGGTGTACTCCCTCAGGCTGTTGCTCCCTGGGGCAGTGGAAATATAGTTTAAAGAATGAGGCCAGGTATGAATGTATAACAGTCTCTTTTTACTTAGTGCAAATTATAACTTATACAAAATATATATATTTATTAATATTAGTTCAGTGCAATAAAAAACAAACAAAAAATATGAGACGATATACAATTAGTGACAATTAAAGAATAAAGATCACTGATATGCAATCAAAAAGACAAAATAACCTATAGGATATAGATATAATCAATAATTAAACTGGTATCTTAGTAATAACAAAAAACTCAAAGTTTACACTTGATTTCTCCCAGCAAACAGATTTTCCTACTTAAAATTTAACGGTGCATGGTGACTTCATCTCATCATGCATGAGTTTTGTTATAACTCTAGATTACAATCAAAATAAAATTAGGCTTCCACCTTGTTATGTAATATATATAAATTCAATTAGACCATCTGACTAGAACTACAATCAGTTCTCTGGAGATCACACAATTGTCGATATACAGTTGTGTTCAAAATTATTCAACCCCCAATGCTGTAAAGGGTTTTAGGGAATTTAGTGTACATTTGTAATTGTGTTCAGAATGAAATCTTACAAGGACTTTTTAAAGAACCAAATGCAACTAAAATGACATCAATTGTTTTTGTAATACATTATTAAATGTTTTCTTTGTGATTTCTTCATTGACACAATTATTCAACCCCTTAAAGACGACCACTCTTAAGAACAGAGGTTCATTCAAGTGTTTTCGATCAGGTATTGAAAACACCTCTGGATGTCAAGGAGCAGCAATCAAGCATAATAAGCACCAATTAGGCAGATGTAAAATGACTGTGATACTCAGCTCCTTCTAGACATTTACTGGTGTGTTTACAAACATGGTGAAGTCAAGAGAATGGTCCAGGAAGACAAGAGAAGAGGTGATTTCTCTTCACAGGAAGGGCAATGGCTATAAGAAGATTGCAAAGATGTTAAACATACCAAGAGACACCATAGGAAGCATCATTCGCAAATTCAAGGCAAAGGGCACTGTTGAAACGCTACCTGGTCGTGGCAGAAAGAAGATGCTGACTTCGACTGCTGTGCGCTACCTGAAGCGCAAAGTGGAGAAAAGTCCCGTGTGACTGCTGAGGAACTGAAAAAAGATTTGTCAGATGCGGGTACTGAAGTTTCAGCTCAGACAATAAGGCGCACACTGCGTAATGAAGGCCTCCATGCCAGAACTCCCAGGCGCACCCCCTTGCTGTCTCCAAAGAATAAGAAGAGTCGACTGCAGTATACCAAAAGTCATGTGGACAAACCCCAAAAGTTTTGGGATAGTGTTCTGTGGACTGATGAAACAAAATTAGAACTGTTTGGGCCCATGGATCAACGCTATGTTCGGAGGAGGAAGAACAAGGCCTATGAAGAAAAGAACACCTTGCCTACTGTGAAGCATGGTGGGGGGGGAGGGGTCAATCATGCTTTGGGGCTGTTTTGCTTCTGCAGGTACAGGGAAGCTTCAGCGTGTGCAAGGTACCATGAATTCTTTTCAGTACCAGGAGATATTGGATGAAACTGTGATGCAGTCCGTCACAAACCTGAGGCTTGGGAGACGTTGGACCTTTCAACAGGACAATGATCCCAAGCATACCTCCAAGTCCACTAGAGCATGGTTGCAGATTAAAGGCTGGAACATTTTGAAGCGGCCATCGCAGTAACCAGACTTAAATCCGATTGAGAACCTCGGGTGGGACTAAAAGAAAGCAGTTGCAGCGCGCAAGCCTAAGAATGTGACTGAACTGGAGGCTTTTGCCCATGAAGAATGAGCGAAGATACCCGTAGATCGCTGCAAGATACTTGTGTCAAGCTATGCTTCACGTTTAAAAGCTGTTATAACTGGAAAAGGATGTTGTACTAAGTACTAAGATTGAATGTCACTTGGGGGTTGAATAAAACTGATAATGATGTGAGCACAGAAAAGACATTTGTGGTTATTTCATATAAATGTTATGTTATATTTGTCTGACTTACAAGTGCCTCTTTGATTTAATTGTAAACAAGATGACTGAAATGATCAAAATCAATGTCAAACTGGCCAAAACACTCAATTTCAGTGGGGGTTGAATAATTTTGAACACAACTGTATCAATTGTATAGATTTAGCTCCCTAGACTGAAAAGGCATAATTGATACTGCAGGTACAATTATCTCAAATCAATCTAGATGCTTCAAAGAACAATATGGTCTATTTGAATAAATATATATATGTAGTGCAAGGCACCAACGGAACAGACCAGTGTAGATGAAGCAAGGAGTTTATTCAAAAAATAAACAAAGTCCAGGCAAACTTCACTGGTAACAAATAACAGGAAAATGAAAGCGAAGGGAAGCCAGGAGAAGTCCCAATCCGTGTTTTAAATCGCTGTGCACACTTGCCAGATGAAAGGATGCGTCATGGGGGATTCCGGATCCTGGGTTCCACTGGAAAGGACGAAGTCCAGGCAAAATTCAACCACTAGCACAAGTAGTTGTGACCTGTACCTGGAAATGGAAGGATAACAGTGGGCACTGACCGACCAGGGAGACCACCTTTTATGTGCCTGCTAACAAAATCCAGGGCGCCAAGTGTCCACTCCCCATAGGTCATGAAACTGCCCTGCACCTGTGTACAAGACCTTGGCCAATTAGACCAATGCCGGCTCCCTAAACTACTTTGAATTTGTGGCCAGGTGCTATTCCCATTACTGATCGTGAAGCGCATAAGAATCGCGTACACGTGACCGCGCACCCCCTTGCGAACCTGTTCCTGAGCGTACACGCGGACGCACGACAGGCTCAGCGAGAGTTCGTGAGCGCGTGGACATGGACACCAAAGTGGAATCTGGGCGCAGCGTACTGCCGCTAGCCCAGCCAACCTGTCCCCGAGACCCCGACGGTCCCCCCCCTCCGGTGCATATGCGAACGCATCCCCGAGTCAGTTTGCAAAGGGGTCGGATCTGGTGTATCAGTGGAGACACGTGTGACCTGTTCTGCCTCTCCACGAGGACCCCTTTTGGTCACACCAGAGTGTGAGACAGGTGAGAATCTTACATTACCCCCCTCCCCCCCCCCCTTGAGGTGGCGGCTCAGAAGACTCCAAGCGAGCTTTCCCGGAATTATCCCGGTGGAAAGCTGCCACCAACTAATCCGCATGTGCGGTGAGTGAGACCAACGGAGGAATTATATGTGAGGTCACAGTGTGAGCAATTGAGGTAGTCCGAGGGAAAACACAGTTCTGGTTACTCACGGTTATGTTGTCCCTGGGCAGGCTTGCATAAGTGATGAGGAGAATGGCACAACGATTCTCTTGGGCACGCTCTGATAAGGGACACAGGCCAGATGGTGTTTTGAGGTGCCCTTGGTGGTCTGTATTAATGTGCCTATGGCAAGGTCCCTTGTTGTCATGATGCCAGTACCTTTTGTGGTGGTACAACCATTAAGAGTACAGTCCTGATCAAAAGTTTAAGACCACTTGAAAAATGGCTAAAAATGATATTTTACATTGTTGGATCTTAACAAGGTTCCAAATAGAGCTTCAACATGCAACAAGAAATGAGAGTGAGACAAAATTTTTTTTTGAGCATTCAATTAACCCCTTAAGGACTCGGCCCTATTTCACCTTAAGGACTCGCCCATTTTTAGCAAATCTGACCAGTGTCACTTTATGTGGTGATAACTTTAAAACGCTTTTTCTTATCCAGGCCATTCTGAGATTGTTTTTTCGTCGCATATTGTCGAAAAATTTCATTTTTATTTATAAAATTTTTTTTGCAATTTTCCAAGTTTCAATTTCTCTACTTCTATAATATATAGTAATACCGCCCAAAAAAGTTATTGATTTACATTCCCCATATGTCTACTTCATGTTTGGATCATTTTGGTAATGCCATTTTATTTTTTAGAGACGTTACAAGGCTTCGAAGTTTAGAAGCAAATCTTAAAATTTTTGAGAAATTTTCAAAAACCCACTTTTTAGGGACCAGTTCAGGTCTGAAGTCACTTTGTGAGGCTTACATAATAGAAACCACCCAAAAATGACTCCATTCTAGAAACTACACCCCTCAAGGTATTCAAAACTGATTTTACAAACGTCATTAATCCACAAGAGTTAATGGCAAATGGAGATACAATTTCGATTTTTTTTGGGGGGAAAATTTTCCATTTGAATACATTTTTTCCAGCAACAAAGCAAGGGTTAACAGCCAAACAAAGCTCAATATTTATTGCCCTGATTCTTTAGTTTGCAGAAACACCCCATATGTGGTTTTAAACTGCTGTATGGCCAAACGGCAGGGCGTAGAAGGAAAGGAACGCCATATGGTTTTTGGAAGGTGGATTTTGCTGGACTGGATTTTTGACACCATGTCCCATTTGAAGCCCCCAGATGCACCCCTAGAGTAGAAACTCCAAAAAAGTGACTCCATCTAAGAAAGGGATTCAAAACCGATTTTACAAACTTTGTTACCCCTTTAGGTGTTCCACAAGAGTTATTGGCAAATGGAGATGAAATTTCAGAATTTCTATTTTTTGTTACCTTGCCTCAAAAAAAGTGTAATATAGAGCAACCAAAAATCATATTTACCCTAAAATAATACAAACAAAACTGCCACCTTATCCCGTACTTTCCAAAATGGGGTCACGTTTTTGGAGTTTCTACTGTAAGGGTGCATCAGGGGGGCTTCAAATGGGACATGGTGTCAAAATAACAGTCCAGCAAAATCTGCCTTCCAAAAACCATATGGTGTTCCCTTCCTTCTACGCCCTGCCGTTTGGCCATACAGTAGTTTACGACCACATATGGGGTGTTTCTGCAAACTAGAAAATCGGGGCAATATATATTGAGTTTTGTTTGGCTGTTAACCCTTGCTTTGTTACTGGAAAAATGGATTAAAATGGAAAATTTGCAAAAAAAATAGCCATTTTCGAACAGTTTTTATTTTTTGTTATTTACATCGTTGAACTGACAGGTTAGATTGTGTGCTATTTCTATAGAGCAGGTTGCTACGGACGCGGCAATACCAAATATGGCTACTTTTTGGGGGATTTTGTTTCAATTTTACATAATAAAGCATTTTTGAAAAAAATGATTTTTTTAGTGTCTTCACATTCTGAAAGCCATATTTTTTTTTTTTTGGGCAACTGTCTTATGTAGGGGCTCATTTTTTGCGGGATGAGATGTCGGTTTGATTAGAACTATCTTGGGATGCATATGACATTTTGGTCGCTTGCTATTACACTTTTTGTGATGTAAGGTGACAAAAAGGGCTTTTGAAACCGTATTTTTTTTTTTTTTGTGTTCACCTGAGGGGTTTGGTCATGTATTATTTTTATAGAGCAGGTTGCGACGGACACGCCGATACCAAATATGTATACTTTTTATTTATTTATTTAAGTTTTATACAATATTATCATTTTTTAAAACAAAACAAATCATGTTCTAGTGTCTCCATAGTCTGAGAGCCATATTTTTTTATTTTTTTGGGGTGATTGGGATGATGGTTTGATTGGCACTATTTTTGGGTGCATATAACTTTTTGATCGCTTGCTTTTACAGTTTTTTAGATGTGAGGTGACAAAAATGTTTTTTTTTACATTGTTTTTATTTTATTTTTTTAACAGTATTTACCTGAGGGGTTAGATAATGTGATATTTTTATAGAGCAGGTTTTTACGGACGCGGCAATACCTAATATGTATACTTTTTATTTATTTATTTTACTTTAACACAATAATAGCATTTTAGAAAAAAAATTATGTTTTAGTGTCTCCATAGTCTGAGAGCCATATTTTTTATTTTTTTTTGGGCGATTGTGCTATGTAAGGACTCATTTATTACGGGATGAGATGGCGGTTTTATTGGTACTATTTTGGGAGGCATACGCCTTTTTGATCACTTGGTATTACACTTTTTGTGATGCAAGGTGACAAAAAATGGCTTTTTTACACCATTTTGTTTTGGTTTTTTACGGTATTTGCGTGAGGGGCTAGGTCATGTGATATTTTTATAGAGGAGATTTTTACGGACGCGGCGATACCTAATATGTGTAGTGTATTTTATTTTTTTAATTTTTATTCAGTGATATGTATTTTTCTTATTTTTACCCAGACCCACTTGGTTCTTTTAGATCCAGGGGATCTGGTGTCTATATAGTACAGTAAGTACACTATATAGTGTACTTACTGTATTTTTTACTTTAGAAAGTCTGAATAGGCTTTTTCCTTTAGCAAAAGCCTATTCAGAGTTTCAGTACAATGGCAAGCAGGACGCTTCTGAAAGCGTCCTGCTCCCATGGCAACCATCACCCGCTGGCATAACAGAGCAGCGGGTGATGGATGGGGAAGGAAGGGGAGCTCCCTCCCTCTGCTATCCCATCCTGTCGGGGGGCTGCCAAGGCACAGCAGCCCCCCAATGGGAGAGGAAGCTCCCTCACTGTTAACACCTTCCATACAGCGGTCCGTACATTCTGCAATGTGCTGACCCCCTGCTATAGCCACTAGACACCAGGAAAAGCATTTGAAAGGAGGCGGGCGGGGGATCGCACTGCCCACCTGCAGCACCGCCGGCAATCCCCCCCCCCCCTGCACCGCCCGGGGGGACACTAATATGGCGCGGTGCAGGGGGGGGTTAAAATTTATACGTTTGGGGCATTTTTTAGTCTGATCTGTGACCGCGGGGATCAGAGACTACAAAAAGCGCAGCAAACCGCAGGTCTGAATTGACCTGCGGTTTGCTGCGATCGCTGACATGGGGGGGTCACAGGACCCCCCGGGGCATTGTGCCAAGGTGCCTGCTGATTGATTTCAGCAGGCATCTTGTTCTGATCACCGCCACATGCGCAGCGGTGATCGGATATTCGCAGGGTGTACATGTACGCCCTGGGTCCTTAAGTACCAGGACACAAGGGCGTACATGTACACCCTGCGTCCTAAAGAGGTTAATTGAAAATAACGATTAAACTGACACGCGCTGTTTTTCAGCTGATCCAAATTTTAGGACCACATGCCTTTAAAAGGCCAAATCTGTGCAAAGATGTGGATTCATTATCATCTTCTGTCAGGTAGTCACACGTTGTGATGGCAAAGGCAAAAATACTCTCCCTTTTTGAACATGGTCGGGTTGTTAAACTGCATATCGCTGCTGAGGTGGGACGCAGTAAGACAGTCATTTGGAATCTCTTAAATGATCCTGAGGGTTATGGAACAAAAAAGTCAAGTGGAAGACCCAAAAAAATTTCACCAGCACTGAGCCGGAGGATCCAATTGGCTGTCCGTCAAGACACTGGACAATCCTCGACCCAAATTAAGGCCCTTACTGGTGCTGACTGCAGCCCCATAACCATCAGACGGCATCTGAGACTGAAGGGCTTCAAAAACAAAAAACGTCTTCAAAGACCTCGTCTCCTGTAACGCCACAGAACTGCTCGTTTGGACTTTGCAAGAGAGAACCAAACATGGGACATTCAAAGGTGGAAGAAAGTTTTATTTCCTGATGAGAAAAAATGTAACCTTGATGGTCCTGATGGTTTCCAACGTTACTGGCATGGCAAGCAGATCCCACCTGAGATGTTTTCTACGTGCCACAGTGGAGGGGGCGCCATAATGGTCTGGGGTGCTTTTTCCTTCAGTGGAACAATGAAGCTTCAGGAAGTTCAGTAGCGTCAAACGGCCGCTGGCTATATCTAGATGTTGCAGAGAGCATTCCTCATGACTGAGGGCCCTCGTCTGTGTGGTAACGACTGGGTTTTTCAACAGGACAACGCTACAGTACACAATGCCTGCAGGACAAGGGACTTCTTCTAGGAGAATAACATCACTCTTTTGGCCCATCCTGCATGTTCCCCTGATCTAAATCCAATTGTGAACCTTTGGGGATTGATGGCAAGGGAAGTTTACAAAAATAGACAACAGCTCCAGACAGTAGATGGCCTTCGTGCGGCCCTTTTCACCACTTGGAGAAATGTTTCTACTCACCTCATGGAAACGCTTGCATCAAGCACACCGAAGCAAATTTTTTAAGTGATCAACAATAACGGCGGAGCTACTCAGTACATGTTTGGAAGTTTGATTTCTGTTTTGGGGGGGTTTAGTTTTTTTTTGGAGGTTTGGTCCTAAACTTTTGATCAGCTATAAAACAGCCTGTTTCAGTTTATTCTTTGTTTTCATTAAATTGAATGCTCAAAAAATGTTTTGTCTCACTCCCATTTCTTCTTGTTGCATGTTGAAGCTCTACTTGGAACCTTATTAATATCCAGCCATGCTAAATATAATTTTTTGCCATTTTTCAAGTGGTCTTAAACTTTATCAGGACTGTAGTAGTAATTGAGGAATTGGAAACTGAGACAGCAGTAGAATCCAACTCATGACTTTTACTGAACATTGCTCCTGGTACTCTAGTACATCCACATATGAAATACAGTCTCTCATGCATTCGAGGATAGGGAAATGTAAGTCCTCAAGGAAAACAGGCTCTTTATCTTTTGGCCTCATGCACACGACCGTTGTTTGATTCCGTGTCCGTTGCTCTGTTTTTCGTGATTTTTTGCGGAACCATTGGTTTTCAATGGGTCCGTGGAAACCTCGGCAAATGCACCGTTTGTCCTCCGCGTCCGTGGTCCGTGATTCCAGTCCATCAAAAAAATATAACCTGTCCTATTCTTGTCCGTGAAAAATGGTTCACGGACCCATTCAAGTCAATGGGTCCGTGAAAAAATGCGGATGGCCATCCGTGTGTCATCTGCGTTCCGTATCCGTTTTTTTGCGGATCCCTTGGCAGGCACTTGGGAAAAATTGTCAGCCTGTCTTTTGGTAAAATATTTTGGGTCATGTCCGCTAAAAAAAAACGGAAGACACACAGAAACACAACGGAAGGCAAAAACGGACACGGATCACTGAACAACGGAACCCCTTTTTGCGGACAGCATAAAAAAACGGTCGTGTGCATGAGGCCTTTATATGTGAAAGCTGCTGCTTCAGACTAGGCTTTTGAAGTATAAAAAGTCTTAGGCTGGTAACAACGCTCGCCTTATTCTAACCTTGATTAAAGGTGGTTTTCAGAATCCTTGAACCTCTATTTCCAGTGCTTTTCTGACAGTTGGCCTAACTCAGGATTTAAACTGGAGGTGTGGATGCCGGAAGATAAGTCCTACACCTAATTGCAAAGGTGCCTAGGAAGCCCTTGCGTATGGCCGTTATGCTATCCTTTGACTTGAATACTTGTAAATTAATATATTAATCCCCTTGAAACTTGCTGTTTGCAGCTTTGTCACTGGTCACCCCCGAGGGGCAAGCTATAGAAGTAGATTTCTCACTTCTAGGCTGATAGGCTTTAACCCTGGACCGTGGAGCCATCAGGGAGAGAGCAGAGAGGCAGGAGGCCTTCCTCTAGCAGGTTGCCACATGACTGCACACTGACTAAACTTCTTTTTACACACTCTGCCTACTAGGCCTGTCATGTTACACATGCATGATTTGCTTTTTCATTATGTGTGTCCCTTCTGTCTTCCCCTAGCTTTGCTCTCTCTCTTGTCTCCTCCCTTCTTCTTCATTCTGGCTTCATCCCTCATCTCAGCTACATGCTCCTGTTAGCTCACAGCATGATTTTTTGACCTATCCATCTGTTCATCGGTGTATGATCTGCACAGTTTAAAATAAACTTCTTCAGGATCTACAAGGTGTCCTTTGGATCGAGTCACTGTCAGCCAATTCACCTAAGACTGCAGTTATTGCCATCTCATCACAACTGTAAGTTCAGAGATCACATTGTAGTGCTTAGACTGGAGAGGCAGAACAGTCAAAAAATCAGTGAAGGGATCCTACAAGATCTGCCAAATATCTTTCAAGGGATCCTTGCTAGCTATGCATGTATAGTGAGATGTATATGGACACTGGAGTATAGCAGGATATATGTACAAGCCTGTATACTCCAGCCAGCAAGTAAATCTCAGCATAAGATTCATCAGTTTTCTGCACAGATTATTGAGGAAACTGTTCATGCAACTGTTATATAATCAGCTCCTAGACTGACTGTATTGTCACATGCATTCTGCCTGCAAGTCAATCTAAGCTCTGTATGTAATCCACACTAACTTGCAGCAGCCATTGCTAAACTTCCCTCTGACTCCCCCTCCCACTGGTTGCCTAGGAAACCCTCTCCCAGAGCCAGAAGATTGATACATTTCTATGCAAACACATACCTTGTGATTTAACCCTCTGCTTGTTGTCACAATGCACCAGCAAGGCAATGTACAACCTGAGGAACCTAATACACAGCAAGGACCTGAACTTCCTACAGATCAGGAGTCAGATCCTCAAAGCCACATAAAACAAAAATGTGCAGTGAAACCAACCTGGAAAGTCCAACAGAACTATGAGGCTGACAGAGAAGAACTGCTGCAGAACCTCAACCACTCATGGTCTAACACTATTGAATGCATGTCAGCTCTGTCTCAACCAACTCATGAGGTATTGCACCTAGAGGGCGCTGTTAAGCAATTGAATGCTGCCTATGAGAACTACCAAAGACTGTCTGCTAAATATGCTGATCTCTTAAAGCGGTACAACACAGAAAATTCCTTAAAAGAATTACAGGAATTGAATAAGCTCAATCTTGAAAGAAACGATCTAGTAATACAAACAAGGACAAAAACAGATGTAAAAATCGCACATCTCCATGAATCCAGATCCCATCTCTCCACAACTTCTAAGCGCTCCACACGATCTTCCAAATCCTTAAGATCAACATCTTCTACTCTCAGCCAACAACTCATCAAAGCCCGCGCTGATGCAGAAGCTTCTAAAATCCAGGCAGCTTTCGCCCAAGAGAAAGCAAGGATGAGAGCAGAGATGGAAGCTGATGCTGCACAGAAGAAAGCAGAAATGGAAGCTGATGCTGCACAGAAGAAAGCAGGGATGGAAGCTGAGGCTGCACAGAAGAAAGCAGAAATGGAAGCTGAGGCTGCACAGAAGAAAGCAGAAATGGAAGCTGAGGCTGCACAGAAGAGAGCAGAAATGGAAGCTGAGGCTGCACGGAAGAGAGCAGAAATGAAAGTTTTTTAAAAACAATGTGAGCATGTCAAAGACATGGCAAGACTAAGAGTCTTAGAGCAGGCTGTAAGTGACAATGAAAGCGGTGTCAGTAGCAATCACTCTGTTACATCTTATGCATCAGTGTCATCACAGACCTCATCAAAACTCCATCAATCTGTCATAGCAGGTGTTTTCTCTACATCTACTACACCTTCTCAAGTGGCAGAAACGGGTACAGATAGAAATGACCCATCACACTATCGCACTAACCTGCCATCCTCTAACCAATCCATTATATGGCTACAAACCAACACACCTTTGGGCCATACACCAGCTCCAGTGTTAAACGCCTTAGCACCATCTTATGTTCCCAAGTCACTCAACGTCAATGTACCAGCTACTGCAACTAACTCAGTCCCGCCTGCAATTGTATATCCAAAGTCTGAAAACACAGACATGTCGCAGTTTGCCAAGTACATCCTTCGCAGAGAACTCACTAGGACGGGCCTCACCATGTTTGATGACAAACCTGAAAATTACCGAGGATGGAAATTCACCTTTAAGGCCACAATCAGCGAACTAGATATCACTGCTGCAGAAGAATTGGATCTACTCATCAGATGGCTAGGTCCTCAGTCAGCTGAACGTATTAAGAGACTTAAAACAGTTTACACTTCCAATCCTGCTGCAGGTCTCGAAGCTGCTTGGGACAGACTTGAACGTAGCTTTGGCAGCTCTGAGGCCATCGAAGATGCCTTACTCAAAAGGTTGCAAGGCTTCCCAAGGATTACAGCTAAAGACAATCTAAAGCTTCAAGAACTTAGTGATCTTCTACTAGAGCTTCAACTAGCTAAAGCTGACACCCGCCTACCCGGGCTTAGTTACCTTGACACTCCTCGTGGCATCAACCCTATTGTTCTTAAGCTACCATATGGCATCCAAGAAAAATGGGTTAGTCAAGGATCTACTTACAAGAAAAGGTATGGAGTTGCCTTTCCTCCCTTTTCCTACTTCTGTACCTTCATAAAGGAAATCGCAGACTCTAAGAATGACCCAAGTTTCTTCTACGGTGACTGTATCCCTCTTAGTCCACCTTCTCCAGGACTTGCAAACACGCGCATAATGCACAGAGACCGCAGGGGTCCAGTGTCAGTGAAAAGGACTGATGTTCAACCTGCGCCTGCTACGGTTCTTCCGAAAACTGGACAAAACAAGAAACTTGAGGATCCAAATCGCCAATGTCCCATACATAACAAGCCACACCCACTTAAGAAGTGCATCGGTTTCAGAAAGAAACCTTTACAGGAACGCAAGGAACTCTTAAAAGAATTTGGAGTTTGTTTCAGATGCTGTGCTTTCACAGAACACATGGCAAAAGACTGTAAGGCCATCATTAAATGCATAGAATGCGGTAGTGACAACCACGTTCAAGCCCTTCATCTGTACCAACACAGCACCACTCCATCCACTGACTTTCCCCCAGGGCAAAGCTTGGCGGGAGAACGCTGAACAAACAGCAACCTCCACCCCAGTGTTCTCAACATGCACTGAAGTCTGTGGGGAAGGACTTTGTGGAAAATCTTGCGCTAAGATATGCTTGGTTCGTGTATACCAAAAGGGCAAACCTGAAAGAGCTGTAAGACTGTATACCATTCTTGATGACCAGAGTAACCGATCTCTCGCAAGTATAAAGTTCTTTGATCTCTTAGGCATAGCAGGAGGTGCTCTACCTTATACCCTGGGTACTTGTGCAGGCATTACAGAAGTCTGGGGTAGAAGAGCCAGTGACCTTGTAGTTACTCCTCTCAATGGCAACTTGGAAATACCCTTGCCTACTCTCATTGAGTGTAGTCAGATCCCAACTAACAAGGATGAGATCCCCACTCCTGAAGCTGCCTTGCACCATACTCATTTAAGGGACATAGCTGATAAAATACCAGCCTTTGAGGAAAATGCTGGTATCCTGTTGCTACTCGGGAGAGACATCCTAAGGGTGCACAAGGTGCGCCATCAAATCAACAGCCCACATGATGCACCTTACGCCCAGCATCTGGATCTAGGCTGGGTCATTATCGGCAACGTCTGTCTTAGCAATGCCAGGAAACCTCTCTCGGTTTCTTCCTTTAAAACACATGTCCTGCCCAATAGATGCACTACTTGCTTTCCAAGACAACATCACTATAGTGTGAAAGAAAGGCTGCGTGACAAAGGCACGCCAGAGCGCATCATACTCAACGAAAAGAAAGCATTTATCTTTCGGGATGACAACATTGGTAACACAGTGTTTGAAGTAACCACAGAAGACAATGAGTTAGCAGCCACAATGGAAGACAAGGAATTCTTGAGAACCATGAGTAAAGAGTTCTATCAAGATGATTCTAACAGCTGGGTGGCGCCGCTACCATTCCGCACTCCGAGGAAGAGAATTCCAAATAATAGACAACATGCAGATTCACGGTTCATCTCTTTAGAGCGCAACCTGAACCGGAAACCGGAGATGAAGAAACATTTTGTCGACTTTATGCAGAAGGTGTTTGAGAGAGACCATGCTGAACCTGCACCCCCTCTTACACAAGGAGAAGAATGCTGGTACCTTCCGTGTTTTGGTGTCTACCATCCTCGTAAGCCTGACCAGATTAGAGTGGTCTTTGACTCAAGCGCTCGTCATGAAGGCGTTTCTCTCAATGACAATCTTCTCTCTGGACCCAATCTGAACAACAACCTCTTAGGAGTCCTACTCCGCTTTAGACAAGAGCCAATTGCCATTATGGCCGACATTCAACAAATGTTTCATTGTTTCATCGTCCGTGAAGATAACAGAAACTTTCTCAGGTTCCGATGGTATCGCAATAATGATGTCAACAACGAGGTCATAGACTATCGGATGAAAGTTCACGTGTTCGGCAATAGCCCTTCCCCTGCAGTTGCCATTTATGGACTGAGAAAAACTGCCCAAGAAGGAGAACAGGAGTTCGGGACGGATGCACGTCAGTTTGTAGAAAGAAACTTCTACGTGGATGACGGTCTTAAGTCCCTACCTACGGAAGAAGAGGCCATTGACCTTCTCACCAGAACCCAGGACATGCTTGCCACTGCCAACCTCAGACTACACAAAATCATCTCCAACAGCAATAAGGTAATGGGAGCATTTCCTTCCGATGATCATGCTGTCAGTGCCAAGCAATTCCAACCAGAGTCTGACCTTTCCCTCACACAACGCAGCCTTGGATTGCTATGGGATGTTAAACAAGACACGTTCACATTTCAAACATCAGCCTGCGACAAGCCCTTCACAAAAAGAGGAGTACTGTCCGCAGTGAACAGTATCTACGACCCCTTGGGATTCATTGCACCCTTTACTATTCAGGGTAAGATATTACTCAGACAACTCACTACAGAGAACACTGACTGGGATACCCCTTTACCCAAGGAGAAACAACAAAGGTGGGAATCCTGGAAACAGTCTCTCCAGGCATTGGAGCAGTTTAAGATACCACACTCTTACATTCCTGTGTCCTTGAAGAATGCCACCAGACTAGAGATCCATGTCTTTTCTGATGCATCCATGGAAGCCATAGCTGCAGTAGCTTATCTCCGAGCCGTACACTCCAACGGTGATATAGGAGTAGGGTTCGTCATGGGCAAAACCAAGCTAACTCCAAAGCCTGCACATACCATCCCAAGGCTTGAACTCTGTGCAGCCATGTTAGCTGTTGAAATTGCTGAGCTTATAAAGCACGAAATAGACCTTGACATTGATTCCTTCGACTTCTACACAGATAGCAAAATCGTGCTAGGATACATACATAATCAAACAAGACAATTCCATGTGTATGTCGGCAATCGAGTGGAACGCATCAGAAAATTCTCCACGCCAGAGCAATGGCACTATGTACCCACCGACCTTAACCCTGCCGACTTAGGCAGTCGTTCAGTGCCTGCTGCTGCGTTTCTTGATACATCATGGATATCTCCACCAGTACTCTTAAATCAAGAATTCTTCTCAAGGCCTGCAGAGTCTACCTTTGAACTTATCCATCCGGAGTCTGATAAGGAAATCAAGACCATTGCAGTTTCTCTTAACACCTCTGTGGAAGCAAAGGTAAAACTGAAATCTTGCAGATTTGAGCTGTTTTCTAAGTGGTCTTCAGCTGTACGAGCGACTGCACGTCTTATTCACATTGTTCATCACTTCGCAAACAAAGATGGTGCAAATCAAGAGTGTCGTAAGTGGCACATCTGTAAAGGACCCCCCACTATTGAAGAGGTTTCTCAAGCAGAAAGGGTCATCATTCAATCTGTCCAAAATGAAGTATATACGCAAGAGATCCATAACTTGTCAAAGGGACTCAACCTATCCAAGGATAGCCCTCTATATCAGTTGAATCCAATAATAGATCAAAATAAACTACTTCGCGTTGGCGGTCGCATTTCAAGGTCTACTGCGATTAGCGAAGAACAAAATCCTCTCATCATCCCAGGCCGTCACCACATTACTGCTCTCATAGTCAGACATTACCACGAGCAAGCTCAACACCAAGGCCGGCACTTCACAGAAGGCGCAGTGAGGTCTGCTGGTTTCTGGATAATCGGGATGAAAAGATGTATATCCTCCATACTCCATAAATGCGTCAAGTGCCAAAGACTAAGAGGAAAGCATCTAAATCAACAAATGGCAGAGCTACCAACAGACAGATTGAGTACTGAACCACCCTTTACCAATGTCGGTATTGACGTTTTCGGCCCCTGGACTATAGTTACATGTAAGACCCGTGGCGGAGTCGTTAATAATAAACACTGGGCCGTACTGTTCACTTGTTTGAGCATTCGTGCAGTGCACATTGAAGTTATAGAATCTATGGACTCTTCTTGCTTCATTAATGCCTTCAGAAGATTTGTCTCCATACGTGGACCTGTTAAGTTAATTAGATCCGACTGCGGAACAAACTTTACAGGAGCAGAGAAAATGGAGAACTTCTTAAATACCAACAAGTGTAAGTGGGAATTCAACCCGCCTCACTCTTCTCACATGGGAGGTTCTTGGGAACGCATGATCGGGATTTCGAGAAAAATCCTGGACTCTATGCTGCTAGATCACAAATCTCAGCTTACACATGAAGTCCTGGTCACCTTCCTTGCCGAGGTGTCTGCCATCATCAATGCTAGACCTCTGGTTCCTGTTTCCACCGACTCAGAGTCTCCAGTAGTGCTGACTCCAGCCACCCTTCTAACTCTAAAGATCGGGATAGCTAGTATTCCTCCTCAAGACTTTGATTGTACCAATGTTTACAAACATCAATGGAAACGGGTTCAACATCTTGCTAATGCATTTTGGAGTCGCTGGAAGATGGAGTACCTTTGCAACCTTCAAAGTAGCAGAAAATGGCAAGTAAGCAAACCCAACCTGCAAGTTGGAGACATCGTTCTCCTCAAAGATAAGGACGCTCATCATAACAATTGGCCTATGGGTCTTATCACAAAGACTATTCCAAGTAACGATGGCAAGGTACGGAAAGCAGAAGTCAAGGTAATAAAAGAAGGTTCTGCTAGACACTACTTCAGACCCATAAACGAACTAGTACTGCTTCTGCCTAAACAGGAAGATGAACTCCATACACCGGCCTGATACAAAGGGAGGTAAGAAGGACTGGTGCTGTTGCTGCCTTCCCCTCTGAAGACTGACCTTCAAGGCAACTTGTTAAAGGGAGGTAAGAAGGACTTGTGCTGTTGCTGCCTTCCCCTCTGAAGATGACGCATGGAACTATAACTATAAGTTCAGAGATCACATTGTAGTGCTCAGACTGGAGAGGCAGAACAAGGCCCGAGCTAAGCTATATATACACCGTAACACTACCCCCATCTAGTGGTAAGACTAGTGTAGTGCAATCTAACTGGCCTGAATGAAAGGATCTTACATAGAATCACATAGTGACATGGGACACTATGACATGAGATGAAGTATGACATTCAGACATAATATATGGCAATAAAACATAATAAAACCAATTTGCTGTGCCCACGATCACGAGTGGGACACTGCACATTCACCTGGCGAGCAGGTACCCAACATCTCTCCCCTGGACCAAAGCCCTTCCAGTCCACCAAGTACCGGAGAGACCTCTGGACAAAACGAGAGTCCAAAATCATGTTCACCTCGAAACTCCGGCACTCCTTGGACCTCCAGCGGGGGTGGAGTCCAAACAAAGGAGGCGGAGGCGGCCGCCGATTTGAAAAGTGATACATAAAAGGTGTTCACTCCTCGAATCGATGGTGGAAGAGCAACCTTGTACGTAACTGAGTTGATCTTCTGTGTCACCGGGTATGGACCAATGAATTGAGGACCCAACTTGGAAGATGGCTGGCGCAATGGAATGCTCCAGGGGATGACCCACACCTGATCTCCCACCTTAAACTTTTGCTCTACAGTGCAATGATGATCAGCAAATTTCTTCTGTTGTGCCACCACACTGTGGAGATTCCGCTGTGCCAACGACCAGATAGGACGTCTATCCTCGAACCATTGATCCACCACCAGTTAGTTAGTGGAGGACCCGGCCATAGAAGAGAGTCTTGGATACCTGCCCCCCCACGCACCTGAACGGAGACATCTTAGTGGAAGCATGCTCAGAGTTGTTATAAGCCACCTCCGTGAAGGGTAGATGCGCGGCCCATTCCTACTGGCAGTCTGACACGAAGCACCGAAAATACTGCTCCAGGGTCTGGTTAGTTCTTTCCGTCTGACCGTTAGTCTCTGGGTGAAATCCGGAAGAAAAAGACAGCAACAGAAAGTCCCAGCCGGAAACGATGGCACAGGGCTGCGTCGCCCCAGGTAATGAAGGCTGCCCATCGCCTGAATTCCGCAGCATATTGTTCGGCAGGGCGGCGACCTTGCTGAATATACTCGAGATGGGTCTTGGCAGTACGGGTACGATCCGGGTCGTCGTAGATAACGGCCATGGCATCAAAGAAAGCTTCAACTGATGAATAGGCTGCGTGGTCCTGGGGAAAATTAAACGCCCAATGTTGGGGATCTCCACATAGCAAGGACATTATGATCCCAATCCTCTGTCTGGTATTGCCGGGAGCTATCTGCCACAACTGGAAATATAAAAGACAGGAGTCCCTAAAATTTAGGAACTCCTGCCTATCTCCTGTGAAGGAGTCAGGCAGAGGGATCTTCTGCTCCATTTGGTGTCTTGCGACGGTGATGGGTAATGCCTCATGCAGACGTCCGTTAAACACGGACGTGAATGGTCCGTGGTATCCTGGGCTGGATTCCTGCTGAGAGCAGGAGAGCATGGTGTCATTGGTTGCTATGACGCCGTGCGCTTCCTGCCGCCCCTGCAGTACAGTGATACACTGGTATGTTCTATACGACTGTATTACTGTACTGCAGCGGCAGCAGGAATCACACAGCGTCATAGCAACCAATGATGCCGTGCGCTCCTGCTCAGGATACTATTCATGTCCGTTTTTAATGGACGTCTGCGGGAGGCATAAAGTGGAGGCTCCCTGAACCTTCTCCATCACGTTAGACAGTTGCTCCTGGATCTAAGCTGCAGCGACTTTTGGCACATTAGGGCGTCGTTGAGACAACAGATTAACTGCTCCTGTTAATTCAGTTAGCTGCTGCTGGATTCTTTCCATGGCAACAGTTAGTTGGGCCCACTGTTCTGTAGTGCAAGGCACCAACGGAACAGACCAGTGTAGATAAAGCAAGGGGTTTATTAAAAAAATAAACAAAGTCCAGGCAAACTTCACTGGTAACATATAACAGGAAAATGAAAGTGAGGGGAAGTCCCAGTCCGTGCTTTAAATCGCTGTGAACACTTGCCAGTTGCATCACGGGGGATTCCGGATCGTGGGTCCCACTGGCATTGGCGGATCCAGGGGAAGGGGGTGGCAACGGGGCAGTTGCCCCCCCGAGAATCTGCTGAATAAATTCACTGGCCGCGGCGTGCACGCACTATAAATTACAATACTGCGCCGCAGGGCCAGGAAGGGGGGCGGAGCCTGTCCGGAGCGAAGCAGCAGAGCCGTGCGTGCAGACGCACGCAGCATTGCACCTGGGAGAGGAGAGCCATTGCTAGCACCTTCCCCAGTCCATAGAAGAAGAAGAAGCGGGCGGAGCAACTGTGGGAGAGCAGCCAGCAGCCTGAGTGACTGTTCTTAGGCCCCAGCCCAGGGCCCCAGGCAGTGCCCACAGAGAGAGAGCCAAGGAGGACAACATAGAAAGGTAAGTATGTAGCACAAGATATGGCACAACGGATGCAGCAGTGTGGGAGCTGTCAGTATGTTTAGGGGGGGGGGGGGACTCACTGTGGAGACTGGCACATGAGAGGAGACTGGTGACAGGGGGAGAGAAAGTAGAGTGGCACTTATTACTGGCACATGGGGGAGGGGGGACTGGCACATGATGGGGAGGAGAGTGGTGCTTATTACAGACACATGATGGGGAGACTGGGACATGATGGGGGAGAGGGGAAAGTGGCACTTAAAGGGGTTGTCTGATTTCAGACAAAGGGGGCATATCGGTACAATATGCCCTCATTATCTGATAGGTGTGAGTCCCACAGCTGGGACCCGCACCTTTATTGAGAACGGAGCGGGGAGAGTTGTGGCTGGAGGACCCCAGATTTCCTGGGGTCCGTCCACCACCCAGTGCTTCTCCCCGCCTCCGCCATAGAGGTGAATGGGAGCCTGGGCCGCGCATGCGCGGCGCGCTCCCATTTACTTCTATGGAGCTGATGGAAATAGCCGAGCCAGCGCTCGGCTATTGTCGGCGGCCCCATAGAAATTAATAGAGGGCGGCCGCGCATGCGCGGTACGCCCTCCTTCACTTACGGGGCCCCATTCTCAATATAGGTGCGGGTCCCAGCGGTGGGACCCCCACCTGTCAGACAATGGGGGCATATCCTAGCGATGTGCCCCCATTGTCTGAAATGAGAATACCCCTTTAATATTGGCCCATGCAGGGGCGTAGCTAACGGCTCATGGGCCCTGGTGCAAGAGTTCAGCTTGGGCCCCCCTTCCATCAGTGCTTTGTGTGTCTTCTTATGCGGCACAAGGGTCTTTGGGCCCCTTCAGGCTCCTGGGCCCGGTAGCAACTGCTACCTCTGCACCCCCTATAGCTACGCCCATGGGCACATGATGGGGGGGGAGTAGCACTTGTTACTGGCACATGATGAGGGAAGAGAGTGGCACTTGTCACTGGCACATGATGGGGGGAAGAGAGTGGCACTTGTCACTGGCACATGATTGGGGGGGGGGGGGAGAGTGGCACTTTTCACTGGGACATGATGAAGGGGGGGCACTTGTTACCAGCACATGAATGGGTGTATCTATGGGGGCACCACTTACTGGCACATTATTATGGGGCACTATGGAGGCCTCTACTGAGGCCACAAAGAAGGTATATTTTATATGGGGGGCTCTGTGCGGTACTAGTATTATCAGGGGGTTCATCTGTTTCTGCAGTATAGTATTGGGAGCACAGCGGCACAGTATTGGGGGTAGTAGGATGATGGGTCCAGAAGATGGGAGGATGATGGAAAAGTAGTAAACTGATTTTTAATTTTAATTTTTTTTGTCAAACTGCAGAGACGAAAATTGGCGGTCTGGTCTGCAGGTCTGAAAGAAGAAGATGAGAAAAGAGAACATCTACATAAAAGGAGACATCACTGGATGTAAGAGGTAAGTGGGGCTATATTTCTGTAGTGATGGGAGCAGGGGCGTAACAGTAGGCAATAAAGTAACCTGCGTCATGCACCCCTCCCTCAGCTCAGTTATATTACCCCCTGGCCCCTGCCTATATAATGTACCCTGATAACCATACCCCTCAGTTATATAACTAAGTGGTATCAGGGTGCAACTACATTATACAGGGGGTAATGTAACTAACTGACTGAGGGGTATCATCAGGGTAAATTATACAGGGGGTAATAACGCTCCTCAGTTATATTACCCCTGTATAATTTACCCTGATGATACCCCTCAGTTATATTACCCCATGTATAAAATCTCCTGATACCCCTCCTCAGTCATATCAGGGTAAATTATACAGGGGGCAATATAACTGAGGAGGGGTATCAGGGTACATTATACAGGTGTATTATAACTAAGGGGTATCAAGGTACATTCTACAGTCCCATGATAACCCTCCTCAGTTATATTACCCCCTGGCCCGTCACAAAACTATCTGGAATTGCCCCTCCCGAGATCAGGCTCTGGATCCGCCACTGCCCACTGGAAAGGACAGATTCCAGGCAAAATTCAGCCACAATCCTGTAGTTGTGACCTGTACCTGGAAAGGGAAAGATAACAGTGGGCACTGACAAACCAGGGAGACCACCTTTGATGTGCCTACAATATATGTATATATGGCTAATCAGTTGCCTAATATACAGACAAAATGTATACTATACCAGAGATTCAGGGTTAATTTGTCTGGAAGAAATCAGCATCAAGGTTCAAATGTGAAGTAAGATTAGATCCTATTTCCCTTCTGATCTCTCCTCTCTCTTGTGTGTCTTTGTCCTCTTGTTGTGGCTTTCCTGGATTGATCTGATGTTTCCCCTTGATGGCTCCTGCTAACTTTTATCCCCCCCTTGAGGGTGGGCCTGGTTTGGTCTTTCACGTGACTACTGAGATCATGGTGCATCAATTTGACACAATTTTCTCTTACTCACCACCACCACAAGGGGACACTAGTGTTCTATGTAACAGTTTGTGTAATTACACTTAATTCTATCTATTTTCTTTTAATTTGACAAATAGATAACCTCTGACCTAAATCTAGGACCAAGTCAAAAATATAGACAAGAATGACACTCAAAAATATACGAGTTTTAAACAAATTCTCCCTAGATACTTAATTTCCTTATCTACACATTCTTTAGACATGTGATAATTAGCTCCAAAATTAGAAATATGACAAGATGGTTACCATAATGTTCATATACGAATCTGCAATGTGATCTGTAGTCAGCACTTTGACCTCAAACGTGTTTCCTAGAATTTACACCCATATTTTTCACTTTCCCAAAGGGTAACAGGACAAAATGCACCACACATTTTGTTCCCCATTTCCCCCCGAATACGGCAACACTCCATATGTGCTCAAAAACTGATATATGGGCACACAGCAGGCTTCAGAGTGGAAGAAGCGCCATATGGCTTTTGGAGAGTGGATTTAGCTGGAATGATAATTGTGAGCTATGTTGCATATCAAGACACCCTAAGATGGCCCTACAGTGGAAACCCCCAAAAAGTTAACCCATTTTGGAAACTACACCTCTCAAGGAATCTTTCAAGGTGTGTAGTGAGCACTTTGACCTTAAAGGTGTTTCCTAGAATTAGGAAACACTTGGCAGTGAAAATTAAAAATTGCATTTTTTGTTTTAAAAAGTTGCTTTACACCCACATTTTTCACTTTCCTAAAGGGTAACACTAACAGGACAAAATGCACCACACATTTTGCTCCCCATTGTTCTCCGAATATAGCAACACCCCATATGTGCTAAAAAATGATGCATGGGCGCAGAGCAGAGCTCTAGAGTCAAACAGCAAAATGTGGATTTTGCTGACCTGAATTGGCGGACATTGATTTTAGTTGCCATTTCAAAAATTCCCCAGAACTTAGAAACCCCAAGAAATGACCCCATTTTGGAAAGAGCCCACGTGTACGAACATTTTAAGTGGTGGAAAAGGTACTTTTCAGCAAACAAGTGTCTCACAGAAGGCAGAAACACTTTTTAAAGGATTTCAAAGCATAAATTTGTGAAAATGAAAAATTACTAGCAGACCCCAATTTTTCACTTTCACAAGGGTTAAAGGACAAAATGCACCCCAGGATGTGTTCCCTATTTTCTCCCTATTCAGGAACCACCCCATACGTGCTTGTAACCTGCTGTTTGGGCGCACAGCAGGTAAACAGCAAAATATGGATTTTGCTGGCAGGCCTGAAATGGCAGAGATGGATTTTAGGTGCTATGTCGCATAAAAAAACCCCCAAGAAGTGACCCCATTTTGGAAAGAGCACCCCCGTACGAACATTTTAAGGGGGTGGAAAGGGCACTTTTGACCACAGGTGTTTCACAGAAATGAATATGTAGTGGTTGGTGAAAAGTGGATCTGTAAGCTATGCGGACTAAATCAGAGATATAAAAGGTGGTAAAACTACAGGGTACATCAAGGATGAAATTAAATTGATACTCCATGGATGAGTGGTAGATTTTAAAAACAGTCCTGCATGCACAGGCCAGGTTTCTCAGTGGTAAATGGTATCTTTCCTTATCCTCCTTTTCGAACACACCCTGCATCTTTTTTGGGTCCTTCCCTTCCTTGCTGTCTGGGGGACTTGACCTGGAAAATGTTACCCTGGTACAGAAAATGTCCGAACTTCAATATTGTCTAAAATTTGGCTTCTTTACAACGCCCATAAGCACGAATCCAAAATACTTCATCATCTCTGCTGCACTTTCTGGGGTCCAACCTAGGGGTCTACCGTTGCCGATGTAGGGTTCTGAGCAATAAATTGTTGGGCGTATAAATTGGTTTGGGCCACCATTAAATTTACAAAATCTTCAGAGAAGAAGATTTTGAAAAAATCTAGTTAATTGAAGCCAGCACAGTCTAATAAAAAGATTCCGAAGCTGCCCTCAAAATCCGGAATTGTATTTTCTTGAGGCTCACTCAAGTTGGTCTTTCTGGAGAATATTTACTTCTGCAGAGTGCTTCCTCTCCCTTGTCAATCTAATCAACAACTCCCTCCCCTGGCAGCAAGCAGGACTAACCCAATTCCACCAAGAAGGAAGGAAGAGCATGGTTAGCCTTGTTCCTACAAACCATTTGTCAGCCATACCTCTTACTGGAACTTAAGGCCAAACATAAAATATAAAACATTACTGTATAATACAAATAAAACAGTTTGCATATATCCCCAAATCTGTAGTACTTCACACCCCCTTCATGAAAGCATGCCGTCCTTGGCTGTGCTTGTGGTCCCTCCTGGTAGCCCGGCAACAGATGTCCAAAGACGTAGATACCCATGACTACTTTCCTTCCATTGCTATAGAGACCAGGTTAAAAGCATACGTGCAAACATTTCAATAAGCAGGTGCTCTGTCCTTGTTAGATCGCTGGTGTCACAGTGCAGTTCACTGTGACAGTTGTGGCCGTGCAGGCTGGCTGCATGCTCTATCGCGTACTGGCTGCAGGCTGACACCTGTGTATGCTGGTTGCTTGGGGGTGCGTGCTGGCTGCGGTGTTGTGTGTGAACTGTGGCCTGTTGTAGTTCCTGTCACTGGTGCTGTGCAGGCTGGTTGCATGCGCTTTGTGTACTGGTTTTGGGTGTTCCCATGTATGCTGGTTCTGCAAAGCGTGCTGGCTGCAGCCTTGTGTGTGAACAGGGTCTGAGTATGGATGCATTTGTGTTTGTATCACAGTGTGGTTCTGTCACTCCTAGTTGTTGTGTAGGCTGGCTGCCTGTAGCCTCGTACTCGCTACAGTTATCCTATGTATGCTGGTTGTCATTTGGGGTGTGCTGGCTGCAGCATTCTGTGACTGATGTGAACTGACATGATTGTGTGTTATGTGCTTCTAGTAAACCTGGTTCTAGTGGGGTTAACATTCACTGGTTTGGTCCTTGGTGTGGCTTATCAGGTTCCCTCGTTAGTCGGTCAGTCTGTCTTGGTCGTCGTTAAGGAGTATGGTTTGGCTCTGTGGGAGTATAGTCATCAGAAACGAGTAGCAGGACCTGGATTTGTGGCTGGAGGAACCACTGGAGCAGCTCTGGTACAGCAGTCAGTTATTTTGGAGTCTCAGGAACTGAGGATGTTTGCAGCTTGGGTGACTTATCCACTTTCCTCAGCTGCTCCTGAGCAGGTTCCTACAGACATCTCTTCAGCGGGTTATGGTGTACCAGCTGATTGCCCTTGTCCTGCTGATGAATCTCATAGACTTCCGGTGAAGGTACAACAGCATATGCATCAAGCTCCCAGTAACTGTCCAGTTTAACAACCATGTGATTATTTCTGAGCCAGACTTGGTCTTCAGGTTGTAAGGGTATGGCATTGGTGTAGAGGTCAAAGTCCTATTTTTGCTTCTGTTGGACTATTTCTTTAGTGTCCTCTGGACACCACTGATGCTCCTTGACCCATTCATTTTGTGGAAGATGTTGCTTTGGGTTATCAAGAGCAAGGAATATCAAGAGCAATGTCCACAGGCAGTCAACCATGTCATCCAAAAATAGTAGTGTTAGTATAGTAATAGTAGTGTTGTTTTATAGTTACACAAGTTCTAGCAGAAGCAAAGGCCATTCAGCTCTTTGATGAGGTGGAACAGCCTTGAAAATATTGATGAGTGTCTGATTCATTTTTTCATACTACCTGTTCTGCTGGGGGTGGTAGACAATGGTCCTCAGTTTTTTTGCAATGGTATAGACCACAAAGTTCGTAGGACACCCATATGACAATAAGAAGCTCTTCCAGAGCACAGAAGCTGTACTTCTAGCAGTCAAATCTTTCACAGGTACTGCCACTACAAATTTTGTGTAATGATATATGATAGTCAAGGCATAAGTATACCTGGATCTGCTGGGTTTTAACAGTATGCGATCGATTTCAATTTCAAGAAGGCTCTTTCTCACTATTGTTCGAAGAAGAGCTCCCCGATGACTGTACTCTCTACCTGGAGCCTGAGCCAGAGTTCTTTCTCCACTTGTGGTAAAGGGTTACAGGTCTGTGGACAGCTAACAGCTCCAGAGGTCTTGGGCCTGAGGTGCTGAACCTCTTGCTGGGTGAACCAGGAAAAAAATACTGGCATCTCTACATCCTCCCATTGTTCATCTGAATAACTAATTCATTTTTAGCAGGTAGCCTGGACAAAGTGTTGGCATTGTCATTAGTTTTGCAAGCACGGTATTTGAAGGAGAAATTGAAGTTGGCAAGCCTAGAGGCCCACCTTTGCTCCAGGGCTCTCAGGCATGCAGTGTTCAAGTGAGCCAGTGGGTTAATATCAGTGTAAACTGTAAATGGTGTGGCTGCTAAGTAATCTTTTAACTTCTCAATTACGGCTCCCACACCAAGGCCAGGAACGCTAGTTTAAATGAGCTACAATTTTGATCATTTTGTTTGAGCTCTCTCAAGAATCTACTGCCTTGGATCTGAGACAATACAGCTCCTAAACCTTTCTTGCTGGCGTCCCTATATAGACAGAATGGCTGGTCATAGTCTGGGTAGCTAAGGATTGGTGGCTCGGTAAGTTTTTTCCTGAGAGGCTCAGCAATTTGAGCAAAATAACTTGAAAAGCCAAGGAAGCTCTTGATCTCCTTGACTGTCTTTGGATTTGCAGTGGGCCAGCTTTGTACAGGAACTATTTTGTCACGGTCTGGCTCCACGCCTTTGGCACTCACAATATAGGCCAGATATTAAACTTGCGGCTTTAATAGATGGCACTTAGAGAGCTTTATCTTCAACCCATGATGGGCAAGGATCTGGAACACATTAGCCAGATGTTGCAAGTGCTCTTTATAGGTCTTGGAATAGACGATCACATCATCCATTCTCAAAATTCTTGTACCCGAGACATCTCTCTATCAGCCTCTGGAAGGTCCTTGGGTCATTGCGCAACCCAAAAGGAATGTAGTTAAAAGCAAACAGGCCCATTGGGGTAGTAAAGGCTGTTCTTTCCTTATATTCAGGTGCTATGGGGTCTTGCCAATAGACACTAGTCACGTCTAACGTGGAAAAATAGGCAGCTAATCCCAGGACTGTGAGAGATTTTTCAATGTGTGGCAAGAGGTATGCATCCTTGTGCTCTGAGTCTTCCCAAAACCTCATGGTGATCTGTGTCTGGGCCCGTGTTACTTCTCTCACCATCAGTCAGTCACTGTAGCTTACCTCAGACCAGTCATAGAGCAAGATGTCAGCCAGCTCTAATGACTGACTCGGGGTGAGAGCCAGTCTCATCAGTCACTCTGTGCCTGTATTGCATGCCACAGAAAAGTAGAAAACCCAAGAGTCTGGCCATACCTTACACTGGACGGAGGACAGGAAGCCGGACTGTCCAGCCTAAGTCAGACGTCTGGCCACCCTAAGTATGACTGTTGGAATCTGTCACAAATGTTTTTAAAGGCAGACTGCATGACTTAGTGCTAGATTTTATAGACCTGTGGTGATGGGTTTGTAAACTTGTCAAAGGCTGTAAAAAATAATAAATGCAGAAGCACTGTCATATTGTGCCCTTTTTAATAGTTAAATTGCTATTTATATATTCTTGATGCATTTATTTGCCATTAACTGCTTTAAAGTTTATGATGGCAGCTTATGCCTTACTTTTCTACACTACATGGTTCTCTACATAATATATAGACCCTTAAAGGGGTACAGCAGTTTAGACAATTTAAATGTTATTTAGTTTTCTATAATATACTTTGTGTATTAATTACTTTTAAGATCTCTTATTGCAGATATTAACCCGTAGAGGTCCCACACTGTATATGTACGGAGCTAGTGGACGTGACTTAAGGACTAGCGCCGTACATGTACGGCGGGTGGATACGGGCGGGTGCAGGAGCTGCACCCGCCCAATCATCGGCACGGACCCGGCAGTCGCTGACAACCGGGCCCCTGCTGCTTACGCCGGCATCGGTGATGGGGACCAGATGGCAGAGAAGGCAGCTCAATGCTAGGGATGAGCAAACCTGTGGAAGTTCGGCTTCGCCTGGTTCGGGACCCGAACTTGACCCCGAACCCGGACCCTATTAACCACTTCAGACCCCCTAGCTTAAACACCCTTAATGACCAGGCCACTTTACAATTCTGCGCTACACTACTTTCACCGTTTATTGCTCGGCCATACAACTTACCACCCAAATTAATTTTACCTCCTTTTCTTCTCACTAATAGAGCTTTAATTTGGGGCTATTTCATTGTTGCTGACATTTTTACTTTTTTTGCTATTAATCAAAAATTACCGAAATTTTTGCAAAAAATTGACATTTTTCACTTTCTGTTTGAAAATTTGTCAAATAAAACTACATTTCTCTACAATTTTTTCTCTAAATTTATTGTTCTACATGTCTTTGATAAAAAAAAATGCAATAAGTGTATATTTATTGGTTTGGGTAAAAGTTATAGCTTTTACAAACTATGGTGCAAAAAAGTGAATTTCCGCACTTTGATTTTCTGAGCACCTGTCCTGTTTCCTGACATACTATAATGCCCAGACAGTAGAAACACCCCATAAATGACCCCATTTCGGAAAGTAGACACCCTAAGGTATTCACTGAGGGGCATAGTAAGTTCATGGAAGTTTTTATTTTTTGTCACAAGTTAGCGGAAATGTTTTTTTTCAAAAATGTCATTTTCCGCAAACTTGTGACAAAAAATAAAAACTTCCATGAACTCACTATGCCCATCAGCGAATACCTTAGGGTGTCTACTTTCCGAAATGGGGTCAGTTGTGGGGTATTTTTACTGCCCTGGCATTTTAGGGGCCCCTAAAGCGTGAGAATCCAAATGCGTAAAAATGCCCTGTGAAATCCTAAAGGTACTCATTGGAATTAGGGCCCCTTTGCGCATCTTGGCTGCAAAAAAGTGTCACACATGTGGTATCGCCGTAGTCAGGAGAAGTATAGCAATGTGTTTTGGGGTGTATTTTTACATATACCCATGTTGGGTGAGAGAAATATCACTGTAAATTGACAACTTTGTATAAAAATTTTTAAAAAGTTGTCGTTTACAGCGGTATTTCTCACACAAAGTATGGGTATATATAAAAATACAACCCAAAAGTCATTGCCCTACTTCTCCTGAGTACAGCAATACTTTTTTGCAGCCAAGATGTGCAAAGGGGCCCTAAAACCAATGAGTACCTTTAGGATTTCACAGGGCAATTTTACGCATTTGGATTCCAAACTCCTTCTCACGCTTTAGGGGCCCCTAAAATGCCGGGACAATAAAAATACCCCACAAGTGACCCCATTCCGGAAAGTAGACACCCTAAGGTATTCGCTGATGGGCATAGTGAATTCATGGAAGTTTTTATTTTTTGTCACAAGTTAGCGGAAATGGTTTTTTTTTTTTTCTTTTTTCTTACAAAGTCTCATATTCCACTAACTTGTGACAAAAAATAAAATTTTACATGAACTCATTATACCCCTCACATAACACCTTGGGGTGTCTACTTTCTAAAATGGGGTCACTTGTGGGGTATTTTTACTGCCCTGGCATTTTAGGGGACTCTAAAGCGTGAGAAGCGGTTTGGAATCCAAATGAGTAAAAATGTCCTGTGAAATCCTAAAGGTACTCATTGGATTTAGGCCCTTTGCATCTTGGCTGCAAAGTGCCACACATGTGGTATCGACGCACTCAGGAGAAGTAGGCAATGTAGTTTGGGGTGTATTTTACATATACCCATACTGGGTGTGAAAATATCTCTGTAAATGACAACTTTTTCCATTTTTTATACAAAGTTGTCAATTTACAGAGATATTTCTCTCACCCAGCATGGGTATATGTAAAAATACACCCTAAAAACACATTGCCCTACTTCTTCTGAGTACGGCGATACCACATGTGTGACACTTTTTTGCAGCCAAGATGCACAAAGGGGCTCCAATTCCAATGAGTACCTTTTAGGATGGCATTTTTACGCATTTTTCTTCTCACGCTTTAGGGCCCCTAAAATGCCAGGGCAGTAAAAATACCCCAAATGTGACCCCATTTTAGAAAGAAGACACCCCAAGGTATTCTGTGAGGGGCATGGTGAGTTCATACAAGTTTTTTTTTTTGGCACAAGTTAGCGGAATTTGATTTTTTTTGTTTTTTCACACAAAGTCTCCCTTTCCGCTAACTTGTGACAAAAAATTCAATCTTTCATGGACTCAATATGCCCCTCAGCGAATACCTAGGGGTGTCTTCTTTCCAAAATGGGGTCACATGTGAGGTTTTTGTACTGCTCTGGCATTTGAGGGTCTCCGCAATCATTACCTGTATGGCCAGCAATAGGAGTTTCTGCTATTCTCCTTATATTGAGCATACGGGTAATGAGATTTTTTTTTCCGTTCAGCCTCTGGGCTGAAAGAAAAAATGAACGGCACAGATTTCCTCATTCGCATCGATCGATGTGGATGAAAAAATCTCTGCCAAAAAATATGCAAAAAAAATAGAGGGGCCTGGCGATTGCCAGGACATAGGGGCTCCGCCCAAACATCCATACCCACTTCAGCTCCTATGTCCTGGCAAACGTGATTTCTCCATTCACATCGATCAATCGATCGTTGTGGAGGAAGACATCTTTGCCAGATTTTTGATACAAAGTGTTTGCCAAAGCATATGAACTCCAACACCTCTCCTCAGCTCATATGCCTGGGCAAATGTACCTGTCCTGCAGAGGAGAAATCTCGTCTTGCAGCGCCGCATACACCGACTTCACGTGTCTTCTGACAGCAGCGCAATGCTTCTCTCAGAATTCACATCAGTGCTGCGGCGTTTTCATCGGTTGGTCCGTTGATCTACCTGGAAGGGTGGTTAGGGGGAAAGAAAAAAAAAAAAAGAAGAAGAAAAAAACAGGCAGCAGGCACATAACTTGAACGTTACAAACTTTATAAAACATGAATAAAACCTGAACGTGAAAAAAAAACGGAGCTTTTAAAACCTGAACTAACTCAAGATTTTTTTTTCTTGCTACCTGTTTAATTTTTTTTTCTTTTTTTAACCATATCACTCTTTATTTTCCTAGCAGAAACCTCTCCTTTCCCATGGGACAATGTGTAAAGTGTAAATCACACAGAGATGGTGAGAAGTACACTATACACGTTATACCAAGTGAAAGGAGAGGTTTCTACCGTTTCACCTTTCTGCAGTAGCACAGCAGCACCGTCCCCTATGTGTTAGGGTCTCTCAAAACCTAGTATCCTGAGAGACCCTTGAGCCTGATTGTAAAAACTACCTGTGATGTGCTGTCCCTAGGTCCCTAAGTGTACCTGAGTGTGGTACTTCCGGAAACACTCCCCTAGGCATAGGGCAGGGTGGTCAGGACAGTCAGGACAGAAATAATGGGTGTCACGCCTTATTCCACTCCTGCTACAGACACAACATCTTTTTTGGGGTGGCGGTTGGGTTGAGGTACCGGTAACGACACTGGGGAAGTGTCGCTCGTGTAGATGGCTCACTACACTGGTGGATGGGGCCACGGAACCTCCTGGATACAGGAGTTCCGAAATGATCTCTTCCTGAAATTTGAGGAAGGATCCTGTTCTCCCAGCCTTACTGTAGAGAACGTAACTATTATAGGCAGCCAATTGAATCAAATATACAGACACCTTTTATACCAGCGTCTGGTGCGCCGGGAAATCAAATACGGGCCAACATCTGGTCATTGAAGTCCACCCTCCCATGTGGAGGTTATAGTCGTGGACTGAGAGGGGCTTTTCAACGACACTGGTTGCCCGCTCAATTTGGACTGTCGTGTCTGCGTGAATGGAGGAGAGCATGTAAACGCCACGCTTGTCTCTCCATTTCACCGCGAGCAGTTCTTCGTTACACAATGCAGCCCTCTGCCCCCTTGCAAGTCGGGTGGTAAGGAGCCGTTGGGGAAGCCCCGGCGACTAGGTCGCACGGTGCCACAGCAGCCAATCTGTTCTAGGAACAAATGCTTGAAGAGGGCCACACTTGTGTAAAAGTTGTCCACATAAAGATGGTACCCCTTGCCGAATAAGGGTGACACCAAGTCCCAGACTATCTTCCCACTGCTCCCCAGGTAGTCAGGGCAACCGACCGGCTCCAGGGTCTGATCTTTTCCCTCATAGATCCGAAATTTGTGCGTATAGCCTGTGGCCCTTTCACAGAGCTTATACAATTTGACCCCATACCGGGCGCGCTTGCTTGGGATGTACTGTTTGAAGCCAAGGCGCCCGGTAAAATGTATTAGGGACTCGTCTACGCAGATGTTTTGTGCGGGGGTATACAAATCTGCAAATTTCTGGTTGAAATGGTCTATGAGGGGCCGAATTTTGTGGAGCCGGTCAAAAGCTGGGTGGCCTCTGGGACGGGAGGTGGTGTTGTCGCTAAAGTGCAGGAAACGCAGGATGGTCTCAAAACGTGTCCTGGACATGGCAGCAGAGTACATGGGCATGTGATGAATTGGGTTCGTGGACCAATATGACCGCAATTCATGCTTTTTGTAATGCCCATGTTGAGGAGAAGGCCCAGAAAAGTTCTAAATTCGGAAACTTGGACTGGTTTCCACCGGAAAGGCTGGGCATAGAAGCTTTCCGGGTTGGCGGTAATAAATTGAGTGGCATACCGATTTGTTTCTGCCACGACTAAGTCATAGAGCTCCGCAGTGAAGAACAGCTCAAAAACCCCAGTGCCGATCGATCTGAGCTGTCTCCACCCGAACTCCTGACTGGGCGGTGAAAGGGGGAACTACTGGTGCGGCTGAAGTTGGGGGCTGCCAATCAGGATTTGCCAGCACCTCAGGGACTCTAGGGGCTCTACGGGCCTGTCTGCGCGGTGGCTGCGACGGGGAATTACTGCACGTGCCACCGACTAGCTCAACTGCCCTTCTGGTGCACCACTCACCATGTTGTACGGCAGTGCTGGTAGAAGGTCCAGGACGGGCTGCGCTGCTGGTGTATGCCTCACCACGTAATCCGGCAGCGCCAGCCCCACTCTGCTGCCCTTGAAACTGATCCTGCGCTACCTGCGGTCTAGCGACATGGGGCCGGGTACGCCTGGTGCTATCAGGGACCTCAACCTCCTCGTCCGAACTTTGGGTCAGACTGCCACTGCTTTCTACAGGTTCGTATTCTGACCCGCTAGATTCGTCAGATGAGGGTTCCCATTCCTCATCCGACTGGGTCAGAATCCTGTAGGCCTCTTCAGAGGAATACCCCTTGTTTGACATTTGGGCGACTAAATTTAGGGGTATTCCTGAGACTACCCAAGAAAAAAAGCAAGCCTGTCTTACAAATGGGAGTGTAGCGAAGTACAGAAGCCGCTGCGATTGAAAAAAAGATCAAAACTGATTTTTTTATCGCCGCAGCGCTTATGAAGTGATTGTGCAGTGATACAAAAAAAAAATTTTTTTTGTCACTGCGGCGGGGCGGGCGTGGGTGAACGCAGGTGTGGGCGACCGATCAGGTCTGATCGGGCAAACACTGCGTTTGGGGTGGAGGGCGAACTAAAGTGACAGTAATACTATTATAGATCTGACCGTGATCAGTTCTGATCACTTACAGATACTATAAAGTACAAACGCTGATTAGCGCTACGCTAATCAGCTGAATCAGTGACTGCGGTGCGGTGGGCTGGGCGCTAACGCTAACTACCTAACAAAGGGGCCTAAACTAAACTAAGACTAACAGTCAATTGTAGTGAAAAAAAAGTGACAGTTCACAAAAGTGACACTGATCACTTTTTTCCCTTTCACTACGTATTGACAGGGTGATCAAGGGGTTAATTAGGGTGATGGGGGGTGATCAGGGCCTGATGTGTAGTGTTTTGTGCACTTACTTGGGATCTGTGCTCTGTGCTGGGTCCAACCGATGAAAAGGACCCAGCACATGGCACAGATCCCTTATAACATGTTGATATTTATAAATAAAACTGGAACTGATGATTTCTATAGGTGATTTTAAAAATCACCAGCCTGCCAGCGCTGATCATTGGCTGGCAGGCTGGTGACTCACCTCTCCCGAGTCCGGCGGTGCGTTCCATTTGCGTTCCACCGGACCCAGGAGCGCGTCAACGAGGAGTAAACCGACCGCCCGCAGGACTCAATCCTGCGTTAGGCGGTCGGAAAGAGGTTAAAGTCAATGGGGACCCGAACTTTACTTTTATTATTTTCCGTTTGAACATGGTTATAACGGAAAATAATAGCATTCTTAAAGGGAACCTGTCACCTCCAAAACATATATTAAACTGATATCTTACCTTACAGTAGCCCCCAGGGTGTTCCTAATCATGTGTTTCATTCCTCCATCGGTTGCTGCATATTTTATAAAAACGCTGTTTTAATCTGCATTTTTGCTATCCTCAGAGTCAGCTTGAAGTCAAGGGGGCAGCAGCCTCTTTGCTTCAAGTCAAGTTAAGCCCGCCCCTTACCCGTCCTCTCTTCACTTTGAGTGACATTCTGCCTTAAGGCTGGGATCGCTGAAGTCTTGCGCATGCGCGGTGCGCTCCTTGTTACTGCGCGATCCCGTCTCTCCCACAGTCTGCAAGCTGCTATCGTGTCACTGCGCATGCGCCGGCCATTTCTATCATGGGCAGGCCCACCGATTCTGGTCCTCAGCGTCAGCCTGAACACTAAGCCTTACAAAAAGTGTAATATAGAGAAACCAAAAATCATATGTCCTCTAAAATAGTACCAACAAAACTGCCACCTTATCCCGTAGTTTCCAAAATGGGGTCACTTTTTGGGGGTTTCTACTCTAGGGGTGCATCAGGGGGTCTTCAAATGTGACATGGCAACTTAAAATTATCCTGAAATCTGCCCTCTAAAAAACCATATGGCGCTCCTTTTCTTCTGTGCTCTGCTGTCTGCCCATACAGCGGTTTATGATCACAAATGGGGTGTTTCTGTATACCACAGAATCAGGGTAATAAATATTGAGTTTGTTTGGCTGTTAACCCTTGCTTTGTTACTGGAATAAAATGGATTAAAATGGAAAATTGTAAAATTCTGAAATTTCATCTACATTTTCCTTAAATTCTTGTGGAACACCTAAAGGGTTAACAAAGTTGGTAAAACCAGTTTTTAGTACCTTGAGGGGTGTAGTTTCTAAAATGGCGTCATTTATGGGTGGTTTATAGTATGTAAGCCCAACAGTGACTTCATAACTGAACTGGTCCTTAAAAAAGTGGGATTTGCTTCTAATCTACTAAGCCTTCTAACGTCCCCAAAAAATAAAATGGCATTCACAAAATGATCCAAACATAAAGTAGACATATGGGAAATGTAAATTAATAACTATTATATGAGGTATCACTATCTGTTTTGAAAGCAAAAATTTAAAAAAATTAAAAAATGTACTGGAATTTACCACTATCTTAAAGTACAATGTGTCACAAGAAAACAATCTCTGAATGGCTTGGATAAGTAAAAGCATTCCAAAAATATCACCACATAAAGTGACACATGTCAAATTTCCAAAATACGGCCTGGTCCTTAAGGTGAAAGGGTTAAAAAGCAACTCAGATTGTTTATAGAAAATTAAAGGGAACCTGTCAACAGGATTTAGTGTATAGAGCTGGGGACATGGGCTGCTAGATGGTCGCTAGCACATCCGCAGTACCCAGTCCCCAGTCCCCATAGCTCTATGTGCCTTCATTGCGTCAAAAAAAAGGATTTTTGTGATATGTAAATTAGCCTGATATGAGTCCTGTGTCCGGAGATGAGTCAAACTTCCTGAGCGCAGCACCGCCCCGCGTCCTCGGAATCTCCTCCTTACTGGCCGACGTCACATAGCTGGAGCGCCGAAATCTCGCGATGCGCGAGCTAGCGCATGCGTAGTTTGTTCCCTGTGCTGATGCCAGCACAGGATAGGAACATGATGCCGACACTGCGCATGCGCTAGCTCGCGCATCGCGAGATTTCGGCGCTCCAGCTATGTGACGTCGGCCAGTAAGGAGGAGATTCCGAGGACGCGGGGCGGTGCTGCGCTCAGGAAGTTTGACTCATCTCCGGACACAGGACTCATATCAGGCTAATTTACATATCACAAAAATCCTTTTTTTGACGCAATGAAGGCACATAGAGCTAAGGGGACTGGGTACTGCGGATGTGCTAGCGACCATCTAGCAGCCCATGTCCCCAGCTCTATACACTAAATCCTGGTGACAGGTTCCCTTTAAAGGGGTTGTCCGAGTTATGGAAAAAAAAATTAGCACTGTAAATCTGATGGTCAGCAATATATAACTAAGGGCTCTGTAACAGTTGCGTTTCTGTTTTCCGGCATAGAGATCCGTCGTCGGGGCTCTATGCCGTAAAAATCCTGATCAGGAAAAGCCCAATGCATTCTGAATGGAGAGAAATCCGTTCAGGATGCATCAGGATGTCTTCAGTTCAGGACTGGAACGTTGTTTGGCCGGAGAAAATACCGCAGCATGCTGCGCTTTTTGCTCCGGCCAAAAATCGTGAACACTTGCCGCAAGGCCGGATCCGGAATTAATTCCCATTGAATGCGCATCGCCGGATCCGACGTTTAGCTTTTTCTCAATGGTTACCATGGCAGCCAGGACGCTAAAGTCCTGGTTGCCATGGTAAAGTGTAGTGGGGATCGGGGGAGCAGTATACTTACCATCCGTGCGGCTTCCGGGGCGCTCCAGAGTGATGTCAGGGCGCCCTACACGCATGGATCACGTGATCGCATGGATCACGTGATCCATGCGCATGGGGCGCTCTGACGTCATTCTGGAGCGCCCCGGGAGCCGCACGGATGGTAAGTATACTGCTCCCCCGCTCCCCACTACTACTATGGCAACCAGGACTTTAATAGCGTCCTGGCTGACATAGTAACGCTGAAAGCATACTAAAGACTGATCCGTCTTCAAATGCTTTCAGGTCACTTGCGTTGTTACGGATCCGGCGGGCACTTCCGGCAAATAGAGTGCACGACGGATCCGGACAACGCAAGTGTGAAAGAGGCCTAAGCTAAGCAGGTTTTAGGCAAACAAATATCTATTTTCTCATTTCCCTGGTTCTCTTCTGGCCCTTTGTTTACCTGCAGTAACAACAATCTCTGCCTCTCCCACTGCACTGCTAAGGGAGTGAATACAAGTGCTGCCCTGAGTGACATGTCTGCTTGCTGGGAGACTCAGCAGCATGTTGTATGTGTAAACTACAAGTCCTAGCTGTATAATGACACTGCTAAGGGAGTGAATACAAGAGCTGCCCTGAGTGCTGGGAGACTCAGCAGCATGTTGTATGTGTAGAACTACAAGTCCTAGCTGTATAATGACACTGCTAATACACACAGGATCTTCCCCCTACCTGCAATGCTCTGCAGAACTTCTCTTTCAGCTGCTATGCCCAGCATTTGTCTTCTCACTGCCTGCAGCTACACAGTAAACACTTCAGCCCTGAGTCTGTGCAGCTAAAGGGGTTAAGAATCTTGGGAGAGAGCAATAAGCAGTGGTACTGCACTTTTTCCTTCCCATGGAAGCGCTCACTAGTCTGCAGGAGGAGGGGGAGAGAAGCGCTGTGAGCGCGATGTACAGTACCTACCTCTTCTCCTGCAAGCTCTTCTCAGGGCCCGCGCTGCTGTGTCCTGGCTGCCTGCAGCGTCAGGACGTACAGAGCGCACTCTGACCTAACACTGCAGAAGGTGAGGTGACTGCAGCGCGGGCCCTAAGAAGAGAAGACAGCCAGGACAGGGAGAGTGGCGGCGGGAGAGGTAAGTTACTTTATTATTTTACAGTCTAATCTGAGGTGTGATATGGACTGGGTCTAATGGGGGGTCTGGAGAGGTCTCACTGGGGGTCTGGAGATGTCTAATGGGAGTCTGGAGTGTCAAATGGGGGGTCTGGAGGTCTGACTGGGGGCTCTGGAGAGGTCTGACTGGGGGTCTGGAGGTCTAATGGGGGTCTGATTGGGGGTCTAGGGGTCTGAAGGGGGTCTGATTGGGGTCTGGAGGTCTAATAGAGGTTTGGAGGTCTAGTTGGAGTCTGGAGGTCTAATGGGGTCTAGAGGTCTGGAGGTCTAATGGGGGTCTTATATGGGGGTCTGGAGGTTTAATGGGGGTCTTATCAGAGGTCTGATATTGGGTCGGGGTCTTACACGGAGGTCTAATGGGGCTCTGATCTGAGGTCTAAAACTGGGTTCTTATATGGGGTCTGACATAGAGGTCTAAAGGGGGTTTGGTCTGAGATGAGGGGGATCTCATTTAAGGTTTTATATGGGGGTCTGATCTGAAAGGAAGGATTGGATTTCTTTTGTACTAGCGCACAATATAAAGGGGTGTTTTTGTACTGATGCACTATCTGTGTGGTACCAATATTTTCAGAGGGACTTTTTCTGCAGGAAAGTATTAGGGAGCACAGTGGGCACAGTATTGGGGGTGGCAGGATGATGGAAAAGTAGGAAGGTAAGATGTCTATTTATTAAACTTTGCAGAGACGAGGCACGGCTGAAAGAAGTCAGCATGGCGGTCTGGTCTGACAGGAGAAGAAGAGGAAAGAGAATGTCTACATCAGTGATGTCACTGGATGTAAGAGGTACATATGTGGTACTCTATGACCCTGTATGTTCTGTAGCGCTGTATGTAATATTTTCCAAGTATGTCTTTAAAGGGGTTGTCCACTTTTTTTTTTTTATGAGCGCTGCCTTCTCTGCTCTGTTTACCTGCTCATCACTGCAAATGTTATGTCGAGCAGGTGAACAGAACACCTCTCATATGAGCACTGCCCTCTCTTCAAACAGCTGATCGTTGGGGGTGACGGAGGACCCTGGCTGATCTGATATTGATGACCTATCCTGAGGATAGGTCATCATCAGTAGTAAAAAGAGGACAACCCCTTTAACATTAGGACTGGAGGGAAGGGGTTAGATTGAGAACTTGTCATGGGGGGGGGGGGCATTTTAATATTTGCCTTGGGCAGCAGAAAAGCTAGGTGCACCAGCGCTGAGTGAAAGTGGGGGGGGGCAAGCTGAACTCTTGCACCAGGGCCCATGAGCCTTTAGCTACACCCCTGTGTATGAGGGCCCTTGGTTAGTAGATTACCAGAGTGTTCTATGGGCTTGAAAAGCTGCATGGAGGCTGCAGTGCTCACAGGATTGCCGTGATTGGTGGGGGTGTCCCTGCCAATCTGATATTAATTGTAAAATAATGGTCGGCACTCAATTATTATTTAGAGAGGTGTTCAGTGGTAGGAGTACATCCATGTCCACGTAGAGAAAGTAAGCACAGCGCGGAAATTCTAATGCAGTAATGGACCTTATTTTATTATTATTTCCAGAAACACATAGCCTCCAAGTGAGATTGCTGGAAATACCAATAAAATAAGCTCAATTATAGCATGAGAACTTGAGTGCTGTGGTTACTTTCTCAATCTGATGTTGATGACCTATCCTGAGGATGGATCATCAATATCAAACACCATGCAAGCCACTTTAAATGTAAATCTATAAAAATTGGATTCTGTATCTGAACCATTAATTATTGTTAGATAATTGGGATCCAATTAATCATTTGTCCATTGATATGGAGAAAGCAAAACTAGAAAGACTGCCGTCAAAATGCTGGTGAATCATGTTAAAAATGTGTTTCATCTGTCAATACTGTGGGGAGTCGCTCTGGTAGACAGCGGTGCGGGTGCAGTACCGAGGCAAAACAAAGAGTCCAGGATGTGCAATAAACAGTGTTTTATTCACACTGACACAAAAATACACAGCAAACAGTCTTTCGGTGGTAATTCACACATGTCAGAAACAAGGAGGCAAAACAAAACAGGCCAACATAGGTTCAGTCACCTGGGAGGTGTAGGTGCAGGTTCGCACCAGGCTGTCGGCCCAGCCGCAGGAGAATCCACCTTCAGGGTGCCAGGAACAAAAGCCACCTCCTTGCTGAGCTCTTTCCTCCAGGACAGAGAACTCCAGAGCCCTGTTAGCAGGCTCCAGGATAATCACCACACCAGACACAGCTGCTGGCTGTGTTTTATACCCAGCCCAAAACCAGGACTGGATCGTGGGGAGCAGCCACCCACCCTACACTTTAGCTGCTCCCGGTAAGAGCCGGCCCGGATCGGCTTTGCAGCCATGCTATTTAACAGAGTCAAACAGCACTAGCTGCTGCAGACAAAAACCCGGCTCTTACCTCACCGAGGCCAGCAACCTCGGTGACACGTACCTGCCATCAAATATGACACCTTGCACCCTCTTACAATACCAATGTCACGAATCATGGCAATTTATGATAAAATGTGTGTGGTCTTTTTGGTAATTGGTTGCATGGTAGGCTACCAGTACATTTGAACTGACCCCAAGCCTTAGGGACCAAGGGTGGATGGGTCACCTTCTGAACACCCTGCGTTTGGCACCATCATCTGAAAATGTATAAATAAAAGTAAAATGTATTATAGCATTAAGCTGAGCTGGCTCTGCAAGGTATTGTGTCTGGTTTAGCAGTGAAATTCCTGATGACACCCATGGTAAGTGGGGGATTTGAATGCTTTAACCCCTTAGTGACCAGCCTGTTTTGGACCTTATTGACCAAGCATTTTTCTTCCTTTTTTTATCGTTGCGTTCCAAGAGCTATAACTTTTTTTATTTTTCTGTCTATATAGCTTTATGAGGGCTGGTTTTTTGTGGGACAAGTTGTAGTTTTTAATGGCGCCATTTGCAATTTTTTCATTGAAAAGAGTATTTTCCATTAAAAAAAAAGCGTAATTTTTTTATGGGATTTTTTTATTGAATAAATGAGTTTAAATTTTCCTTTTTTTTGGCCACCTAATAGTCCCACAGTCCCACAAGGGGACTATAACAGTCAGCTTTTTGATTACTTTTAAAATGCAATGCACTATCCCCATACTGCATTGCATTTTAATGGCATTGCTATTCTGACATTGACCAGCAGGCTGCGCCAGAGAGACCCCCGTAAAAAAGCGGCGGCCCAGCCTAAGGCCCCTTAGTGACCGCCGTAAAAACACGTATGGGTGATCACTAAGGGGTTAAAGAGGTTTCCAGGATAGGTTATCAGTATCAGATTGGCAGGGTCTGACTCCCGACACACCCGCTTATCAGCTGTTTGGAGTGGCTGCAACACTCTGGTGAGTGCTGCAGCTTTCTTACTGCTTACTAAGCATGGTGCCGTACATTGTATAATGGCTCTGCTTGGTACTGCAGCCTAGATTCAAACATCTGAATGGGACTGAGCTGTGTCTAGGCCATGTGAATAATAAATGTGATGTCATAAGCCTAGAAAAAGGCCACAGCGCTCACTGAAGTGCCATGGCCTTATCAAACAGCTGATTGGAGGAGGTGCTGAGAGTTGGACCCCCACAGTTAGATATTGATGGCGTGAAAAGGCCACTGATCACCAATGTGTGAATGGGCAAAAGTACTGAGTTATATGCATTCTGGACGTACAGGCTGAGAGCCCTTACAAGAAAGTGCAGGCTGCAGCCTGCAGCAGAAGAGACTATGTGGGATGCCCGAAGTCGGACCCATTGCCAGTGAGTAGAAGAGGATAAGTGGGTCCTGGCCACAGAAGCGCATGCTTCCTGCCTCCTAGGACGGCCCCTGGGCGGGGTTACAAATTTAAATAGCAGTTTCCTCCCCTAGGAGCATTGAGTTAGTAACAGGAAAAAGCGAAGGTGGTCTGTCCTGATCTTCTGTGTTTGACCCAGCCTGTTTGACCATTCAGTTTGCCTGCTGCCTGCATTGACTACTGGACCTGCCTGACCCTGAGCCTGTCTGATCCACTGTACCACACTGCTATCTGATGCCAGCCTCTCACCTCTGGCTTGTCTCTGACTATGCTTCAGCTTCTGCCTGTGACAATCATCACCATTATTATCATCTGTTGCCTTTACTCCAGTTTTCTCTGCAATATCACTTCTCACCACCGTGTCTGCTATTCGACTCAGTTCATACTAACTGCGGTTCTAACTGCAACTTATACGATTGGAGCGTTATCTGTGGTCTGACTCTGTGAGTCAGATGTCAAATATATTAGCTAAACCAGTAGCTAGTGGTTTAGGATCTCTCTTGCTGCGTTCTGTTCTGTCTCCTGTGAGAGTGCTGAATAACACCCTAGAGGTTAGCGGCTGCCATCTTTTGGTTCATAGAGAAAATCCACACTGTCTCTGGTGTGACCAGCGGGGTTCTACCCACTAATCGTAACACCCGCTTGAAGGAGCAGTTCTACAACCTCCAGTTTCAGTATATGTGTAAACTGCAGATTGTGCTTTCTTATTTACACTGAACCATCAAAGAGCTACTCTGGTGGCTCATGTATAGCCCTTATCTCTGATGTCCTGGCAGCCCATAAATAGTCATTATAAATTCTTATGAAATTGATAAAGATATGGCTTAAATAAATGTTTATGAGCTGTCAGGAATTCTTTCAGTTGAGTCCTGATCGTAGGTGTTGGCTCTTCTGTGCTGGGCCATAAACTGTTGTAACTTCTGTTTTGCTTTCCCAGTGTTCAAGTCTTGTCACTCCTCGCTGCACTGGACAATATTATATATAGCTGGGGTATCTGAAAACCTTAGAAGAATTTTTCTGAAATATTGCATTGCCTATCTGCTTTAAACTTGGCAACACACTGAGGCAGCTGCTGGTTCACTCAAAAGACCCTCTCACTGTTGCCAGTACCTAGAGGTTTACAATAAACCCACTGACTAGAAATATACCCCTATTAAAATATAACTTTTAATTAATATCTTTAAAAAAAACACATAATTTGAAATTCCAGGTTTTGAAAATTGTGCACCAGTCACCAAGAAAAGGGTCCCGGGACAGACGTATGTTACAGAAAGAGGCCCAGTGGTTTCACAGATTAAAAACTGTGAATCCATTGGGCCTAAATGAACAATTGACCTTTGGTTGCTTCATATAAGTCAAAAGATTATTACAATAAGGATCTGCAAAACTTAAATAGCTGTTAATATCGGGCGAAAAACTGCCCATTGGAGTGATCTTGAAAGGATGGTCCATAGTCAATATCAAGTGATGACATAGGGGCATCCTGGAAACCATACACTATATATGTTGTTAATACATGGTGTGAAAAAGCCTGGTAGTGTGATATATATATGAATATATATATATATATATATATATATATATATATATGATAATAAAAAAAAAAAAAACTAAGGTCCATGTTTAGTATTATAATAAATGATTAACTACTCCCTTCCCCTATAAAAGATCATTCCTAGTTGTCCGTAATTTTGGTTTCCCTAATATCTCTACTTGTGGCATAATAACTAAAAAAAAAGAACCTATATAAAATATAAATTGGCATCCCCTCCAGTTTTGATTGTAGGGCCTAAAATAGGGCTGTTGTCCTGTTTTGAAACAAATGGCCCCTTGTAACAGTATTGACATTTGGTAGAATGGTTGCCCTTCCCCCTCCAGTCTATGCTCTGATTGGGCGCTTAGATTCTCGGGGTGCATTCCAGGCTGGAACTCATGTCCGTAACAATACTGTCTATGGAAATACGGTGGAGATGACCCTTTTCCCCTCCCCAGTCCAGATAATGCCTTGATGGGGCCTTGTTTGTGCTCCATATTGGAGCGCTTTAGAGGCCCAAATGGGAGAAACATCAGTTACACTTCCGGTATGCAGTTCACGGTGGAACGCATAACTGTGGCGCACTTCCAATCGACACGCAGCGCAGGGCTAGTCGCTCCGGATGTGGTAAGATAGGAGGAGGACCTCAAACTTAGAAAGATGGCAGGGAGAAAGCAAGAGGGGAGGACTTGGTTGAGTAAGAGGAGCCATTATAAGAAAATAGGCGTGCGCTCCAGCCTGGAACGCATATGGAGTTGAATAACAGCAAGGATACAACGGAGTAATTTAACGGGGGGGTGAAGGGAGGTACATTAGGACCCAGGAGGGCAAAGGGACACTTGCACACTACTATGTATCTGAGGTTGCCGCTGGATCTCTAAAATAGCATTGCCTGCTTAGCCAGTTGCCTACCTAGGGCATTTAGCACCCAGGGCGGGTCCTTTCTCTGACTCCCCCTGCCCCCCAATACTTATAAAAAAAATTGTACCCCCTCACAGTAGTATTGCCCTCATTGTACAACCTTAACAGTAGTTTTGTCCAGATATGTGCCCCCTCATGGTAGTTATGCCCGTATTGTGCCCCCTCAAGGTAGTTATGTCCTCACTGTACAACTTTCACAGTAGTTATGCCCAGATTTTGCCCCCTTAAAGTGCTTGTCCCTTCATTGTGCTCCCTCACAGTAGAAATGCCCTATCTGTGCCCCCTTCACAGTTGTAATGTCCTATCTGTGCCCCTTCAGAGTTGTTATGCCCTCTCTGTGCCCCCATAACAGTAATAATACCCTCTGTGCCCCTTCAAAGTATGTAATGCCTATTGTGCCCTCCTCATAGCAGTAATGCCCATTGTGCCTCCTTCATAGTAGTAATGTCCATTGTGCCCCCTTCATAGTAGTAATGCCCATTGTGCCCCCTTCATAGTAATAATGCCCATTGTGCTCCCTTCATAGTAGTAATACGCATTGTGCCCCCTTCAAAGCAATAATGCCCATTGTATCCTTTTCACTGTAGTAATGCCCATTGTGCCCCCTAATAGTAGTAATACCCTCTGTGCCTCTTCGTAGTAGTATTGCCCTCTGTGCCCCCATTGTAGTAGTATTTCCCTCTGTCCCCCTTTGTAGTAATACTGCCCTCTGTGCCCCCTACATGGTAGAAATGCCCTCTGAGCCCACTCCATGGTAGAAATGTCCTCTGTGCCCCCCTTCCGTTCCTCACAGCCCTCTCTTCCCTGCAAACACAGATCGCTCTGCAGCACTGTGTGGGCAGAGCTTATGTAGATTCCCGGGCTACAGGCTCCTCCTATATAGGCTGGCAGCGCGATCCGTGCCTGCAGGCTAAATGGTGAAACAGGGAGAAGTCTCCCTGCTTCACCATTCAGTGCGGGAGAGATGGAGCACGGGGAGCTGAGTTACAGGACCACAGCTCCCTGCTCTCCAGCAATGAGCTCTTCCATCTGTATTGATGGAAGCACTCATTGCTTCTAGGCTGTGGCACCCCCTGAGAGTGAGCACCTGGAGTGGGAACCTCCCCCCACCCCTTTGCATGCCACTGTAGGTGAATTCAAGGTCCCCTGAAGAACCAGTATATCCTAGGCACTGGGGAAACGAGTTGGAATGCAATGTGGAATCCAACCTGTGGAAGCTTGGCACAATAATAGGGTCATCCTGAGGGACATTGAGGATTTAGCCAGAAGTGGGGTTACCCCTTTAGGGGTGGGTGCCCTGCTTGTAGGCAGGGGTATTGAAGGGAGAAATCAGGGACAGCAGACTTGGCTCACAAACAGACCCCACTTCTTTTCAGGATTCTAAAGGGAACAGAGGAACCCTGATGGAAGAAAAACTAAATCCTATGGAGAAAACATCTATATTGTTACCAGATCCTGTTTGGTGGTGAAACGCTCGATTGGGTCTAATCATAAGTAAAGAAGGGCTGGATATATTAATTATCCAAGCCCCACCTTGATCCCATTTATATGAATATAACCCATATTAAGAAATTTTGGTGCCGAGTTGTATATGGAAATTATAGAGAAAGTTATGTGTGTGTTTTTTTAAGTTTTTCACTCAAAAGACCCAACACCAAACCATAAAAAGAGCAATATTGTGTATGCATTACAGTGCAATGAGGAGTGCCAAGAATTGTACATTGGGGGAAAAAACAGCAGCTACATCAACGTATGGCCCAGTACAAGGAGCCAACACCGTCTAGTTCAGGCTGTGGGAAAAGTACTTAATTGTTCTGTCTGAGCTGAACTCGGGCAGAAGTGGAAGGATGGGGGGGAGGCTACTTTAGCTGCTGATATCTCCTGATTGGCAGAACCAAGAAGCATGGGCCTGGTCTTCTTTGAAAGCTGGTATTCCAGGTTTTCACCCAAGATAAGCAAAAGATATCACTGTTAGAAGTCGAGTTGGGAATAATAACGGGCAAAACCTGCTTTTACTTTCACTTTCAGCTGCATTCACTTTATCACGATTTGTAACAGTGCTATCTTCCCTTGTACTGAAGATACTGCTGTCATTCTGGTATTGTTTGAAAGTTTTTAATGGCTTGGAATGCCCACATCTCTGGCTGCTACCAAACTAGAAATATGAGCAGCTAAAGCAGCCCTCCCGTTAAGTCTGGAGGAGGAGGTGGAGCAGTTGCAGAGCTGACAGCCTGCAGGAGAAAAGGAAAAATAGTAAAAATATATAGAATGTGGCATTGTCATCACTGTACTGACTCACATATAAAGTTATGTTATTTTTACAGCACAGTGAACGTCGTAAATAAATTTATATGGCAGCCTTTGGTGTATGTAAAATATAGAAAAGCATGCATATTTTTTTATTTATACATTTTTTTAAAAAAGCCAAAAGCTTAGAATGTCCAATTTACACAAGATGAATATCTTAGGGGATTAACGTTAAAAAAGTAGTGACTTTGAAGCTGTTTTTAATGTTTTTGCACTGCACAACATCTGTTCTGGCAGCATGGTGCCCTAAAATTAGCAACAAAAAAATAGACCCTCTAAAATGCGCTCCACTCATTTCAGGTCTTGCGGTGAGCCCAGCTAGTAGGTAAATTGAAATCTTTCATAACAGAAAAAAAAGGGAAAATTTTTTTTTTTTCAGAATTTACAGTTTTTCCTTCAATATATATTATTTTAAATATTATTTGTGTCATCTAATGGCACAATAGAAAAAAATGAAAAATAATATCAAATACATATAAGTTGGCTTAAAAATAATTATTTTCAGTTAGATAGGTCCATTGCTAAAACTGAAAAACTGTCCTGGTAAGGAATGGGGGTAAACACTTTGGTAATGTAGTGGTTAATATAAATTGTAAGAGCTATGGAAGCGTTGTAGAGAGTCCATGTATCACAAATAAGAAAAACACAATGATTATACCATTTGAAGTCACACAGTAATGTTTATTATTATACAGCTGCTTTGAGGTTTGTCTTTATTTTATTATAACATCTTGCTTTTAAGATTCATAAAAAGATTATGCAGTGCCGTTAATCCAGACATTTCCTGCAAAGGTTACTTGAAAAGCATGGCAATTGCAGTCTTAGATAAAAAGCTGCGGTTGAGTAAAGAAAACTTAAATGCCATCATCTTAAGTAAAATTCATACAGAATATACCTTAAATCACAATGCCTTTCATGTTCAAAGAGGGATTAGTCTGTCTGTTACCTCTCCCTATGTCTGGCAACATAGAACTTATAAAAGAAAAAATTTCCTAAGAAATTATGTGACCCATTAGAAAAATTATTTACTTAGAATTTCCGAAGACAGTAAGGTCATAATAAAAAAAATCATTTAACTACTTTTCTTAGAGGCAGCTTATAAAGATAATCATAAAAGTCTGATTTCTGACTTACCATATTATAAGGCTTACAGTCTATTCTAATACAATTCTAGTGATTTCTATCATGGTCATTGTGCCATATTTGGCATTTGCACATGGATGCAATAATCAATTTATGGTTTCTCTATAAGTTTCTTAAACAGTTGATAATTTTTACAATATACTAATTCCGGCTGTCCGCAACCTTAAAATATGGGTTACCCTATTAAGGCATGTGGATAGATCTCCACTTCTATTAGCCAGAATAGAGAGCCAGAACTGAGAGCCACTGTGGCTCTAATGGAATTGAGCCATCGGTGTATTAAAAGGACAGCTGTTGATCTCAATGGTTGCCATGTAATAAATACTACATGTATCCTGCCGCAGCCATTGCTGGATGAAAGATATAAGTAGGGCTAAAATCATAACAGCAGAAAATAGCACACCATAGGGTGTTACATTACAGCCTTAAGTTCAATGTTTTGTTAATCTGAATTGTATGTGATGGATCAGAACACAATAGTCTAAGTTGGTGAAGTAAAATAAGAAAAATATATAAATAAAACTATTGTTTAGAAATAGAAAACAAAAAATTGGCACGTGTATTCACCCATTTGCTTAGGAAGCCCATAATAAGCTCTGGTGCAACCAATTACCTTCAGAAGTCACATAATTAGTGAAATGATGTCCACCTATGCGCAATCTAAGTGTCACATGATCTGTCATTACATATACACACCTTTTATGAAAGGCCCCAGAGGCTGCAACGCCTAAGCACTAACCAAACACTGCCATGAAGACCAAGGAACTCTCCAGACAAGTAAGGGACAATATTGTTAAGAAGTACAAGTCAGGGTTAGGTTATAAAAAAATATCCAAATCTTTGATGGCCCATGGCCACTTTCAAATCTATCATAACCAAATGGAACGAACATGGCACAACAGCAAACCTGCCAAGAGACGGCCGCCCACCAAAACTCACGGACCGAGCAAGGAGGGCATTAATCAGAGAGGCAGCACAGAGACCTAAGGTAACCCTGGATGAGCTGCAGAGTTCCATAGCAGAGACACAGGACGACAATAAGCTGTACGCTCCATAGAGTTGGGCTTTATGGCAGGGTGGCCAGAAGAAAGCCAATACTTTTAGCTAAAAACAAAAAGGCACGTTGTAAGTTTGCGAAAAGGCATCTAGTAGACTCCCAAAATGTTAGGAGGATGGTGCTCTGGTCTGATGAGACTAAAATTGAACTTTTCAACCATCAAAGAAAACTCTATGTCTGGCGCAAACCCAACACATCACATCACCCAAAGAACACCATCCCCACAGTGAAACATGGTGGTGGCAGCATCATGCTGTGGGAATGTTTTTCAGCAGCCAGGACTGGGAAACTGGTCAGAGTTGAGGGAAAGATGGATGGTGCTAAATACAGGGATATTCTTGAACAAAACCTGTACCACTCTGTGCGTGATTTGAGGATAGGACGTAGGTTCACCTTCTAGCAGGACAATGACCCCAAACACACTGGTAAAGCAACACTTGAATGGTTTAAGGAGAAACATGTAAATGTGTTGGAATGGCCTAGTGAAAGCCCAGATCTCAATCCAATAGAAAATCTGTGGTCAGACTTAAAGAATGCTGTTCACAAGCACAAACCATCCAACTCGAAGGAGCTGGAGCAGTTTTGCAAGGAGGAATGGGCAAAACTCCCAGTGGTAAGATGTGGCAAGCTCATAGAGACTTATCCAAAGCGACTTGGAGCTGTGATTGCTGCAAAAGGTGTCTCTAGTCCTATTTGTTGTTTGCTTCACAATAAAAATAAAAAAAATCTTCAAAGTTGTGGGCATGGTCTGTAAATTAAATGATGCAAATCCTCAAACAATCCATGTTAATTCCAGGTTGTAAGGCACCAAAACAGAAAAAAATGAAAAACTACAATTCACATGGACATAAGTATTCAGACCCTTTGCTATGACTTTTCAAATTTAGCCTGGGGGCCTCCCATTTCTCTTGATCATCTTTGAAATGTTTCTATACCTTGACTGGAGTCCATCTGTGGTAAATTCACTTTATTAGACATGATTTGGAAAGACACATCCCTGTCTATATAAGGTCTCACAGCTGACAATGCATATCAGAGCAAAAACCAAGCCGTGAGGTGGAAAGAACTGTCTGTACAGCCCAGAGACAGGAATGTGTGGATGCACAGATCTGGAAAGGGTACGAAAAAAATTCTGCTGCACTCAAAGCTCCCAAGAGCACAGTGGCCTTGATAGTTCTTAAATGGAAGACGTTTGGAACAACCAGGATTCTTCCTAGAGTTGGCCACCCCACAAAACTAAGTAATCGGGGAGAAGGGCCTTGGTAAGGGAGGTGACCAAGAACCCAATGGTCACTCTGGGAGAAACTTCCAGAAGGGCTTTATAGAAGAGTGGTCAGAAAGATGCCTCTGCTCAAAAAGATCCCTACAGTGAAGCTTGATGATGGCAGCATCATGGTGGGGGTTGTTTTTCAGCATCTGGGACAGGGGGACTGGTCAGAGTTGAGGGAAAGCTGAATGGAGTAATGTGCAATTGTACAAGTCTTAATGAAAAGCTGATCCACAGTGCTCTGGACCTCAGACTTCGCTAAAGTCTTATCTTCCAGCAAGACAATGACCCAAATACACAGCACAGGAGTGGCAACTTTGTGAATGTCCTTGCGTGGCCCAGCTACAGACCTGATTTGAACACAATCGAATGCCTCTAGAGTGACATGAAAATGGTTGTCCACCAATGGTCGCCATTTAACCTGGCAAAGCATGAGAGGATCTGCAGAGGAGAATAGCAGAAAATTCACAAATCCAGATGTGAAAACCTTGTGGCACCATACCCAGGAAGACTGGAGGCTGTAATCACTGTCAAGGGTGCTTCAAATAAGAATTGAGTAAAGGGTCTGAATACTCATGTCAAACCAATATTTTAGTTTTTCCTTTTCAATAAATTTGAACTTTTTTTTATTTTAGCACAAGGCTGCAACATAACAAAGTGTGAAAAAAGAAGACTTTGTGAATGCACTATATACATATATATAGACATACACATATATACGAAGCAGATACAGATAGGTGCCCATCTTAAAGAACAGTATAATGGAGTGATGACAGAGTCAGATGTCAATTTAAAATTTCTTCCAGGAGTAAAAGACAACAGGGATGTCCAGAAATTGTGTAGTTATTAATCAATTGAAATTATCTCTGAAAACAATGCATTTCTGGGCTAATAATGCCTCTTCCCTGGGTAATAAGAGATAGTATACAGGTACATATACAAAAGAAATTTAAAAGAATTTGTCCCAAGTTTGTCTTTATGTCCAACAGTGACTATATCTGCAGTACCCTAAAATAGTGTACTTGCAAATTGTTTCTTGTTGTATAATGTTTTGATGTATTATAAAACCCAGTATAATTCTGTATGGATCAATCAGGGTTAACAATCCTGAGTGAGTGTTCTCATTTTAGCAAATTACATTTATGCTGTAGACAAAGTTAATACAACTAGGTTATTGCCACAACTGTAATCCAGCAGCGGTGGCCGTGCTTGCACACTTTAGGAAAAAAAGCTGGCCTCTCTAATGGCCGGGACCATGGGAGCGTGAATAGGCATGCATGCACATCAGCTTCTGTCATGGCCTCCTCGTATCTCTGCTGCAGTGGTGGCTATAACCCCTGGAAAAGAGCACTGTATACTGCAATGGGAAAATGAATCAAACCAGCAAAGAAGGCAATATGGAAAATCACAAAACATTAGTAAGTGCCTCGTATTAACTTTGTCTACACGATAAATGCCATTTGCTGAAGTGAGACAACCCCTTTAAGTCCACCCCTAGCTCATACTAGTGTTAGCTGAGGAAGTGAGAAGAGCTACATGTGCTCACTCCTTGTATCTTTGCATCAAGAAAGCCATCTCTACTTTCCTGCACTCCAGAGAGAGACAGAAAAAAAAAGAACGCCCAGAATCTGCAAGGCCGAGCACTGGAGTCAGTTAGTGAGGTACGAGTGCTATTTAAGGCTGATAAAGACTTTACTGCAGTGAAAGGACAATTGCTAAGACACCCTTCATACTTAGACATGTTCCTGGCTAGTCATATCTTAATCCTGTATCCCTCAGTTTGCAATTATGGGCAAATGTGCAAGAACCTTATTGCCAGCCTTAGATTCTGCAGAGAGAGACTTTGGAGAGATCCTTGCTTATTTCCATATATCTAGGAAGAAACAGTGTTTGATTCTGTTGGATGTACTACAACTCCCATTCTGCACTTTAGTAAATAGAGACTTATTTGTTTTCTACAATCGGCCTGGTTACTGACTCCAGCACCATTCACTAGCCACAGTACCTGCAGTACATCTTCTGCCTTGCACCTGTACAACACTCATAACACCAAGAGCACCCCAACTACCATCAGGCAGGAGCCCCAGCATCAAGGTGTGCCCCAAAGGAAGAAAGGGTGCTCCCTCCTGCCACTGTTGCCCCTAGAGAGCATTGGTTTGAGGATTACCACTGTAAATAACTGTTGCAGCCAGAGCCACTACCACTCCCATCTTTCGCCCTGCTCCTCTGGGACTCATGGCACATGATTACTGCTATGCTACTGGAGAAATATCTGGCTTTCCATAGCTTCCAGATGATATTGGAGTGCTGGGAGCTGATTACTGTGGCGTTTCCTGTGTGATAAAAGTTTTCTTTGATGAGACAACGACATTCAAGTTGTACATTGGACACATTTTTTTCAGTTCAGTGTTGGGATGGGACATAAATTAGACAGATCACACACAAATAGCTAGTTCTGCAAAATATTGGGCTAAAATTCAAGATAAAGGTGAGCAATGTGAAAGACTGATATTAAATCATTGCTGTCAAGACAATGACAAAATTGCTTCTTCAAATTAAATGAGATGACTCAAGTAAACGATAAAAAAAAAAATGGACTGAGTAACCGGAGACAAAAGCAGAACTCAAGAAAAATTCAAGATTGCTGGTGAGTGCCTCAGTTCTTACCATTTACTGGATTAAACTGAAAGTACGGCTTCGTGGAGAACCACTAGTGGTCCAGGTGGTTCAGTCTCTGTTTCTATATAAAGGTGAGCAATAGTGCTACCTTTGTTCAGCCGTGGTTAGTGGCTGTTGAATGAGAAGATGTTTGGAGACCTTGGACTACAGTGGGCCAACCTGGTGGCTCCAGAGTAGATTTCAGCATAATCATAGCATTCTCAATTCCCTTTATTTCTGTGACCAGTGGAGATCCCAACAGTTAAACCTGCACAGATCACAAATTTATGTGATTTCCTATTAATATGCCATTATGTACTGTATGTGGCGGGGAAAAGTATTCTTTCCATATCAGAAATCATTCAGCATGGCAATGATACTATATAATGGGACTTCTGGAAATGACAAATTATTAATAAAACTAACATGAATGATAGAACTGAGATGTAATACTGACATATACGATCACAACCCATTGATGTCATGATTATGGAAAATGATTATGTCAAAACCTGTTTGATAGATACTATCTCAAGACATGGACATGTGGTTCTAGCAAGCAAGGGAAAATCAGAATAGGCGTTATGGAGCAAGGGAAGAACAGACAACACCAGGCCCTTCTGCCCTGAATGCCATTACCAATAATGATAAATGGGAGGTTGGCATTTTGTTCCCTGTTATTGGGCCTCTGTTCGTCTATGTATATACTGTATATATATATATATATACTGTGGCAATGTGAACACTGATGTGTGCAGTGAAGCCCCAGGGAAACCGTCAGACAGGGCTGTTTGCACCAAGAGCGTGTCACCAAGGTGCCTGGCCTTGGTGGAGTGAAAGCCCAAGTATTAGTATTAGTATAGCTGGCTCAGCCAGTTCCAGGGCGGGCTTTTACTGGGAACAGGTAATGTGCTGGGTGGGTGCCTGTTCCCCATGCTCCAGTCCGGGATTTTGGACAATGCCCATGTCCAGGGATTCTATTTAATCCTCTTGTTGGACATGGGTGGGGTCTCACTCTGGGAGAGAGTGGTTTGTGTAGCAGAGTCCTGGTGAGGCTCTGGGAACGTGATCTCAGCTGAGGAGGGCTGAGGGGCCACGGGGCTAGGTGCTAGCCACAATTTATGGACGTTCGGCTGGGAAAGCCGCATGAGTTCCCGTGTGTGTGAATGGGGTCTTAGGTGAGTCAGCGATCTTATGTATTAGGTAGTGCCTAGACGGGCAGGTGTTCATTTATTTTGTTTTGTTTGAGAAGACTGCCAAATAAATGCACTGTTTGGACATGAAATCCGTTGTCCGGAAGGAAGTTTGTGTGAATGATCCCCGAGACCAGAGCTAACCCCCACATTTGGTGGAGGATGCGGGCAGTCGTCCCTGCTGGAGAAGGAAAAGCGTTGCTGGGAGCAACAAACAAGCAGAAAAAGCAGGTGCTGCTGAATGCTATATTTTTTTTGACGGTGAGAAAGTTTAAAGAGACTGTTATGTCTGCGGTGCAGTGCTGAGATTGTCTCTACAGGGAGACACCTGGAGACTGGTCTCAGATTAAAGTGGACGTGTTAAAAAAAAAAAAAAAAAAAAGATTTTTTTTCTCTGGTGTCTGGACTGTCTGTTGCTATGGGGTGGATGGAGGATCTCGCCGAGCAGCTGAGGCAGGCCAATTTGGAGGGGAGGTTTTGAGGGCGCAATTGCAGTTGGCCCTGGAGAGAAAGCCTTCAAATCCGAATGGACAGTTTGTAAAAGTCCAAAGTGTCGGTGATGCGGCTGGAAAATCAGACGAACAGGTGTTGTGTGCCGTTGCCAAGGGCAACCGTCGGGAAGAAAAGAAGAGGGAGAGCGGTGCGGCTCTCGAGAGTTCAAGTGTTTGCTGCATACAGAGTCCTAGAGAGGATATGCGGAGAAGCAGTAATGCGGTTGCTAGGTTCAACCAACCACTACAGAGTGCAGCGGGATGGCAAAAGAGAGAGTGCTGCTGGAGATGCCGTCAAGTCACAAAGTGTGCACCTGATTGTCCTATGGCCAGGAGTCAGGTAACCAGGAATCAAAGGCTGGAGGTTCCTAATGTCCAGGAGCAGGAGGGTGACCTTGGGGAAGATGTTCCTGGAACTCCCTCATCGCCTGGGACTGCCGAACCCATGACATCTGAGGGTAAGACTGTTCCGATTATTACTCCGTGTGTTGCAGAGGGTCAGGTGATCCTGGTTCAGACCAGCCCGGTGGCTGAGAACTGTGTGCGGGACATTCATGGGGATAACATGAACTGTCCGGTGGCTCTCACGGCGTGTGAGACTCCAGTGCAAACAGGGACTCGAGAAATTCATGATGCAGTTTCACGTATATCTGATATGTTGTTTGGTCAGGATATTGAATCGTTGCTGTGGGGTAAGGCAGACCCTTCTGCAGGAAGTGACAAGGCTCCTGCAGAATCGGTAGCGACCCCTTTAAGTGATGTGACCATTAAAAACAGTGGCGCTGATAAGGTGCAAAGCGATTGTGCCAAGTTTGCGGAAATGTCAAATGAAAGTATGATGCCATGTGATGTTGATATGCATTTTCCACTGCAGGCTGTGACCAGGGAGAAGTGCTCCCTGTAGGTAAAAATGTAAAAGTGGGAAAAATGCCGATAAATGTTGAGAGCACAGAGTTGGGGAACCCACTGTAGGGAATGTGCAGGAAACAGTGGCTAGAGAAGTGTCCAAGGTGGGGATTAGCTCAGCAGTGCCCCTTGAGGGAAGGATTGAGAATGACATGAGCGGTATATATGACGCATGTGCTGTGACCGATAGCAACTCAGAGAGAGAGGCTGCCGTGTTGAGGTCTGGCCAAACTGATATGGTTACTGGTAGCAACCAGACGATAGTTATACCTGACGTGACAAGAGGCGAGTGGGGAGATGGCGGCCTAGTGTCTGAGACCCATACCCAGGCAGGGCTAGATGACAGGACATGTCAGTACAGCTGCAATCATGAAGACGGTTTCTCTCTCCCTACATGGTCCCTAGGTACAATAGCGAAGGGTCTACTGCCTGATGCCCAGAAGAAAATGAAAGTCTCCAGAAAGTTACACAAGCCTGTAGTAGACATTGACAAAAGTCTTGGCGAGGTCCTAGGAGATACTCCTACGTCTGGTACTGCTGCAGAACAGAGTAAAGAGCCGCTGGATCCAGAGGCCAAAAGGGAGTGCATCCAACAAGCTGATGCGAAAAACTCAAATAGAAGTGGAAATTCTCCAACTTCAAGAGGAACTTGCAGTTTCTGAGCGATCCAGACTTCATGCAGAGCAGGAAAGAAATGAACTGGCTGATGAGGTCTTAAACAGTGCCTCAGAAAAATCTGCCCTCTTGGAGGAGCAAAGACATTTGGAAGCCAGTATGGCGCAACTTCACCAAGAGTTGTGTGATCGAATAGTGGACCTGGACAACCAGAGACAAACTGTGTCTAGATTGGAGAAGAAACAGAAGATGTTTGACCAGCTCCTGGCTGAAGAGAAATATGTTGCGGCCCGATATGCCGAAGAACGTGACCGAGCGGAGGCGGAGGCTGATGCTCTGGAGAAAAAGTCCAAGGCCATCTCCTTGGCTAGAGCCCTTGAAAAAGCGCTTAAGGAGCGAGGTGAATTGGAGAGGCTGAACAAGCAACTCAGAGCAGAGTTGGAAGTTCTCAGGAGCTCAAAAGATAAAGTCTATGAGTTGGAGAGGCCTAAGCGTGCTCCTGCGCAGCAGGTGGAAGAGAATGAGATACCTGAAGAGGAAGATTCTCTAAAAGATGCCAAGAAGGCAGAGCCTGTTAAGAATGGGTCTGGAGATGGTGGCGCTGTGGTCCCAGCCGAGGCAGAGAAGAAAATGGATGATGTATCTGCTGAACCAGATGAAGGTGCTGAGGTAGATGCAAAAGCCCAGGGACTCGTGGCGGTGTGTGGCCAGGACCTGGTCATGAGAGACATTCCCTCTGCTGTCAATGCCTTCCAGAAAGCCAGCAGTCTGCTGGGGAAGAAATACGGGGGACCGACGACCAGGATGAGGGTCCTGTCTACTCCGATGGGCTGGCTCTCCTGAATCCTATCCGAAGGGAGAACCATATCCGGGGTGAATCTCTGCAGGGATTGCCAGAAGACGACGAGTCTGGTGAAGACCCTGATGTACCCCGTACCTCCAACCATGATGAGAAAGAGGAGGAGTTAAGAAATCAAGTATATGATGCCGTGTCCAAGAAGGATGAGAAGGCTAATCAACAGAATGAAGACTCCAAAAGAGACTCAAAGGCTAAAGAAGCTAAGGCCGATGAGTTGGAGTGGGAGAAATCCTGGTATGCTCCAGAGACCAAAGAGAAGGATGAAAAAGAATCTGCTGAAGTGGGGCATGCCACTGAAGAAGCAGAAGACTCTGAAAGTGGAGCCAAACTTGACGTAACCCCTGTGGGGAGTAAAGGAAAAGAAAGACGCTATTTGTTGATAAAATAAAGAGACAAATAGAGGCAAGTCTTAAGAAGCGTGCTCGGTTGAAGCAGCTGTGTAAGAAAAAGGAGAGAGAGATAAAAAATAGAAAGAGAGGGTCTGCCTGTCCCGTGGAATTGGGAACCTCTTAGACACTATTTCTTGGGCAACAGGTCAATGTGGGTGACAAACCAAGCCTTGCTGGCTTGGGTATGGCAAAATAAAGGGAAAATGATGACGCTGACCACATCTTCCAGAGGGAATGTTGAGACAGAGGCTAGAAAGGGCGGATGCCCTGTCAGGAGCATCCGGTTGGTGTATGTGTTCACCCCCACAGGTGTGAACAGAGGGGGATATGTGGCAATGTGAACACTGATGTGTGCAGTGAAGCCCCAGGGAAACCGTCAGACAGGGCTGTTTGCACCAAGAGCGTGTCACCAAGGTGCCTGGCCTTGGTGGAGTGAAAGCCCAAGTATTAGTATTAGTATAGCTGGCTCAGCCAGTTCCAGGGCGGGCTTTTACTGGGAACAGGTAATGTGCTGGGTGGGTGCCTGTTCCCCATGCTCCAGTCCGGGATTTTGGACAATGCCCATGTCCAGGGATTCTATTTAATCCTCTTGTTGGACATGGGTGGGGTCTCACTCTGGGAGAGAGTGGTTTGTGTAGCAGAGTCCTGGTGAGGCTCTGGGAACGTGATCTCAGCTGAGGAGGGCTGAGGGGCCACGGGGCTAGGTGCTAGCCACAATTTATGGACGTTCGGCTGGGAAAGCCGCATGAGTTCCCGTGTGTGTGAATGGGGTCTTAGGTGAGTCAGCGATCTTATGTATTAGGTAGTGCCTAGACGGGCAGGTGTTCATTTATTTTGTTTTGTTTGAGAAGACTGCCAAATAAATGCACTGTTTGGACATGAAATCCGTTGTCCGGAAGGAAGTTTGTGTGAATGATCCCCGAGACCAGAGCTAAACCCCCACAATATATATATATATATATATATATATATATAATATATATTTTTTTTTTTTACAAAGTCTCATATTCCACTAACTTGTGACAAAAAATAAAATTTTACATGAACTCACCATACCCCTCACGGAATACCTTGGGGTGTCTTCTTTCTAAAATGGGGTCACATGTGAGGTGTTTGTACTGCTCTGGCATTTGAGGGGTCTCCGCAATCATTACACGTATGGCCAGCATTAGGAGTTTCTGCGATTCTCCGTATATTGAGCATTCGGGGAATGAGATTTTTTTTTTTCCGTTCAGCTTCTGCGCTGAAAAAAAAAAAAAAAAATGAACGGCACAGATTTTTTCATTCGCATCGGTCAATGTGGATGAAAAAATCTCTGCCAAAATCAGTGACTGCGGTGCGGTGGGCGCTAGCTAACTAACAAGTAGCTAACTAACTGGCGGTGATAAGGGACCCTTATGCCCCATTCACACGTCCGCAATTCTGTTTGCGGAACGGAATTGCGGACCCATTCATTTCTATGGGGACAGACTTTGTCCCGCTCGGATCCGGAATTACGGATCCGCGCTCCGGTCTGCACTTCCGTTCCGCAAAAATATAGAACATGTCCTATTCTTGTCCGCAATTGCGGACAAGAAAAAGCATTTTCTATATAGTTCTGTGCGGATCTGCAAATGCGGAAAGCGCATTGCCGGTGTCCGTATTTTGCGGATCCGCAGATCCATGGATCCGCAAAACACATACGGACGTCTGAATGAGCCTGTAGGGGGGTGATTAGTGACAGGGGGGGGTGACAGGGGGTGATCAGGGGGGGTGACATGGGTGATCAGGGGTTAATCAGTGATTGGGGGTGGGGGGTGTGTGTGTAGTGATTGGTGCACTTTTCCTATGTTTCCTCTGGTGGTCCCAAACAAAGGGACCACCAGACGAGCAGACATTAGGCATATCAGACGCTGTTTAAAAAGTAAAGGTTACTAGGTCTTCTGAATTAGCATAGACCTTTGCCATGTAAGTTCACATCTATGCTTGCACTTAGAAGACAGCTTCTCTGGAGTAAATTGAAGATTTGAAGTTGAGCAGTATGCAAAGTTATTCATGTATCAGTGATAAAGGAAAGGTCACATCATTTCCCATGAAGTGAAGAGTCACACTCATTTCAATCCTAATGACGGGAGGCTAGATTCTTCAGGCTAAATGTCATCACACCCTTCTAGTCAGATCCCTGTACTTGATGGACAGGAAACGTGAACATAATCAGCTGCGGTAGGCATGGGATGCAGAAAGAGAAGGTTAGTTTCTCTTCTATATTCGCACTGTGTTCATTTTTTCCTTCTTTTTAAAGATCTAGAATGCAAAGCTCCCTTATTGAGACATTATATATAGTAAATTGGATCACAAAATGGCGCAAAAAACCACTTCACCGGTCACCAGTTTTTACTCTCCATTTGAGTGACCGGTGAGGTGGTTCTTTTGCGCCATTTTGTGATCCAGTTTACTATATATTTTGAATCCTTTGGGAGAAGATTGGGCTCCGTCTCCTGGAGTCCGTTTTTGGACACAGCGGCAGCATCCGCCAGACCGGGCACGGTTTATGCACAGGCGCACGGTAGAGTTGTGCCTACTATACCGCACAACTCCAGAAGGTGAGCTTCCATTCTGTTCACTATAACCATTTATTTTAAATCTTTGAACATACTGCCCTATGGGGCGCACTTTTTGCTTGCCTAGCTAAAGTTGCCCTTTTACAGAAACTTATTGAGACATTGGTCTTGAAATCCCTATGTTCTGACACCCATTAATAATATAGAAAAATAGTCATTAAAATAATAAAAACAGAGACTTTTCTATATGTTATAAATTGTCACATGTAACAAAACTGTAACACAGCCTACAGCATGAAAAGCTCAGCACAGTCTCGAAGAGGATCTGTCACCTCTCTTGACATACCTGTTTTACTAAATACCTTTTCATGAAATTCTGAAGCATGTTTTCTTATAACTGCATTATGTTATTCATCTATTATTCCTCCTAGAAATGTATGACTAAATTGACGGTACCATTCCCCTTGTCAAATGCGTGCCACTTTCTAGTCTGGCAGTGGCAGCACTGATGGCAGGGCTGCCATCAAGAATTTCAGGAACCCATACAGGCAAACCATGTGGTTGCCTTCCCCACCCCAACCCAAAGGAAAAATCTACACTATTTTTATTTAGTATGTTTACCAATCACTGTAAATAATGTGTTCACTGTATTGTATAGAGTATTATGTTTACAGGGATACAAAACACTGTTTTGTGATATTTAATAGTAAGTATGTTACAAAAACATATTACATAAATAAAAATGTAAGTTTTAATAAAAAAGTTAGCTCACAGATATATACTAGGAATTGAACCCCAGACCTTCTGTATAGGAAGCGGCAGCATCACTCACTACTGTATAGAAAAACTCTGATGTGTGAATTGGATTTTTTGTACCTAACATCTACTAAATAGTCGTACTATTTCTTGAATATTATGTTAAGAAAGCAGTAAGACTATTTAGTCAGAGAAAATCCAACACTTATTTTAGAGCTGTTCTATACAGTAAAGCCTCAATCACACATCAGTGTTTTAGTTGGTGATTTCCATCAGTGATTTGAGCCAAAACCAGGACTGGAGCCTCTACAGACATAAGGTATAATTCAGGGATGCCCAACCTGCGACCCTCCAGCTGTTGCAAAACTACAACTTCCATCATGCCTGGACAGCCTACAGCTATCAGGGCATGCTGGGAGTTGTAGTTTTGCAACAGCTGGGGGGCGCAGGTTGGGTATACCTGATAGAATGGAAAGATCGGCACCTGTTCTGTGGTTAGAGCCACATCTGGTTTTGGCTCAAAATGACTGACCAAAACACTGACGTGTGAATGAGGCTCCATAGGTAAAGATTTTATTAAAATAAAAAATAACACTGCCGTTTGTTATTTTATGACAAACTAAAGCTAAATGAGCACCTTGATGCATGTGTTGATAAAGCAGAGTTTTGCTCATTCCTCCCATGCATCCCCTTCTTCCTGGTTGTGGGAGTGTCGATTTTGAGGGTAGCCGTTCTTCTCAGCCTCCACCCGCTGTACCTACAAGGAGTGCTGCTCCACACCCAGGACTCCCCACCCACTACACCCATTACATAATCATTCATAGCCCAGTACTGCTGAGAGCATGCTTAGTCTCTTTCTCATTGTTTAGAATGGGCACTTCCTATGTATTCTCTCTAGTTCAGTGCATTTCATCTCCCATTAGCCTCCTGGACTCTATCACAGTGATTCACAAAAAGGTGCACCAGTTATAGTCCATAGTAACAGATGTATGGTAAATGTAACGTATACAGTAAATGAACAAGAGTAAAGAAAAAGATGAATACATTCCCATTATTTCCTCACATCATACACATTCACACATGCGCCCTCTTCTGACCAAGATAGGATTGTCAGCCTATCATAATACATACTGCCATGCCTACAGCAGGTGTGGTGACATAACCAGGGTGCACATGTGCGTAGCCTGGTGTGGAGGCTTCACCAGCGCTTCCAGGTCATGCTCACACCTTTTGCTTGATGGCGTCACCAACGTCATGCCCGCCTACATGCCAAATTTGCCCACACTGCCGGCTCTCTTTATATAGCCACATCTGGACATCTCCCTCCTGCTCCAGCACTACATGCCGGAATATTTATATAGAAGTTAAAGCAAAATAAATAAAAAAGACTATTGATTTCACTTCAAGGAGTGTGCCCTTAGTTTCTGGTACTATTGCCGTGGTTGGAGAACCCTTCTGGCGGCATCTCACCACCATACCTTTGGGAGTACTATTTCAATTTCTACTGCTTTAGATTATTACTACCCAGATGCATAACTTTACATTTATCCTCATTGAATTTCATTTGCAAAGTTGATGCCCAATCACTCAGAGTGTCCAAGTCAGCTCGTAGTTTATGGACATCTTCCATAGACTGGACAGTACTACACAGCTTAGTGTCATCTGCAAAAATAGAAATGGTGCTATTAATCCCGTCCTCGATGTCATATCATTAATAAATAAGTTAGTGAACGCCTGTGCCAAAATGCCGGTAACTAAGGCCGCAGTTCGGAAGACGTGTGTGACCTGCATTGCAGATGGCGGAATAGAGCGTTATACAGGTGAGTATTTTTTTTTTCTTTTCTTTGGCACTTTGGGGAAACATACTACTAGTGCAACATTGGGAGGCGTTATAATTACGAGGGCACTACAGTGGGCATTAAAACCACTGTGGACATTGTAACTACTTGGGGAAACAAAGGGGTACAAACACTAGTCATCTAAGACTCTTCAGGAAAAATCCTCAAGCATGTGTTTGTGTACGTTATTAGTTCTGCAGAAAATTGATCCACCAAATATTGCAATATGTACATTTGCATATTTTTCACACTGTACTTACAGTGTAATCTGCAAATACGGACAAGAATTGGACCTGATCTATTATTTTGAGAAACTAACATACAGATCTGAACCAATTCCAAAAAGGTTAAGACACTGTATAAAATGTAAATCAATGTAAGTACAAAGCTCTCCACAGTGCTGCACCCTCCTACATCTCTTACCTCCTCCCCGTCTACCACCCTATCTGTGATTTACACTCTGCAAACTATTTACGACTGACATCCACCATAATCTGAACCTCTCACTCCCAGCTTCAAGACTTCTCCCAAGCCGCACAAATTCTCTGGAATGCCCTACCCCAAGAAATTAGTTTAAATCACAATATACACAGCTTTAGGCTCTCCCTAAAAACACATCTTTTTAGGGTGACCTATCACATCCCCTGATCTAACTCCTCTCCATATGTAGTCCATTTATCATCATTTATCATCATTTTCTGAACCTGATCCTCCACCAAACTCTGCACCCAAAAGCACTACAGATATTGCTGGTAACTGGCTCATGCAGCTTTATATCTACTCCCCTATTTTCCCAAGATGGCTGGACCATTGTACAAAACAAGCACCTTTACCTTTTGTGTTACCCCTTTCCCCTCATAGATTGTAAGCTTTTGTGAGCAGGGTCCTTATTCCTCTTGTTGTAATTATTGAGTTGTCTGTTGCTATGTTATTTATGACTGTTTGTACATGAACCCCTGAATTGTAAAGCTCTGCGGAATATGTTGGCGCTATATAGAGATTATTATTATATTATTATGAATAGAAAAAGAATGTAATGATTTGCAAACCTCCTATACCCATATTTTATCCACAATAGATCATAGAACACATATCAAATATAAGAACATGAGATGTTTTATCATTTCATGAAAAAAAAACTCATTTGGAAATTGATGCAGCAATGCATCTCAAAAAAGCTCACAAAAATTGTGTAGAAACCCGTCTTCTTTTAACAACAGTTGTAAATGTCTGGGAAGTGAGGAGACCAATTGTTGGAGTTTAGGGAGAAGAATATTGTCCTATTCTTGTCTGATGTAGGATGCTAGCTGCTCTACAGATTTTTAGTTTCCTGATGCGCCAAATGATTTCTATTGGTTAAAGGTCTAGAATGCAGGCAGACCAGTTCAGCACCCGGACTCTTCTGTGAAGCCATGCTCTTGTGAAGGATGCAGTATTTGGTTTAGCATTGTCTTTCTGAAATATGTGAGACCTTCCCTGAAAGAGACATTGTCTGGATGTGAACATATGTTGTTCTAAAACCTCTATCTACTTTTCAGCATTGATAGTGTCTTTCCAGTTGTGTAAACTGCCCATGCCATAGGCACAAATTCAACCCCATACTGTCAGAGATGCCAGCTTTTGAACTGTGCGCTAATAACAAGCTGGATGGTCCTTTCTTCTCTTGAGTCCGGAGAACATGACCTCCATGGTTTCCGTTATGCGGCCCATAGACTTCTATTGTGACGGAATGCAAAACAGAATGCCTCTTAAAGGCATTCCAAAATGCATACCATCATAGAATTCTGTTATGGCTCGTGGTAACTGAATCCATCACGGAATTGTAATAAAACCCAAACCCCGAACTCGAACTTGTAAAACACAAGTTTGCTGCTCCCTATTCAGGTTAAATTGCCAAGTTGGCACTTTGCGATGATTAAGTGGGTTTTGGGTTGCAGTTTGGGTCTCTAAAAGGTTCTCCGTCACTGGTATAAACTGTATACTGCGGGTGTTATAGTGTATACTGCATACTGTGGGGTGTTTACTATATACTATGAGGCATTGGCGGATCATTGCGGCCACATGCACTCAGCTAGGGGAGAGGGAGTGGTCCAGTCTGGGCGGTACGCTGGCTGCAGTGCACAGTCAGTTGGGAAGCAAGAGAATAAGAGCCTGTCCTGCCTGATTAAAGCTGCTGCGTCACACTCGTCACCACGCCGTCCTGCGCCGCGCCTGCTAAGTGATTTGAGCGGCGGCTTGCCCAGCTGCAGCCTTCTGCTCCCTAGTCAGTCAAGTGAAGACGAAGTACAAGTGTAATAGAATGTCTCACTGACTCTGCCCTGCAGCCTGCCTGAGACCCTATCAGTAGCATATAAAGTACCCTGCACCGCGGGTGTGCAGTGCATCCCTCCTCAGCTCAGTTATATTACCCCCAGTAATGTACCCTGATACCTCAGTCATATAACTGAGGGTATCAGGGTACATTATACAGGGGGTAATATAACAAAGGCGTATCAGGGAACATTATACAGGGGTAATATAACTGAGGGGTATCAGGGTAATATAACTTAGGAGGACTATAGGAGGACATTATACAGGGGTAATATAACTGAGAGGTATCAGGGTATATTATACAGGGGGTAATATAACTGAGGAGGGGTATCAGGCTGATACCCCTCCTCCGTTATACTACCCTCTGTATAATTTACCTTGATACCCCTCAGTTATATTACCACCTGTATACAATGTGATGTCCCCTGATACCCCTCCTCAGTTATATTACCCCCTGTATAATATACCCTGATACCTCTCAGTTATATTACCCCTGTATAATGTCCCCCTATAGCCCTCCTCAGTTAAATTACCCTGATACCCCTCAGTTATATTACCACCAGTATAATGTCCCCTTATACCCCTCCTCAGTTATATTACCCCCTGTATAATATACCCTGATACCCCTCAGTTATATTACCACCAGTATAATGTCCCCTCTACCCCTCCTCAGTTATATTACCACTGTATAAGGGTGCTTTCACACTTGCGGCATGGCTATCCGGCAGGCTGTTCCGGCGGGTGAACAGCCTGCCGGATCCGCCATGCCACAAGTACCCGTGTGCTGCTGCAGCACACAGGTACTTGTGGCATGGCGGATCCGGCGGGCTGTTCACCCGCCGGAGCAGCCTGCCGTATAGCCATGCCGCAAGTGTGAAAGTACCCTAATGTCCCCTGATACCCCTCCTCAGTTAGGCTACTTTCACATATGCGTTTGGTGCGGATCTGTCTTGTCTGTGCACCGCACGGATATTGCAAACACTTGTATCCGTTCAGAACGGATCCGTTTGCATTATCATGAACAAAGTCAAAACGGATCCGTCCTGAAAACCATTAAAAGTCAATGGGGGACGGATCCGTTTTCAATTGCACCATATTGTGTCAATGAAAACGGATCCGTCCCTATTGACATTGTATATCACGACAGATCCGTTTGGCTCTGCATCGTCAGGCGGACACCAAAACGCTGCAGGCAGCGTTTTGGTCTGCGCCTCCAGAGCGGAAAAATGACTGAACGGAGCCAAACTGATGCATTCTGAGCGGATCCTTATCTATTCAGAATGCATTGGGTTATTTATATATACTTATTTAGTTTTTTCAGTAGTATGATTAAGTGGTGAAAATTATTAGTGCCCCCCATTTTTGGCTGTGGTATCTTATGTGCCCCCCCTACATATTGTTCCTAGTGTCGCCACTACTGCCTGGGTAACGTGCGGCCTGTCTGCTCAGACAGTCGCTGCACTGCTGAGCGCCGGTCGGTGACGTCACACGCCGGCGCTCAGACTCAGCGTGGTGTATATCAGTGGACAGTAGGGGAGGGAGCTGCATGCGTGGGCCGGACAGAGAGTACTGTATGTAGGCGTACTGTAGTAGAGCTTCTAGCCTGAACCGGTCTCTGCCTGGACCAGCCCAGGCCCCACCAGCAACCAGGTGAGCTTGGGCAATCATGCTCCAGTGCCATGCCGGCTGGCCACACTTTTAATAGTGTACTAACTGTTCTAAATACTTTAGAACCTAATACTAAATACTTTACTGCCTGTCCCCACTGTGACTTCCCAGGTCCCCAGCCCAGGTGTTAGAGCCACTGACTGGCACTGGCCATAGTCTAGAGCTTCAATTTGCATGTGGTTATGTCACGCCAGCCATTAGGCCATAGTGTCATAGTGACACTACTATGGCCTAATGGCTGGCGTGACGGTCCCATGATGACCGCATGCAAATTGACAGCATAAGCCTACTATCAGTGAATGACGGACTGTGGGGAGGGGGGGTTACCTTAAATTATAAAACCGAGTGTATTACTAGAGTGACCGATCTATTAAACACAGATGTTAAATGAGCTTTATTTGCTATATAAAGTAACATAGTAACAAAGTAACATAGTACATAAGGCCGAAAAAATACATCTGCCCATCAAGTTCTGCCTGTCATCCTGCTAGTTGATCCATAGGAAGGCAAAAAAAAAACTGTGAGGTAGAAGCCAATTTTCCCCACTTAAGGGGAGTAAAAAATTCATTTCCGACTCCAATCAGGCAAACAGAATAACTCCCTGGATCAACGACCCATCTCTAGTAGCTGTAGCCTGTAATATTATTACACTCCAGAAATACATCCAGTCCCTTCTTGAATTCCTTTATTGTACTCACCATCACCACCTCCTCAGGCAGAGAATTCCATAGTCTCACTACTCTTACAGTGAAGAATCCTTTTCTATGTTTGTGTACAAACCTTCTTTCCTCCAGACGCAGAGGATGTCTCCCCGTCACAGTCACAGTGCTGGGGATAAATAGATGATGGTAGAGATCTCTGTACTGACCCCTGATATATTAATACATAGTTATTAGATCTCCCCTCAGTCGTCTTTTTTCTAAAGTGAATAACCCCAATTTTGATAATCTTTCAGGGTACTGTAGTTGCCCCATTCCAGTTATTACTTTAGTTGCCCTCCTCTGAACCCTCTCCAGCTCTGCTATGTCTGCCTTGTTCACAGGAGCCCAGAACTGTACACTGTACTCCATGTGTGGTCTGACTAGTGATTTGTAAAGTGGTTGGACTGTGTTCTCATCACGGGCATCTATGCCCCGTTTGATGCAACCCATTATCTTATTGGCCTTGGCAGCAGCTGCCTGACACTGGTTTTTGCAGCTTAGTTTGCTGTTTATTAAAATTCCTAGATCCTTTCCCATGCCAGTGTTACCCAGTGTTTTACCATTTAGTATGTACGGGTGACTTGCCTTATTCCTTCCCATGTGCATAACCTTACATTTGTCAGTGTTAAACCTCATCTGCATTTTTCTGCCCAAGCCTCCAATCTATGCAGATCCCTCTGTAGCAGTATACTGTCCTCTTCAGTGTTAATTACTTTACACAGTTTAGTGTCATCTGCAAATGTAGAGTGCAAGCTTTATTGGCAAAATTAATTACATTAGACTGCTAGCTTTATTGTGCTTTAAACAAGGTGCTGTTGCATTTATTTATCATGATATAACATAATAGATGTGGGCATGATGCCCTAGCAAGCCAATTATTTTACAAGGTGTGCTCTTTTGTGCTTTAATTGTAGATAGTGCACAATGAGCCAGAAAAGTGTAAATAGTAGGACTATTGATTCCTTCTTCAGTACTAGTGCAAAAAAGTCAACAGGAGCACAGCCTGTACTAGAAAGCACTTCAACTATAGAAACTGACACTAGCCTCCCTTCGTGTTCTGGTACACAGTCACACGTAGAGCCAATACCTTGTCAAACTGATTCTGTGTTGCCACTGTCTGTTGATACCCCCCCTCAAACTGGCAGTATTCTAATGAATGGCATTGGCACACATCTTGGGAAAACAATTGATGACTTCACCAAATGCTTGTTACTGGAAAATCCATGGCAACCTCCCCCTGGATATGAGCTACCTTTCTCTGTTCAGACCATGACTTCCAAAAATGGAGAAACTCGGACAATCAAACAATACTTGTCAAAACAACATATTGACAGTTTTCCTTGGCTAGTATATTCAGCTGTTAAGAAGGGTTTGTTTTGCAAGTACTGTGTACAACATTGCAAAGGTGGTCATAACAAAAGCATGGCACTTGGAAAATTGGTAACTGAGCCCCTTACGAATTTTAAAAAGCTTAAGGGTAGGGAACGAGATTTGGAAGTCCATGCAAGACTTGTTTATCACCAGGAGAGTGTAACCCAAGGAAAAGCATTTTTAAAAACCTACTATTCCCCTGACAATGAAATTGTCAATCAAATAAATTCACATCGTCTTCAGAAGGTGAAGGAGAACGAAGAGCGAATTCGTCCTATCAATGAGTCCTTTATATTCTTGGGTAGACAAAATATTCCTCTACGTGGCCACCGAGATGATGGTGCATTAATGGATGACTCCACTCCGGACGTGAATGAAGGGAACTTTCGGGAATTGCTGAGATACCGCGTTGCATCTGGAGACAAAATCTTAGAGAAGCACCTTCTTACTGCATCTTCACGTGCTGCGTACATTTCAAAATCCACACAAAATGATTTAATCAAGTGTTGTGGTGATGAAATCTGCAATATCATTGTTGCTAGAATTAAAGAGGCTTTCTATTTTAGTGTAAAATCTGATGAAACTACAGATATTTCACGTATAGAACAACTTTCACTTAACTTTAGATATGTCTACAATGGATCTATTTGTGAAGATTTTATAAAATTCGTAGATGCCTATGAATTTGCAACTCAGAGTGAGTCAGGATTGGATAATTCAGATTCAGAACTAAGGCTTACAGGACAGGTTTTAGGCCAGATGGTAATTCAACTAATCAAAGACCTCTCCCTGGATATCACTCATTGTGTCGGCATTGGAACAGACAGTTGCAGTGTTATGTCTTCAGAGGTGGCTGGTGCTGTTTCAGAAATTATTAGAAGCAAAGAAGGGGGTGGCAACTCTCACCTGTCCTGTTGAAAATAACAACCATCCAACAAACGAACACGGACGATGCACCTGACGGCAACTGAGCAAAAAGAAAGAAAAAGTCCAGCTCCAGCAGTGGATGGGATAGAATTTAAATCGATCTTTATTGAGCGATTAAAATCTCCAAGTCATATCGACATCATTCATGCCAGTATTATCAACGCGTTTCGGACCAGATAATATGTACAGTCCTTCCTCATGACAGACATAGTGAGTTTTGGGAGGATATCACACTGATATAGCCTCCCCCATCAGGTAACACCTGTGTATGGGAGGAGGGCACAGCAGAGATTAACCCTCTCATCAATCACTCACTGATACAAAAAGTCAGATCAAATTTAAAAAAGAACACAAAAATTTATGATACATATAAAAAGACATTATAATAAAAAGCTGCAATAATCCAAAGGCATGTAAACATTGCATAATCAAAATATTACCATAATTGGTGCAGATAGATATTGCATTGATTTCACCGAGCACCAGGGGCAAACACAAGGGGAAAAGAAAAGATCCTCTCAATATTGCAGTATAAGGTCCAGGCGCTTGTTCAGACCATGCGGCTGTCTGGTTCCTAATTTGAAGATCCAGAAAACCTCCCTGTTGAGGAATTTCCTCTTGTGATCTCCCCCTCTCAGTGGTAATGAGACTCTTTCAACACCTTGAGCTCGCAGATGCGATATATTCCCTGCATGGAAAATCGCAACATGCGAACTTACCGCTGATACAAAATATTACCATAATTGGTGCAGATAAATATTGTATTGGTTCCACCAAGCACCAGGGACAAACACAAGGGGAAAAGAAAAGATCCTATCAATATTGCAGTATAAGGTCCAGGCGCTTGTTCAGACCATGCAGTTGTCTGGTTCCTAATTTGAAGATCCAGAATGCTTCCCTATTGAGAAGTTTCCTCTTGTGATCTCCCCCTCTCGGTGATAGTGAGACTCTTTCAATACCTTGAGCTCGCAGATGCGATATATCCCCTGCATGGACAATCGCAACATGCGAACTTACCTCTGATACATTGCGTTTATCAAGAAAAGGAACATCTGAAAGGTGTCTGCGAATTCTCTTCTTTAGAGGACCTGTCGTACATCCAACATATTGAAGCTGGCATAAATTACATGTAATCAAATATATGACATATTTAATATTGCAGTTAATGTATGACTGTATGACAAATACCGTATTGTTGGTTGCAGATGCAAAGGATCTGTTCACTATAAGGTGAGAGCAGCATATGCACCTCTGATGCCCACATTTGTAACAGCCTTTACAATTCAACCAGGTAGAATTCAAATTCGGGCTAGATGTAAGAAAAATGCTGGGGCTGATTAAATTGCCCACAGTAGTGGCTTTCCTAGCTGCACACCTGACTCCTCCAGATACGATGTCTGACCATTGTTCGTCACTTGCCAGAATTGGAAAGTATTTTTTAACAATTTTACAGATAGCAGGATATTCTTGGCTATACTGAGTGACAAAGGTAGTAGCTTGCTGGCCGTGAGGAAGAGGGTCAGACATCCCATTTGTGGATGGAAAAATTAGAGACTCTCTATCTAGAGATGATGCTTTTCTGTGTGCATGATCTATGGTCGTATAAGAGCATGCTCTACGCTGTAGTCTACCTTTAATGTCATGGTACTCTTTGTTATAGGACACCACGTTTGAACACTTGCGACGAGCTCGTACAAGTTGACCAAAAGGTGTTCTGTATTACATGGGTAGGATGGCATGAAGCTGCATGGAGAATCGTATTGCCTGCTAATTCCTTGCGGTACGTGGAGGTGACAATCTCATGTGTGGAGGGGTCCCCCCTGAGGCACAAATCCCAAAAATTGGTCTCTACTGCACTGTGATGCAGTGTGAAAGAGAGAGACCCCACTGTAGAATTGAGATAGGAATCAAAAAGCGGTATGGACGCCACATCACCCGACCATACCATGAGCAGGTCATCGATGTAGCGTCCATACCACAAAATGTTATCCTTGAAAGGGAGGGTGAAAATATCCCTCTCACCATGCCATAAAAATATTAGCAATGGAGGGAGAGAATTTGGCCCCCATCGACACCCCCGAAACCTGCAGAAAAAATTGATTATCAAATGAAAAATAGTTGTGCCCCAGGAGGAACTCCACCACCATGATGATAAATTCCTTCAGCTCCAGAGTATAGTCACTATAATGATTGAGGAACCAATGCAAAGCAGTGATGGCCAAGTTGTGGGGAACATTGGTATATAGTGCCACCACATCAGCTGTAACCCATATACATTTATCATTCCATTGCAGAGCAGACATGGCTTGTAAAACTGTTCTAGAGTCCTTCAGAAAACCAGGAATAAGGGAAACCAGGGGCTGGAGTAAAGAATCGACCCATCCTGATAGATGTTCTGAATAAGAGCCAATGCCTGCCACAATGGGTCTTAGAGGAGGAGGGAAGACATTCTTGTGTAATTTTGGAAGGGCATGGAAAATAGGGGTGATTGGATGTTGGACAAAAATGTAATCCCTTTCCTTTTGAGTAATTATGCCCAGTGATAAACCCACATCCAGTATATCAGAGATTTTTTTCTGGAAAATAGATAAAGGATTTGTTAGAAGTAGTTTATAAGTAGTAGTATCAGCAAGCATATTTAAAACTAGTTTTTTATATAAGCCCTTGTCCAGTATGACAACCGCACCTCCTTTGTCTGCTTCTTTGACGACTATATCGTCCCTCTCTTCCAGACTTAGGAGTGCAGATCATTCCCGCAATGTAAGGCTAGATAAATTGCGGGGTTTCCCCATACTGGACAACCGGCTCAAATCTCTTTCCACCAGCTCCTGGAATTTGTCCAGTGCAAAAGAACGTGATTGCACAGGATAAAAATCAGGATTTGCGGTTCTGAAGGATTTAGAGGTATTGATAGTAGCTAGAATCTCATTAGGAGTATACATGGTTTGAAGAGCATTGCATTGTATCATATCAACAAATGACAAAGTATTCATATTAGAGCCAATGCAGGGGTCTTGCCTATGGGCAACAAATGCCGACATTTGGCCTACATCATTAGCAGGGTTATCATTGAAAAAATGTTTTTTCAGAGTTAGTGCACGTGCAAATCGATTCACATCTAATATAGTGCGGTATAAATGAAAGTGACAAGTGGGTGAAAAGGTGAGACCCCTCTTGAGCACTTCAATTTGTTCGAGCGAAACGAGAGAGGCTGATGCATTAATAACCTGTATGTCCATAGTTATTTCCCTCGTCGTGAGGGGTAACGCCGGTTTCTTCCTGTGGCGGCGACCGGCCCGTCGTTTTTTGCCGATTTCTGATGTTGGGAGCCAGTGCTTGACCGCATAGCCTCAGCCTAGCTTACATGTCTAACTGGTATAGAAGTGGGAAATTTCGGTGAAGAATCAGCTGATTCAGGTTCAGTTGAGCTGAAAGAAACTTTAGAGTGATTCCTACGTCTGGATCGAGATCTCCTTAATATAGAACGCGGAGCATCCGATCGGGCATCAGCCCAAGTATATATGGAATCCGTGTTGTAGTCCAATGTGTCTCTTTTAAATTTTCTCTGTTTATACAGAATTAGGTCATCTTCTATTTTATTTAAATTATCACGCAGTTTGTCATCCAATTCCATGAACTGAGGTAATTGTGAAAAAGTGGACAAAGTGACTTGTGCAGACTTAATCTCCTCACGTAGTGTGGATAACGATTCATGTTCTTGTTGCACAATCAATTTCATCAATTTAAACGAACAGTCCGACAGAATGGATTGCCATTGGATTGTAAAGGAGTCTGAGTACACGGTGGTGGGTTTCTTTTTAATTCTTAAACCCATTAGAATCATGTTTTTGTCAATATACTTTTGTAGGGTAGTTGCATCCCACCAGGTGCGTAACTCCTTTAATAGCAGTCTTTCAAGTGAGGACATTTCTGCTTTTAAATTCAAGTAGTCATCCTGCATTTTCTGTTTCGGGAAATCAAAAATGGCAGTCATTCTTTTAATACGCTCCTCATCATTATCAACAGAGCATAGCGCAATGTGTGCCATGATATCAGAACAGGAAGCAGGGTACTCGGAGAAATCCCAATGTCTGAATAGAGTCCAACTAGGGAGTGCACGCCATTCAGGTTAAACACAAGCAAAGAAGAGGGTGGCAGCTCTCACCTGTTGAAAATAACGACCATCCAACAAACGAGCACGGACGATGCACCTGACGGCAACTGAGCAAAAAGAAGGAAAAAGTCCAGCTCTAGCAGTGGATGGGATAGAATGCAATTCGATCTTTATTGAGCGATTAAAATCTCCAAGTCATATCAACATCATTCATGTCAATGCGTTTCGGACCAGATAATATGTACAGTCCTTCCTCATGACAGACATAGTGAGTTTTGGGAGGATATCACACTGATATAGCCTCCCCCATCAGGTAACACCTGTGTATGGGAGGAGGGCACAGCAGAGATTAACCCTCTCATCAATCACTCACTGATACAAAAAGGCAGATCAAATTTAAAAAAGAACACAAAAATTTATGATACATATAAAAAGACATTATAATAAAAAGCTGCAAAAATCCAAAGGCATATAAACATTGCATGATCAAAATATTACCATAATTGGTGCAGATAGATATTGCATTGATTTCACCGAGCACCAGGGGCAAACACAAGGGGAAAAGAAAAGATCCTCTCAATATTGCAGTAAAATGTCCAGGCGCTTGTTCAGACCATGCGATTGTCTGGTTCCTAATTTGAAGATCCAGAAAACCTCTCTGTTGAGGAATTTCCTCTTGTGATCTCCCCCTCTCGGTGGTAATGAGACTCTTTCAACACCTTGAGCTCGCAGATGCGATATATCCCCTGCATGGACAATCGCAACATGCGAACCTACCGCTGATACAAAATATTACCATAATTGGTGCAGATAAATATTGTATTGGTTCCACCGAGCACCAGGGGCAAACACAAGGGGAAAATAAAAAATCCTCTCAATATTGCAGTATAAGGTCCAGGCGCTTGTTCAGACCATGCAGTTGTCTGGTTCCTAATTTGAAGATCCAGAAAACCTCCCTGTTGAGGGATTTCCTCTTGTGATCTCCCCCTCTCAGAAATAAATAGAGCAACACCCAACAGTTGCAGATGTCCTCGCTAAAACCATCATTTTGTTTTAAAGCAGGAGTTAGGCTCTCAACTGACCAGTCTTTGTGAAACTAGATGGGTAGAGCTCCATGATTCTCTTAGAAGATTTCGAGATGGACTAGTTAAAGTGGTGAGTGCACTATCAGCAATATCTCAATGGAAATGCTCAAGCTGTAGTTCATCAGCCTCTACTCTCATCCATTCTTTGTGCAGTACAGAATTTATCTTTTCCTTGATTTCACTTATCAATGTTCTGAAAGTAAACCTACCTCTGAGTCGTTTTCTTCAATCTCCAACACTTGATTTGACAAGCACATCTGAATCTCTGAATGTCACCATGACAACCCTGGAGAATATGCGATGTAACGCTGATAATACTTTTTCAACTTTGCATATGGAGGCTACAGAATTGGCCTCAGAACTTGGAGTTGAACTAAAATTGCCACGTCTTTTAGAAAGACAAGTGCACAGATCAAATTACAATGCAGGGTCAACTGAAGAATTCTACAGGAAATCTTTGTATATTCCTTTGCAGGATAACATTAACGATTTAAAAGCTCGTTTGCCAGAAAACTCGATGCAGTGTTTCCAGATTCAAATATTAATGCCACAAGTACAAAATGGAAACCATGGATTGTGTTGCTGTCCACTGTTTATCAAACCGTTTCCACCCTCTTCTAGCTGATGGAAGCCAGAGGATAGTTGAGACATTACTTCAGGGAGAAATTGGAAAAGCGAGTTATCCTAAAACAAGGAAATTTCACAAACAGTCCTTGAAGTTTTAGATGTGTGTGACCAGGACCTTTTTCCAACCATCAGAAGTTTACTTCTGATCTTAGCAACTCTACCTGTAAGTGTTGCTTCTGCAGAGAGATCATTCTCAACCCTCCGCCGTGTTAAAACATGGCTTCGGTCACGAATGTCAGAGGAAAGATTAAATGGTTTGAGTTTGCTTTACATTCACAGAGATGTTCCTGTGAATACTGACCGAATAATTGAGCTGTTTGCAAAGCAAGGAAAACGAAGACTTGAGCTAATTCTGTATATTGTTCTTGTTATTTATTGTGCAAATGTAATGTGTCTGTTACTTTTAGTGTTTGGAAAGTGACACTGTTATCAGTTTATTTCTACCTTTTTACACATAATTGTGTATTGTTTTTTACTATTTTGTCTGGGAATATTCTGTTCTATAATCAGTATACAAACTCCTGATGAAAATGTCTCCAAAACTGTTAAATAATAAAGTTATATGTGGTTAAATATCACCTATTTGTAATTTTTAAAATCCGTAATTTGGAAAGACAAATGTGACTGTTTTTAAGTAAGGTTAGAGCTGTACGATAGGTTAAACAAAATAGTCTGTTCTATAAGCACCACATTATTTCCTGTCTGCCACCACAAAACAATCTGGAAGTGCCCCTACCGAGTGATCCGCCACTGCTATGAGGAGCTGCGGGTTTTATACTTTATACAATATACTGTGGGGTGTTATATACTGAGGACTGTGGGATCTTATACTGAATACTGCATTCTGAGAAGTTGAAGGTGAAATGATTTCTAAAAGGCATAAAGTTACAGATTTTTTTTTTCATCTTTGACATTTTCAAAATAACAAAAAAGTTTGGGCACCCTGCATGGTTGGTACCTAGTAGCACCCCCTTTGGCAAGTATCACAGCTTGTTAATACTTTTCGTAGCCAGACAAAAAGTTTGAGGTATTTTCATCCATTCTTCCTTGCAAAAGTCTTCAATTTCTGTGAGATTCCTGGAAAGTCTTGCATGCATTGCTCTTTTGAGGTCTATCCACAGATTTTTAATATTGTTCAGATCAGGGGAATGTGAGGATAGGTCATCAATATAAATAAAGTAGACAACCCTTTTAACCTCTTGCCGCCACGCTAACGCCGATGGGCGTCAGCGCGGCGGCTCTCTCAGGTCTCAGTCACGCCTATCGGCGTCATCTCGTGAGACCTGAGATTTCACATGAACGCGCGCGCGGCGTGCGCGCGCGTTCATGTGATCGGAGCCGGGACAACTGAAACTGCAGCCTGCCAGCGCTGATCATGCGCTGGCAGGCTGTAGATGCGGAAAAAAACGCATTTAAATCGCATATCAGACGCTGTTTTTTAAACAGCGTCTGATATGCCTAATGTCTGCTCGTCTGGTGGTCCCTTTGTTTGGGACCACCAGAGGAAAATAGGAAAAGTGCACCAATCACTACACACACCCCCCACCCCCATCACTGATTAACCCCTGATCACCCATGTCACCCCCTGATCACCCCCTGTCACCCCCCGTCACTAATCACCCCCTACAGGCTCATTCAGACGTCCGTATGTGTTTTATGGATCCATGGATCTGCGGATCCATGGATCTGCGGATCCGCAAAATACGGACACCGGCAATGCGCTTTACGCATTTTGCAGATCCGCACAGAACTATATAGAAAATGCTTTTTCTTGTCCGCACTGCGGACAAGAATAGGACATGTTCTATATTTTTGCGAACGGAAGTGCAGACTCGGAAGCGCGGATCCGTAATTCCGGATCCGAGCGGGACAAAGTCTGTCCCCATAGAAATGAATGGGTCCGCAATTCCGCTCCGCGAAACAGAATTTCGGACGGTGAATGGGGCATAAGGGTCCCCTATCACCGCCAGTTAGCTAGCTACTTGTTAGGTAGCTAGCGCCCAGCCCACCGCACCGCAGTCACTGATTTTGGCAGAGATTTTTTCATCCACATTGACCGATGCGAATGAAAAATCTGTGCCGCTCATTTTTTTTTTTTCAGCGCAGCGGCTGAACGGAAAAAAATCTCATTACCCGTATGCTCAATATACGGAGAATCGCAGAAACTCCTAATGCTGGCCATACGTGTAATGATTGCGGAGACCCTCAAATGCCAGAGCAGTACAAACACCTCACATGTGACCCCATTTTAGAAAGAAGACACCCCAAGGTATTCCGTGAGGGGTATGGGGAGTTCATGTAAAATTTTATTTTTGTCACAAGTTAGTGGAATATGAGACTTTGTAAAAAAAAAAATATATATATATATATATATATATCAATTTCCGCTAACCTGTGTCAAAAAATTTTTTTTTATGTGAACTCGCCATGCCCCTCACGGATTACCTTGGGGTGTCTTCTTTCCACAATGGGGTCACATGGGGGGTATTTATACTGCCCTGGCATTTTAGGGGTCCTAAAGCGTGAGAATCCAAATACGTAAAAATGCCCTGTGAAATCCTAAAGGTACTCATTGGTTTTAGGGCCTTTGCATCTTGGCTGCAAAAGTGTCACACATGTGGTATCGCCGAACTCAGGAGAAGTAGGGCAATGTGTTTTGGGGTGTATTTTACATATACCCATGCTGGGTGAGAGAAATATCGCTGTAAACGACAACTTTTTAAATTTTTTTATTCAAAGTTGGCAATTTACAGAGATATTTCTCTCACCCAGTATGGGTATATGTAAAAATACACCCCAAAACACATTGCCCTACTTCTCCTGAGTACGGCGATACCACATGAGTGACACTTTTGCAGCCAAGATGCTAAAGGGCCCAAATTCCAATGAGTACCTTTTAGGAGGGCATTTTTACGCATTTTTCTTCTCACGCTTTAGGGCCCCTAAAATGCCAGGGCAGTATAAATACCCCACATGTGACCGCATTTTGGAAAGAAGACACCCCAAGGTATTCGCTGAGGGGCATAGTGAGTCCATGAAAAATTAAACTTTTTGTCAAAAGTTAGCGGAAAGGGAGACTTTGTGAGAAAAACAATAAAAATCAATTTCCACTAACTTGTGCCCAAAAATTTTTTTCTATGAACTCGCCATGCCCCTCATGGAATACCTTGGGGTGTCTTCTTTCCAAAATGGGGTCACATGTGGGGTATTTATACTGCCCTGGCATTTTAGGGGCCCTAAAGCATGAGAAGAAAATGCGTAAAAATGCCCTCCTAAAAGGTACTCATGGAATTTGGCTCTTTGCGCATCTTGGCTGCAAAAGTGTCACTCATGTGGTATCGCTGTACTCAGGAGAAGTAGGCAATGTGTTTGGGGTGTATTTTACATATACCCATGTTAGTGAGAGAAATATCTCTGTAAACTGACAACTTTGTATAAAAAAATTTAAAAAGTTGTCATTTACAGCGATATTTCTCACACGCAGCATGGGTATATGGAAAAATACACCCCAAAACACATTGCCCTACTTCTCCTGAGTACGGCGATACCACATGAGTGACACTTTTTTGCAGCCAAGATGCGCAAAGGGGCCCTAAAACCAATGAGTACCTTTAGGATTTCACAGGCCATTTTTACGCATTTGGATTCTCACGCTTTAGGTTCCCTAAAATGCCAGGTGAGTATAAATACCCCACATGTGACCCCATTTTGGAAAGAAGACACCCCAAGGTATTCGCTGAGGGGCATGGCGAGTTCACAGAATTTTCATTTTTTGGCACAAGTTAGCGGAAATTGCTATATATTTTTTTTAATTTTGTTTTTACAAAGTCTCATATTCCACTAACTTGTGACAAAAATAAAATTTTACATGAACTCACCATACCCATCACGGAATACCTTGGGGTGTCTTCTTTCTAAAATGGGGTCACTTGTGGGGTATTTATACTGCCCTGGCATTTTAGGGGCCCCTAAAGCGTGAGAAGAAGTCTGGAATCCAAATGCGTAAAAATGCCCTGTGAAATCCTAAAGGTACTCATTGGAATTAGGGCTCTTTGCACCCAGGCTGCAAAAGTGTCACACATGGTATTGCCGTACTCAGGAGAAGTGGGGAATGTGTTTGGGGTGTATTTTATATATACCTCTGTTGAGTGTGAGAAATATCTCTGTAAACGATAATTTTTAAATTTTTTATACAAAGTTGTCAGTTTACAGAGATATTTCTCTCACCCAACATGGGTATATGTAAAAATACACCCCAAAACACATTGCCCTACTTCTCCTGAGTACGGCGATACCACATGAGTGACACTTTTTGCAGCCTGGGTCCGCAAAGGGCCCTAAAACCAATGAGTACCTTTAGCTTTACATGGCTGCTCACAATTTAGCCCCGCCCAAAATGCCAGAACAGTACAAACACCCCACAAATGACCCCATTTCGGAAAGTAGACACCCCAAGGTATTCACTGAGGGGCATAATGAGCTCGTATGAGATTTTTTTTTTTTTGCCAGAAGTTAGCAGAAATGGAAACTTTATTATTATTTTTTTCCTCAGAAAGTGTCATTTTCCGCTAACTTGTGAAAAAAATGAAATGATACATGAACTCACCATGCCCCCTGCGAATACTTTGGGGTGTCTTCTTTCTAAAATGGTGTCATTTGGGGGTATTTATACTATCCTGGCATTCTAGCACCTGAAGAAACATGACAGGCGCTCAGAAAGTCAGAGCTGCTTCAAAATGCCGAAATTCACTTTTGCACCATAGTTTGTAAACGCTATAACTTTTACCCAAACCAATAAATATACACTTATTGGACTTTTTTTTATCAAAGACATGTAGAACAATACATTTAGAGAAAAATTTATATAGAAATGTAGTTTTTTTAAAAAAAAAATTACAACAGAAAGTGAAAAATGTCATTTTTTTGCAAAAATGTCGTTAAATTTTTATTAATAGCAAAAAAAGTAAAAATGTCAGCAACATTGAAATACCACCAAATGAAAGCTCTATTAGTGAGAAGAAAAGGAGGTAAAATTCATTTGGGTGGTAAGTTGCATGACGGAGCAATAAACGGTGAAAGTAGTGTAGTGCGGAATTGTAAAAAAGGGCCTGGTCACTAGGGGGGTATAAACCTGTGGTCTTCAAGTGGTTAATTTTTAAAGTGTGTTTGCCTTAGGCCTCTTTTACACTTGCGTTGTGAGGATCCGGCATGCACTTCCGTCGCCGGAAATGCCCGCCGGATCCATCACAGCGCAAGACAACTGAAAGCATTTGAAGACTGATCAGTCTTCAAAATGCTTTCAGTGTTACTATGGCAGCCAGGACGCTACTAAATTCCTGGTTGCCATAGTAAGTAGTGGGGAGCCAGGGGAGCAGATACTTGCAGCTCACGGGCCGCTCCGCAATGACGTCAGTGCGCCCCACGCGAATGGATCACGTCATTGTGGAGTCCCCCGGGACTTGGGAGCCGCACGGAAGGTAAGTATGCTTTTCCCCTGCCTCCCCACTACACTTTACCATGGCAGTCGGGACTTTAGCGTCCTGGCTGCCATGGTAACCAGTCACAAAAGCTAAACATCGGGCCCGGCGATGCGCCGAAACGACGTTTAGCTTAATGCCGGATCCGGATTAATTCACTTCAATGGGCATTAATTCCGGATCCGGCGTGACGGCATGTCTTCCGGATTTTTGGACGGAGACAAATCCGCAGCATGCTACGGTTTTGTCAACGTCCAAAAAACGTTCACATACTGAACGGAAGACATCCTGATGCATCCTGAACAGATTTATTTCCATTCAGAATGCATTAGGATAAATCCTGATCAGTATCTTTCCGTCCTAGAGCCCCGAGGACTGAACTCTAGGACGGAAAGATAAAACGCAAGTGTGAAAGAGCCCCTACCTGATCAAGGGCAGATTTATGAGCCCGATTAGGGCAGTTACCTAGCCTAGATCACTCCTCCACACTGGATCCTGACATCATTACTCAGGTGCCGGCAAATTGAGGCAGACAATGTGTGTGACAGAGTAACTGGTTGTTAATCAGTAGAGCCTAGACAGATGTATACTAGTCTAGAGCAGCAGCAAGTGTGAGCGGTGCCTGAGGGTTAAAGGAGTTGGCCACTCTGTATATAATGTTGACTAATGTGTGGGCAAAGGGTATACATCTAACTTACTAATATCATACACATATATCAGCAGTTATGCATGGTTTAGTCACAATGTAAGTTTTCTTCTCTGACAGCGCCGTCGTTCATGTCCAAAAGATGGTTGCACCTGGAGGTCATCTGATATGATGGTCCATTAGTAATCTTGAGAGACTTCCATAGAAACACTGTGCTCATGCACTGGTCTCCAGGAAGCTTTGTAGGATGCTTTGATCTGTGCATGCATAGGTTACTGTAGACAAGCAGCGTGCAGTAAAAATATCACGTTTTGCAGACAACACTAACTGTGTACAGTAATTAACACAAAAGAGGACAATATACTTCTACATATGGATCTGTATATGCCAGAGGCTTGGGCAAAGTTGTAGCAAACAAGGTTTAACCAGAGATGTGGAGTCAGAGTTGTGGAGTCTGAGTCCAAGCTAGTTTTAGGTGAAGTCAGTACCAAGCTTAAAAAAATATTATCTGTCATTAATATTGTGTAATTATTCATTATTTAACGTCTATATAACTTTTAAAAAGTTTAGATATGTTAATCATAAATATATTTTATTTTCTATTACTCTAAGGTCTTTATTTATCAAAATCAGTGCTGAACGGGTGTTCTAGTAGTGATAAAAAATCAATTCTCAGCTCTCCTGTGTTCTCTCCTATCACTTATACTATAGACAGTTCTAAGCAGGGTGTTCTAGTGGTGGTAGAAAATCAGTTCTCACCTCTCCTGTGTTCTCTCCTATCACTTATACCAGGCATCCTCAAACTGCGGCCCTCCAGCTGTTGTAAAACTACAACTCCCACAATGCCCTGCTGTAGGCTGATAACCTGTAGGCTGTTCGGGCATGCTGGGAGTTGTAGTTTTGCAACAGCTGGAGGGCCGCAGTTTGAGGATGCCTGACTTATACCATAGACAGTTGGAAGCAGTGTGTTCTAGTGGTGATAGATAATCAGTTCTCACCTCTCCTGTGTTCTCTCCTGTCCTTATACTATAAACAGTGATAAGCAGGATGTTCTAGTGGTGATAGATAATCAGTTCTCACCTCTTCTGTGTTTTCTCCTGTCCTTATACTATATACAGTGATAAGCAGGATGTTCTACTGGTGATAGATAATCAGTTCTCACCTCTTCTGTGTTCTCTCCTGTCCTTATACTATAATCAGTGGTACGCAGGGTGTTCTAGTGGTGATAGATAATCAGTTCTCACCTCTCCTGTGTTCTCTCCTGTCTTTATACTATAATCAGTGATAAGCAGGGTGTTCTAGTGGTGATAGATAATCAGTTCTCACCTCTCCTGTGTTCTCTCCTGTCCTTATACTATAAACAGTGATAAGCAGGGTGTTCTAGTGGTGATAGATAATCAGTTCTCACCTCTCCTGTGTTCTCTCCTATCTCTTATACTATAAACAGTAGTAAGCAGGATGTTCTAGTGGCTCAGATAATCAGTTCTCACCTCCACGTCTTCTGTTCTTATACTATAATCAGTGGTACGCAGGGTGTTCTAGTGGTGATAGATAATCAGTTCTCACCTCTCCTGTGTTCTCTCCTGTCCTTATACTATAAACAGTGATAAGCAGGGTGTTCTAGTGGTGATAGATAATCAGTTCTCCATCCTCCCGTATTCTCTCCTTTCCTTATACTATAAGCAGTGATTAGCAGGGTTTTCTAGTGCGGGTAATCAGTTCTCACCTCTCCTGTGTTCTCTCCTATCCCTTATACTATAATCAGTGATAATCAGGGTGTTCTAGTGGTGATAATCAGTTCTCACCTCTCCTGTGTTCTCTCCTATCCCTTATACTATAATCAGTGATAAGCAGGATGTTCTAGTGGTGATAGATAATCAGTTCTCACCTCTCCTGTGTTCTCTCCTATCCCTTATACTATAATCAGTGATAAGCAGGGTGTTTTAGTGGTGATAATCAGTTCTCACCTCTCCTGTGTTCTCTCCTATCCCTTATACTATAATCAGTGATGAGCAGGATGTTCTAGTGGTGATAGATAATCAGTTCTCACCTCTCATGTGTTCTCTCCTGTCCTTATACTATAAACAGTTATAAGCAGAGTGTTCCATTCGTGATAAAAAAAAGTTTATCAGTTCTCACCTTTCTTGTGTTCTGTGCTTTTACTATAAACAGTGATAAGCAGGGTTTTCTAGTGCTGGTAATGAGTTCTCACCTCTCCCGTCCTCATACTATAAACAGTTATAAGCACGGTGTTCCAATGGTGATAGAAATAAGTTAATCAGTTCTCACCTTTCCTGTGTTTATACTATAATCAGTGATAAGCCGAGTGTTCTAGTGGTTATAGATAATCAGTTCTCACCTCTCCTGTGTGCTCTCCTGTCCTTATACTATAAACAGTGATAAGCAGGGTTTTCTACTGCTGGTAATCGGTTCTCACTTCTCCTGTGTTCTCTCATGTCCTTATAATATAAACAGTGGTAAGCAGGGTGTTCTAGTGGTGATAATCAGTTCTCACCTCTTCTGTGTTTTCTCCTGTCCTTATACTATATACAGTGATAAGCAGGATGTTCTACTGGTGATAGATAATCAGTTCTCACCTCTCCTGTGTTCTCTCCTGTCCTTATACTATAAACAGTGATAAGCAGGATATTCTAGTGATGATAGATAATCGGCTCTCACCTCTTCTGTGTTCTCTCATGTCCTTACACTATAAACAGTGATAAGCAGGATATTCTAGTGGTGATAGATAATCGGTTCTCACGTCTCCTGTGTTCTCTCATGTCCTTATACTATAAACAGTGGTAAGCAGAGTGTTCTAGTGTTGATAGATAATCAGTTCTCATCTCTCCTGTGTTCTCTCCTGTCCTTACACTATAAACAGTGATAACCAGGGTGTTCTAGTGGTGATAGATAATCAGTTCTAACCTCTCCTGTGTTCTCCCCTGTCCTTATACTATAAAATATTTATAAGCAGGATGTTCTTGTGGCGATAGATAATCAGTTCTCATCTCTCCTGTGTTCTCTCCTGTCCTTATACTATAAACAGTGATAAGCAGGATGTTCTAGTGGTGATAGATAATCAGTTCTCATCTCTCCTGTGTTCTCCCCTGTCCTTATACTATAAAATATTTATAAGCAGGATGTTCTAGTGGTGATAGATAATCAGTTCTCACCTCTCCTGTGTTCTCTCCTGTCCTTATACTATAATCAGTGATAAGCAGGGTTCTCTAGTGGTGATAGATAATCAGTACTCACCTCTCCTGTGTTCTCTCCTGTCTTTATACTATAAACAGTGATAAGCCGGGTGTTCTAGTGGTGATAGATAATCAGTTCTCACCTCTCCTGTGTTCTCTAGTGTCCTTTATACTATAAAGGTGATAAGCAGGGTGTTCTATTGGTAATAAAAAATAATTTCTCACCTCTCCTGTGTTCTCCCCTGTCCTTATATTGTAATCAGTGATAAGCAGGGTGTTCTAGTGGTGATAGAAAATCAGTTCTCACTTTTACTGTGTTCTCTACTGTCCTATAGTGTAGATATCTTCATGCTGCTCCACGGCCCTTAGTTAGAATGCTTGACATGCTCAGTATCAGATTATCTGCTCTGCTGCAGTCAATAACTGGCTAAGAGATTTTTTTCTAAGAGATGCTATCTTGGAGTACCTCAATAAAAATAAGCAAATTACACCATATCTGCATGGCTTCATGAGGGATCTGTCATGTCAAACTAATTTAATTAGTTTCTATAAGGAGGTAAGTTCTAGACTTGACGTGGCAAATCAATGGATGTCATATATCTTGACTTCTCTAAAGCATTTGATATGGTTCTACATAAAAGTTGAGTATATAAAATGAGAATGCTTGGACTGGGAGGAAATGTCTGTATGTGGGTAAGTAACTGGCTGAGTGACAGAAAACAGAGGGTGGTTATTAACGGTACACACTCAGATTGGGTCACTGTCACTAGTGGGGTACCTCAGGGGTCAGTATTGGGCCCTATTCTCTTTAATATATTTATTATAATACAAGCCACCCGTACATACTAAATGGTAAAACACTCGGTAACACTGACATGGAAAAGGATCTAGGAATTTTAATAAACAGCAAATTAAGCTGTAGAAACCAGTGTCAGGCAGCTGCTTCCAAGGCCAACATGATAATGGACTGCATCAAAAGGGGCATAGATGCCCATGATGAGAACATAGTCCTACCACTTTACAAATCATTAGTCAGACCACACATGGAGTACTGTGTACAGTTCTGGGCTCCTGTGAACAAGGCAGACATAGCAGAGCTGGAGAGTGTTCAGAGGAGGGCAACTAAAGTAATGGAATAGGGTTATTCATTTTAGAAAAAAGACGAGAGGGAGATCTAGTAACTTGTATAAATATATCAGGGGTCAGTACAGAGATCTCTCCCATCATCTATTTATCCCCGTGACTGTGACGAGGGGACATCCTCTGCGTCTGGAGGAAAGAAGGTTTCTACACAAACATAGAAGAGTATTCTTTACGGTAAGAGCAGTGAGACTATGGAACTCTCTGCCTGAGGAGGTGATGATGGTGAGTACAATAAAGGAATTCAAGAGGGGACTGGATGTATTTCTGGAGTGTAATAATATTGGGTCGTTGATCCAGGGAGTTATTCTGATTGCCTGATTGGAGTCGGGAAGGAATTTATTTTTTCCCCCTAAAGTGAGGAAAATTGGCTTCTACCTCACAGGGTTTTTTTTTTTTTGCCTTCCTCTGGATCAAGTTGCAGGATATCAGTCCGAACTGGATGGACAAATGTCTTTTTTCAGACTTATAAACTATGTTACTATATTACTAGCTATGATGACGTGTCTCTTGTGGACATGTCATCTCTGAAGACAGTCACTGGCTGCAGCGGGCCAAAAAATCATGCCCATGTCGGAGAAGAAGTAAACAGGCCGTGGACCGGAGAACAGACACATGGGAATCAGAACCAAAGCTGTGGATAGCAGGTAAGTATGAATCTTCCCTTAGCAGAGGCAGGCTGTGAGCTCCTGTAAAAAGTTACTTATTGCAAGCACTGATTATAGCAGCTGCACTTTTTTACATTTTTCTTTCTTCCCATATACATTTAGGCTTGAACATGATTCTCTGCATTTCCAGGACATACATATATGCAGAGTGTATTACCTGAATATTTTCTTTATGCCTTAGTGATTTTGGCAAGAGGGGAGGACAACTTTATGGAAGTCAAATTCTCTGTGGATGTTAGAGTCTTCCCTCCCTATTCACAGAATACAGCAGCCATTTATGATGCTATGATCATATCAGGACAGCTTTATACTTTCTCTATTCTCAAAATAAACATACTGAGAAATGGATCCACAATAAAATGACAGATCCCCAAGGTGAGGGATGAACTTATACAAGCTTTTTCCTTTTTATATGCCCACTACAGCGTATGCAATATTAAGTGGTTGTATTATAAAGTACAACTTCAAAACGGCAAAAACCAAGCTCTCATACGGCTATGTGAATGAAAAAATAAAAACGTTATGGCTCCGGGAAGGCAGGAAAGAAAAATAAAAATGCAAAGCTGAAAAATCTCCTGGGACTCTAGGGATTAATACTGTAAACCAGTACAACACATACTGTGAGCCATATATACTCTCAGCTATGGCACTTATGTGCCACTTTTAGCAACAGTGCCACCTATTATTCCCAGCAGCTCTCCTCTCTGAAGGTAGGTTCCAACTTCTGTACGGTATATCCTAACATGTATTCTGATGGAATGGGGCATTTAGACAGGGAATGTTGGCTGTTGATACTCCTCACATTCTTCTCCAGCCCCGATTGCCATGCTACTGTCCCTGGCTTTCCATTGATTCTGCTTGAGAAGGTAGCGGGTGAGGTAATAGGTATTTATTAGTGAATTACTGCAATTGCATTTCTGTAATATGTGAGAGAAAGTTCAAATAACAGAAAATACTTCAGATTTTTCGAAATACCGATTCAATATAATATACTTGTTTATTGGTAATGTCATGTCTTCTTGCTCTCCCAACACATCCGATTTTACAGTTGTAAGTACTTTAGTGGCTGTTTAGGACAGCTATTTGATGTTTCTTTTATATGAAATCATCAATTTCTACACCATTTAGCTTCTCGAAGAACAAAAAACTTTTAAACTGCAGGTAATCTTCTGTTCTGCACAATAGTTAGAAGCTTGCAGATGATGAACTCTGATTCCTATGAAGCCACATAAATAATGAATCCATAATGATCACTCAATTTCTCTCCGACTGTTAGACTTTCGGAGATGGAAAAGGCATGCTACTGAAAAATGAAAAATGAGCCGTGTCAGACACTTCTGGATCATTGACTTCATTTGACTAATAATCAGCTTCCCTTCAATTGTATATCTATGAAGAAAAAAACTATTGATGTCATTTTTTTTCTCTTTATGTCTTTTGTTGTCTGTGAATGAGCTGTGAAAATGTGTGGGTGAAAGCCTGTACAGTGTTCTGGAATAGCAGTGTACTTTAAAGACATCAATTTAATGTGAACCAATCGTTTCCAGCAGCCAATTTTTTTTTTTGGAATGATAGATGCTCTATAATTTAGCATGCGGTTCTGCATTATCTTTGCAGGGAATCATCATGTGGGAACATTTATATTTCTATCACATGCAATATTATGGAGATATTCTCCCCTAGACTTAAAGTAATATATGTTAGCGGAAAATTAAAAAGGAACACCTGGAAAACTTAATGTGATTGAGTTTAGAATGATGGCTGAGAACCTTGATGGAGCTATCATTAGTACCAAGGTAGAACCTGCTATCATCACTGAACACTATTGTTTGCTATTGGTGGCTGCATCAGAGGTCCCAAGAGGGATGAACAGTGCATGCTTCCATCAGACATAGTTTGGATGTAGACTGTGTACCGGGGTGCGCTCCCCAGGTTACAGCGAAGTCACAGACGAGGAAAGCGACACAGACACCGGCTCTTGCAAACAAAAACTTCTTTACTGAAACATAGCAATATCACCTACAGCTTTGAAATACAGTTAGCATGAAATAAAGTTACATTCACTCAGCCTACAGCTGAGACCCCTGTGTTACACAGCACGGCGCCCTCTAATGGTAGCCGGAACAATTTACCTACTGCGAGCAGAGTTAACACTGCCTCGCCATACCTGTTATTACCCTAAAGTATAGGAATGATTGTATGGGTTGTAATATACAGGCTAGCCCGCGGAGCAACACAGAAGCTTACAATCTTATTAGCCTATACAGTGTTTCCCCCCCTTCCCAAAACTGGTATCGTGGCACATGCCTAATATATTACTCCCGATAAACACGCTGGGATGACTGGAGATTAAAGTGAAGTCTTTTCTGCTCTCCGGAGAAAACCACAACTTTAATTGTTAGGTCCTTGTAATAAATGATACACAATCTGTCAAGCCTGCCACACATATAGACCCTATCTATCTAGCTAATTGCAGGTCTAAACTCAGTCTCTGATACTTCAGGAGCCACTCTTACAATGTGATACGTGCACTATTTTACTGACCCGGGTCTGCTCTGTCTCGACTTATGATTCCGAATCGAACAAACGGTCTTTCAATCAAACGTGCGGTACCACAGAACAGGTAATCCGATCCTTATTTCTCTGCAGTACTCCTGGCAGGCTTCCTCTCTCCTGGTCAGCATTTGGATCCTGGACTCAATCAGCTCCCTTTGGCTGTGGTATTGGTCACAAAAGAACGCTTCCAAGCACTTGGATGTAGATAGATTCACCTCAAACTGTCTTTCTCTCGCCTCACAAAATGGCGACTGCTTCCTGTCTTCTCTGCAGCTTGTTAACCACACCTCTCATGCATATTGTAATCTGAGCAGAGAGTGAGCTGTGAATGGGAAACTGCGACCTCTTGTGGCTAAACAGTAAAACAACAGTCTAGAACTTAAATGGAACAGTATTCATGCAATGAAAGCTGCTTTTTAATGTCACATGGAGACAAACAGTAACAACAGCAGGTATCATGATGTGGGGCACCATTATCTAACTTTGCCGTCCCTGTCTGGTATTCGTCATGGGGACATTGACCAGCCTTTGGTATGTTAGGACATAGCAGAAGCAGGCCTATAGCCTTTTTTAACTCAGGAAATGTTTTATTCCAACATTGATAAAACCCACCCACACACTGCCTGTGCTACACAACGTGCTCTTCAGGGTATCCAGGAGCTGTCCTGGCCAGCTTCATCACAGATCTCTTCTCCTTTGAGAGTGTATAGGACTAGATGGGGAGACAGATCTCCCATTCACTGCAGCCAACAACCACTTTGGCTGAACTAGGAGTCCAAGTTGAAAGAGCTTGGAAAGACATAACACTGGAGGATATCCAGCATCTGTATGACCGTTATCATGCCAGAGTGGCACCACAGCAAGGGGAGATGCCACCCAGTATTAATGTGACCCCACTTCAATATATACCCTCCTGCAGAACCCAAATAAGAGAAGCATCAGCTTGGTTGTGTGATCATTGGCCAAGCACCACTAGCAGTTTATAACTTTTCAGTTTCAACTCAAGCATATTAAATTTCCCAGGTGTATTTCCTATAATTTTCCAGTAGTGTAATATGAAGGGCCCAACAGTGACATTTGCCATGTGCAAGACAGTACATAAAGTGACCATGGCATAGGGTCATTACACTTGTAAGTACAAAGCTTATTTCTAACTGGAGTATTTTATCATAAATATTTGGTGTATACACCTAGTAAAGGCCCCCATTACAATGGTACCTTTCTTGTCTATGTCCCTCGCCGAGATCGTGACAAATACACTTTATAAACCTATGCAAATGAGCTTCGGCAAGTGCCCAGAGACGACGTTACTGCCACAAGTGCCCAGGCCCCTCGACGATGTGCCCAGAAAACCACACCTTTTTCAGCCCTCTGGTCCGCCCTTTTTTCCAACTATCATGTCCCCCTTTGACTCCATTATCTTGTGCGTGCACTGCTCTCCTTTTGGCCCGCACATGCGCACTGCTCTGCCCATTATGGGCACAGGAAACGCTAGTCATATTGCGCATGCGCCGGTCTTTGACGCAGAATCCAGCCGGCGGAAGTGAAGAGCGGCACCCAAAGACAGATGCATGCACAATATGACTAGTGGTTCCTCTTGAATAATTTCCTCTGGTGGGCCCAAGGAACTTCAGTCCGACACTGGGCACATGTTGCTCTGGCGGAGGTGACAAGCTGAAGTATTTGCTAATGACATACATACCTCACAGCGGTGTATGTGTCTGGAGCCTCATTCTAGCTTCTAAGTACAAAGTGGGCTCCGTTCCAACAGACAAAGGTAAGATTATCTCAGCTGTGGTCGGTACATAATATAGTGTTTTACAGGGCTTTCATGTGGCTCCAGGACTCTGCATTCTGACTCAGGCCATCCTGCTTGTGTTTAGGATGGATTTAATACTGAATAATCTGACAGCGGCCATTTTAATTTCTTCACTGATTGCCCCTAGACAAAATGAACCATTATAAATAATAAAGGGCATTTAGGATTTTTTTTATATCAACATATTTTTTCAATATTTTCATTTTTTTTCAGAGAACCCCTTTAAAAGTAGACGTGTACACACCCGCCTTCAAAGATCTGCATCTCGCTTTGTATGGGGACGTTCAAGGGTGAGATTAAGCCATCATCTTATGAGCAGGTCTAAGGCCAGAGGGGGAACAGGTTTACCCAACTTTCTAGCCTATTATAGAGCAGCGATAGCCAATTGTGTACTAGACCTCACTCACGGCAGAGACACAAAACTTTGGGTAGAGATCGAACATGCCTTGGTTCCCGGTCTGGTCCCGGATATCTTCTGGTTTCCGAGGGACACCTTGAGCCAAATGCCCATTCATGATCTCTCTCCTTTCTTGTCTTCTGTTCTTAGCGTTTGGTCCAGGTTCGCTTTCAAGACCAATTTGATTATGTCCCCGGGCCCCCTCATGTGCATATCCAGCCACCCAAACTTACCCCCTAATCTGCGAACGGTCCTCACATCTGGAACTTGTACTAGGCCCCAGATTAGGGTCCGTGATGTAAACTCTACAGCCGGGTTCTTGGATCTTATAGACATGGCTCACATCCTCCTGAATTCTCCCGGACGCTGGTTCCTTTATCTCCAATTCCGCAACTTCATTAGATCTCTGGCACCCGGTGCACAACTCTCATCACCCCTCTCTGAGTTTGAGAAGCTATATGTTATGGCTACCACACCTGGCCATCCTATCTCTCTTATTTACGCTATTCTGAATTCAGGAGAGATTGGGGACAACCCTGAGGAACTCCCTGCTCCAGCTAAGAAAATCATACAGGCCTGGGAGATGGAATTGGGGATCACTCTCACAACTGACCAGTGGAATAGATCATTGCTATTCACTCACAAATCTTCACTCTCCTGCAAAATCCAGGAACTCAAGTATAAAATTTGGTCAAGGTGGTATAAACTCCATCAATTTTATCCTGCGGTCCCTGATACCTGTTGGCGTTGCCTCGCTTCCAGGGGATCCATGCTTCACATTTGGTGGGACTGCCCGGGCATAACCCCACTGTGGCGGGATGTTTTTCAATTGTACAACTCTCTATATGGGACCTCAATATCCCCTTCTCCATTGATTCTCTCGATCTTTCCAGGCAGAATCAAACATGTAAAACGTAGTGTATTTAGATTTTTTGTTATTGCTATGCGCCAGATCATCCCACGAGCCTGGTGATTGACTGATAGCCCCCTCAGGATTACATGGTCTATCGCCCTGGATCATTTGGCATGGATGGAAGAACCTATTGCCTCTGATCGAGGTCAGGGAACCCTACATTCTAATCAGTGGGCAGCCTGGTATCAGTTTCGTGGCTCGAATGCCTTCTCGGACTGGTTGGCCTCAGGTACTATTACACAAAATAATTTGGTGCCTTCAGTCAATTAGAGTTAAGATATGGACCATTGACTACCCCTCCTATCCTCTCCACCCAGGGGCGGACTGACCGGCCGGGCACTTCGGACGTGGTCCGAGGGCCCGGCCGGAAAGGGGGCCCGGCGGCAGCTGCAGCTGCCCAGTGTGTCCAAAGTAAAATTTTGTCTCTGATCCCCGCGGTCTGTGACCGCGGGGATCAGAGACTTAAAAAATGCCCAGATCATTAAATAAAATAACCCCCCCCTGCACCCCGCCATATTACTGTCCCCCCGGCGGTGCAGGGCGGGGGGATTGCGGGAGGAGGCGCGGGAGGCGGGCGGTGCGGCAGGCGGGATCGCATTTGCAATCCCCCGCCCGCCTCCTTTAAAAGATTTCCCTGGTGTCTAGTGGTTATAGCAGGGGGTCAGCACATTGCTGACCCCTGCTATAAACTGCTGACATCTGTGCCGCAGATGTCAGCAGTTTAACCCTTCCATACCGCGGTCCGTATGGACCACGGTATGGAAGGGGTTAACAGGGAGGGAGCTCCTCCCTCTCCCATCGGGGGCTGCTGTGCCTTTGCAGCCCCCGACAGGTTGGGAGGCAGAGGGAGGGAGCTCCCCTCCCTCCCCATCACCCGCTGCTCTGTACTGGCAGCGGGTGATGGTCACCATGGAGACAGGACGCTTACTGAAGCGCCCTGCTCTCTCCATGGTGCTGAAAGCTTTAATAGATCTGCTATAGGCAGGTCTATTCAGACTTTCTAAAGTAAAAAAAAAATACAGTAGGTACACAATATAGTGTACTTACTGTATTTCATAGACCCAGATCCACTGGATCTACAAGAACCAACTGGGTCTGGGTAAAAAAAAAAAAGAAAACACTATCACTGTATAAAAATTAAAAAAACAAAAACTACACATATTAAATATCGTCGCGTGCGTAAAGCCTACTCTATAAAAATATCACATGACCTGACCCATAAGGTGAACACCAAAAAGACAAAAACAAAAAATTGTGTAAAAAAAAGCCATTTTTGTCACCTTGCATGACAAAATGCGTAATACCAAGCGATCAAAAAGGCTTATGCCTTCCAAAATAGTATCAATAAAACCGCCATCACATCCCGCAAAAAATGAGCCCCTACATAGGACAATCGCCCCAAAATATAAAAAAAATGGCTCTCAGACTATACAGACATTAAAACATGATTTTTTTCTAAAATGCTGTTAAAGTAAAATACATAAAAAAGTATACATTTTAGGTATCGCCGCATCCGTAAAAACATTCTCTATAAAAATATCCCATGATCTAACCCCTCAAGAAAATACCGTAAAAAAAATTAAATAAAAACAGTGCAAAAAAAAAAAAATTGTCACCTCACATCACAAAAAGTGTAATAGCAAGCGGTCAAAAATTTATATGAACCCCAAAATAGTGCCAATCAATCCGTCATCTCATCCCGCAAAAAATGATACTCTACATAGGACAGTCGGACCAAAAAAAAAAAAAATGACTCTCAGACTAATGATATTATTGTGTAAAACGGAAATAAATAAATAAAAAGTATACATATTAGGTATTGCCGCATTCGTAAGAACAAGCTCTATAAAAATAACACATGAACTAACCTCTCAGGTGAACACAACAAAAAAAATAATATAAAAACGGTGTCAAAAGCCATTTTTGTCACCTTACATCACAAAAAGTAGCAAGCGACCAAAATGTCATATGCACTCCAATACAGTGCCAATCAAACCGCCATGTCATTCCGCAAAAATGAGCCCCTACATAAGACTGTCGCCCAAAAATAAAAAAATATGGCTTTGAGAATGGGGAGACATAAAAAATATATTTTTTTTTCACAAATGCTTTATTATGAAAAACTGTAACAAAAATTCCCAAAAAGTAGTCATATTTGGTATTGTCACGTCCAGAACAACCTGTTCTATAGAAATAGCACACAATCTAACCTTTCAGATCAACGATGTAAATAACAAAAAATAAAAAACGGTTCTAAAACAGCAATTTTTTTTTTTAATTTTCCATTTTAATCCATTTTTCCAGTAACAAAGCAAGGGTTAACAGCCAAACAAAACTCAATATTTATTACTTTGATTCTGTAGTTTGCAGAAACAGCCCATTTTGTTTGGCTGTTAACCCTTGCTTTGTTACTGGAAAAAATGGAATAAAATGGAAAATTTTGTCTCCATTTTCCATTAACTTTTGTGGAACACCTAAAGGGTTAACAACGTTTGTAAAATCAGTTTTGAATACCTTGAGGGATATGGGAGTGGCTGGAGGCGGGATATGGGAGTGACTGGAGGCGGGATATGGGAGTGACTGGAGGCGGGACATGGGTGGGGCCTGGAAGGGGGCCCTTGATTAATTTGCCCGGGGGCCCTGAGGGTTCTCAGTCCGCCCCTGTCCCCACCCCTTCCCTTCCTCTCTTCTCCCATCCTCTGTCTTGTCTTCCCCGTATGTCTTTGCTCGTATACTATTTATACATATTCTCATGCTTGTTTGCATGCATGTTATTCTTCTATACCTCCCTGCGTGGAGTACCATACTTGTACCTTACACAAATTGAGAATTTCTGTTGTTTTATTGCTTTTCTCACAACTGAATAATAAAAACAAATTGAACCATAAAAGTAGACGTGTACATGTCCTGTGTGCACCGAGGGTGGACCTACAGAATCATTTTCTCTGGTGGGCCCAAGGGACTTCAGGTCCTCAGAAGAAGAGTTATTGATGCTCATATGGCTGGGAAAGGTTACAAAACCTTTTATAAAGAGTCTGGACTACATCAATCCACAGTCAGATATATTGTGTAGAAATGGAGGAAAATCAAGAGCATCATTACTATCCGCAGGGGTACAAAGATCATATCAAGAGTGAGGCATGTAATAGTCTGCAAAGTCACAAAGCAACTCAAATTAACCTAAAGCAACTAAAGGACTTTCTCATTAGCTTCCGTTAATGTTCATGAGTCCACTATCAGAAGCACACTGAATAACAATGGTGTGCATTGCAGGATTGCAAGATGAAAGCTGCTGCTCTCCAAAAAGAACATTGCTGCTCTCCTGCAGTTTGCTTTAGATCACCTGGACAAGTCAGAAGGCTATTGGACCAGAGTTTTTTGAACGGATGAGACTAAAATAGAACATTTCTGTGTAAATGAGAAGTTTGGAGAAAGAAAAAAAAACTGCATTCCAGCATATATACTTCATCCCACTCGTGAAACATGGTTGTTGTAATATCCTGGTTTGGGCCTGTTTTGCTGCATCTGGGCCACAATGGCTTGCCATCATCAATAATATCATGGTTTGGGCCTGTTTTGCTGCATCTGGGCCACAATGGTTTGCCATCATTGATGGAACATTGAATTTAGAATTATGCTAGTAAGTTCTAAAGGAAAATGTCTGGACATCTGTCAGTGATCTGAATCTGAAAAGATCGTGTGTCATGCAGCAAAACCACGACTCTGAGCACACAGGTGTTTCTACATAAGAATGGCTAAAGAAGTATAACGTCTTTTTTAATCTTAATAAATGTTAGCATCTTTTGATGGACTGGAAGATTCCTGTATTCAATTTTTTTTATCCATTGATATTTCCTTGTGGTTACTGTAAACCGGGACCACACAGAGGGAGCAGCAGCTGTTATCTATTCGTTCCACATGTGGGACACTGGATCGGATCACCTTAATTTCTTTCAATATGGCTTTTTTCATCTTTGGTCTCGTGAGCATATACCACACTGTGCTTTTTTCCTTTGTCCTGGATGGTTTACACTATAGAGTGCTTCATTGAGACCTGTCCACTGCAAGTACTAGGAAATTCAATTCACAGAGACCTGCTGTAGGGAAGCCTCAATTCCATTCACCAGGATATGCTTGTCCATTTGAGGTTCCTCTGCAGTGGAAGTCTGATAAAGATCAATACCCTTCAGTGGCCAATGCACATTTTATCTACTCTATAGTTACATTTTTATTTCAGCTCTTATTAAATCCTACTCTTTTCATGATCTGTTCTTCACACGTAACTTTGTACCATAGCTCACATATTCCAGTTAGAATCAAGCACCATCATGATGTCCTAGTCCCTCACTCATGCATAACCTAAGGAAATCTATCCATGGTGGGAGACCTGTTATGTTTATATATATTTCACACATTTAAATACCTGTTCTTTTCTGGTCACTCTCTGTGCTTGGTCTCCCAATTTCTTCACAGACCAGCTTTTGCCTGCTTAGAACTGTGTCAATTAGTGCCTTTGTGAACCTGATCTCTTTTCATTCTCACTCCCTTTCATCTCTTCCCATGTTTTTTTCAAGTTTCCAGCTTTGATCCACTAACACATTTATAAATGTCACTGCACTTGCCATATCACTTTAATGCCATTCTTGTCATTGCATTTGTTTTTGTTCATTATTAACTTAAAGTTTATAATAAACAAAAACAATAAAGTTTAGTACCATTTTCTAACTTGCTTTCCGATTCCCGATGGTTTAAATAGCGTTCATATTACTGAGGTAACCAACAACCCTCTGGTGAAACACATCACACATTCTTTTTTTGTCCTTTTTATTTTAATAAATCCTAGTATCTTTGGATGGACTGGCAGTGTCCCATATTCTGTTTTACCCATTGATATTTCCTTGTAGTTGCTGTATACCAACACCACACAGTGGGCGCAGCCAGGGGCGTAGCTAAAGGCTCATGGGATCTGGTGCAAGAGTTCAGCTTGGGCCCCCCCCCCTTCCCTCAGTGTAGGCAAAAATTGAAATGTCCCCCTGCATGCCAAATTCTCAACCTAACCCATCCCCTCTAGTCCTATTGTTAAAGAGGTTGTCCTCTTTTTACTACTGATGACCTATCATCAATATCAGATCGGCGGGGTTCTCCTGGCATCCCCGCCGATCAGCTGTTTTAAGAGAGGGCAGCGCTCATATGAGAGCTGCTTTCTCTGCTCTGTTCACCTGCTCGCCGCTGCAATTGCAGTGGTGACCAGGTAAACAGAGCAGAGAAGGCAGCGCTCATACGGGAAAAAAAGCGAACAACCCCTTTAAAGACATACTTGGAAAACATTGCATACAGTGCTACAGAACATACAGGGTCATACAGCACCACATACCTCTTACATCTAGTGATGTCTCCTCTGATGTAGATATTCTCTTTCCTCATCTTCTCCTTTCAGACTAAACCGCCATGATTATTTCTTTTAGTCATGTCTTGTCTCTGCAGAGTTTAACAAACAGACATCTTACTTTCCTACTTTTCCATCATCCTCACCTTCTCAACACCCTCACCTTCTTAACTGCCCCGAAAATACTATACTTCAGAAACAGTCCCCCTGAAAATACTGGTATCACAAAGATATGTGCCAGTACAAAAAAATACCCCCTTACCTTTCAGATCAGCCCCCCATATCAAGCCCCAGATGAGACCCCCCCCCACACACATCTCAGACCAGACCCCCTTTAGACCTCTGTCAGACCCCATATCAGGACTCCATTAGACCTCCATGTCAGACCCTGCCCCAATATAAGACCTCAGATAAGACCCCCATTAGACCTCTAGACCTCCATAAAAGATCCCTATTAGACCTCCAGACCCCCATTAGACCTCAGCCGAGACCTCCAGACCCCCATTAGACCTCAGACTAGACCTCCAGACCCCATTAGACCTCCAACCCCCCATATCTGACCCCCAATAGACCTTCAGACACCCAATCAGACCCCCATTAGAACTAGACCTCCAATAGGACCCCCATTAGACCTCCAGACCCCCAATAAGGCACCCATTAGACCTCCAGACTCCCATTAGACTTCTCTAGGACCCTCAATCAGACCCCCAATCAGACCCTTCAGGCCCCCAATCAGACCCTTCAGGCCCCCAATCAGACCTCAGATCATACTATAAAATAAATAAACTTACCTCCTTCTATGCCGCTCCTCTCCTGGTCAGGCTATCTTCCTGACTCTCATCTCTTCTCAGGGCCCGCGCTGCTGTCACCTGACCTCCTGCAGCTTCAGGTCAGAGTGCCCTGTGTACATCCTGACGCTGCAGGCAGCCAGGACACAGCAGCCCAGGCCCCCGGAACAGCGAGCAGGAGGAAGGGTAAGTACTGTACAGTGCTCACAGCGCTTCTCTCCCCCTCCTCCTGCAGACTAGGGAGCGCTTCCATAATGGAAGCGCTCACTAGTATTCCCTTCATAAGATGCATCTTATTAAGGAAAATATATAGCACCACTGGCCCCCCTGACTTAGGAGTACAGTTGCAACCCCTATAGTTATGCCAGTTGGCGCAGCAGCCGTCATCCATCCTTTCCATATGTGGTATGTCGAGGATTGGATCACCTTCACTCCTTTCATTATTTTTTTTCATCTACGATCTGGTGAGCATATATCACAAGGTGCTTATTTCCTTTGTCCTGGGTGGTTTACACTATTGAGTGCTGGTTTTCTCATGTCTTGAAGAATAAAGTTTTGGAATGGCCAAGTCAAAGTCCCTTACCTTATTCCTATATGAATGTTGTGGGAGGACATGAAGCAACCAGCTCATGAAACTACATCTGTCATATCTATATCTACCTATCTATTTATCATACACCCAAAATTCCCCACCCCCTCTGACCACACTGTTTTTCCTCCTAAAAAAGAATGAGCAGCCCCAGTACTGCTACTGTTGTTATGAGGGCGATCATTGTGATGTCATGGAATGCAGTTATATCATGTGCTCATCTGCATATCCAGCTGCCAATCTGCTGTCTTTTTAAACTTTGGAAAACCCCTTTAATTCCCTCTCATACTGAAGACTTCCCACATATTGTATCCTAGAAGATGCAATGTAAAAAGAGCATAAGATAAACTATTAGGTACTAACTGGGCATCTACAATAAAGTGGCGATAAAGTTTATATCTATCTGCTGTAAGGGATCGCTCTCTCTCAGGGGGTCGCAATCACAGACTTCTGCTCTGACAACAGGGTTTAAGTCCAAAAGGTGCATTATTTTGGCACTTCAGCACCATCACACACATAAACATCGAAAATAAACACCTGCCTGCCTGGGCTCTACCTAATACACGTGTTGTTTCTACGTCACCTATAGAGCGCCGTTCACACACGGGATTAGATCCAGCTTCCTCAGTCATATACAGTCCAGCTGCCTCCAGGCTCTGACCACTCCAGCACCCTTGGAGGGAGATGGTCCAGAAGTCCTCCCAACTCTGACCTTGCAACCCTCTTTCCGTAGCCATCTCTGGGGCCCCCAAACCTCAGGCTTTACAAAGCCTCGTGGCCCCTCAGCCCTCCTGGCTGAGACCACACAGAGCCTCTCAGGCTCCCCTCTCTCACAGGCTTCCTCAGCTTTTCCTCCTCCAAGTCATACACAGAGGGTTGTTTTATCCCTCCTTGATTACAGCAGCAGGCCTCACCTGCAATCACCTCCAGCAAAAGACAATACATGTAGTGGAAGGGTGTGGACTGGCAGATCCCACTACCAAACCTATCCACCAGTCCGCATGAAATCCAGCCCAGAACAACATCTAGAAAAACTACATCTCAGCAAACTACACTTTGCTGAAACCACTGCAGCTTTCTGGATTTCAGTTATCTCACCCAGCTGAGGTATCTGGGTGGGATATACACGCCTCCCAGCACTTATACTGTACACATCATACTGTACACATCACCACACTGCATATAAACTCTGCAGACTTACAAAGTCTCTTCTACTAAACACTAGTCCCTATCTGCAGACTGGCAGTCTCTCCAACTAAACATTGGTCCCTATCTGCAAAAAACTAGGGGCTCTAACTGCTCTCCTTTCATACAGTTATATACGGTTTCTAGAACCTTGAAATCTAGAAACAATGTTGCAATTTATTATTGAGTTCCAATACAAGTCCTTAGGAATGAACAAGCAGTTTTCCAGACATAAGCAAGTCTTCAGACGTAAACAACTGAGCTAAATCAGACAGTCAGAGGGTCAGTGTGTCTGTATCCCCCCCCCCCCCTCCAAAACGTTGCATAGTCCCTTATGGTAACTATGAAAGATTTCTAACTTCTCAGTGCATAGATAGAAAGTCCCAAGGTCTCTCAGTATAAACTGGCTGTGCATTAACCCTTTTCACAGTGCAGTGCGTATATAGTGCAATAACAGTGCAAATGAACAGGATATATTACAATAAATAAAGTGCACACAACAGCATAAATCATAGTACAAGTTAATCCTTCAACGTGCAAATGTCAGCCCTCATTTGTTTTCTAGTTATTTTTCCCTTTTCTGATATGGTGGCCGCGCTGGGTAAGCAGCTATTGCACATGTTAGTACTTTCTGACTATGGAGCGATTTGCCTTTCTGTTTTTCCAATTCTAATATGGCCGCCGCTCGTCCCTGGGCGGCTGAGTGCATGCTAGACATGCATGATGTACTCTGGCCTTCCTTGGTCTCCTCTATCCCTCATTGACATGCGCATGGCGCGATGAAAATGACGATGTCGGCGTCTGCACATCTTAATTGTCCCCTGGTCAGCCGTCTATTGATCTATTTATTGGACAACCTAGATAAATATGTGATCCACAGGTGTAATCATGTTACTTAATGAATATTAATCATGGCATTATGTGATTTTTTTGTCTTCACTGTATTATATGTATGGGTACCATAATCACGTCTATAATTTTAAAAATGTAACATGATTATTTTTGGCACTTGGCACTTTTTATGACACTATTGGCATTTTATTTTTGATTATTAATCTCCAATTATATATATTGATTCATGATTTATTGCACATGCACTTTGTATATTTATATCTGATCTGTTCACATGTACAAATGCTTGAGAAAGGCTGTAAGGTTGAGCCGAAACATCGCTTATCCACATGGGTGAATAAATTCCTTGCATTTTTATTTTTTGAGTGTTGCCTGTTTACTGTTTTATCTATCTATCTATCTATCTATCTATCTATCTATCTATCTATCATGGAGAACCTTCCTTCCCCCCTGCTTTAGCTGCCATGATGGAAGCTGGTGATTGGACCATGTGACCCAGTGACATCACTGAAGGTCCTTCATCCCCCTCCTGCTGAAGACAGAACAGAACACCGGCAGCTACGCGATCAAATGGAAGAGGTGAGTTTATTTTTTTTATTATTTTTAACCCTCTATTGCCCTTTTTACTTTGCATTCTCTATTGAGAATGCTATTATTTTCCTTTATAACTATGTTATAAGAGAAAATAATAAAATATACAGAATACTCAACCCGAAACAGGACTTCAGTGATGAAGTCCGGCTTCGGGTCTGGGTACCAAACATGCCGATTCTTTGCATGCGCGTGCAAAGCACATTAAAATGCTTTTCACTCGCGCAGAAAAATCGCGCATTTTCCTGCAACGCACCCGCCTCTTATCTGGGCGTCAAACATGACACCCGTGTGAAAGACGCCTTAGGGACCACAGAACGAACTCATATGTGAGGCCACTACTCAAGAGAGACTTCAAAGAGAGACACTACAGATATTCTGCAAAGCTACAGTGCTACAGTCAGCAGAGTGTCCAGCAACTATCGCTATACAGACCCTGCTGCAGGTGAGTGACTTCGGCTCAGACACCCATCACCTAGAACACATCCAGGCCAACTCATAAAAGCCTGTATTTTTCCAAGTGGACACCTACAGCCATAAGTGTCATCTTCCAACTGTTAGCCAGAAGTTCAAGGGAGAGAAATTAGCATACAAGGGGTGCCATCATCTGTCACTTTGCCAGCCATCATACCCCATTATGTGAGAAGAGAAATTGCACTGTGTACAAACTACTACTGGATGTACTTCAACTCATATTTTGCTACTGCAGCCATCAAAAAATAGAACATGTCTAGCGGCCAATAAAAATTAAATGCAAAACAGCGATTTAAAACGAATGGACGGCAGGAAATTGGATGTACACACTGATGCAAAATGTCCATGAAAAACTGACAGCATTTCAGTTTTTAATAGTCAATGCAATCTAACCAATGAAACCTGGTATAATACAGGAAATATTTATACCAACAGCTAAGTTAACTACCAAGAAAAGGGAAGATGACCTCTTGGCCACTAGGGATAATTTGACATTATGACTACTAGTACTGAATAGCAACATTATTTTTTAACTATTGTATTGAATTATTTATTGAATCACTTGACTTTCAGAGAAATTATTTATAAAACTACTGAACCAGATGTGAAGGGTACAGAAACACTATACCACCATGGATTACGTCTACATCACCAGCTTTGGAGCATCTGGTTAGGTGGAGTTCACACAAGGTGGGGTGGATTTATTACAACTGACGTTTCTTAATAAAACATATGCTGGTGTATACTGCCCCAAATTCTTAAGAGGTGCATGCTGCTTAACCCTTACCCTGCCAAGGACATATCTCACACGTCCATGCGGGGTGTCAATTCAGTAGCCAAGAACATATTTGTTAGGTCCTTGCTACTGATGGCTGCATCTCAGGCTTTGTAACAGCTAGAGATTAAAGCCAGATTGAAGACAATCTCAGCTTTTAAAACAAGAACATGTTCGAGGATCTAGCCATGATAAATCACAAGTTAGAGCCCTCAGACAAGGGTCTCAGTAAAGGCTGCATATACCAGCAGCTTTCATTCCCAACCTGATTCGCTCTAACTCACGATTGTAAGCTTAAACAAGACCTGGTATGAATCTCTAGCAGTTACACAGTCTGAGATATGCCAGCAAAAAGCAGCCTTCCCCCTTTAGCTGACTGAGATATCAGCCAGCCAAGGAGGTGGGGGATGGGGGTTAGTAGTGGAAGTGCTGACGGCTGCACAGGACAAAGTGTAGGTTGCCTTTCCCTGTCTGACTGTACTTGTCTCCAGGGAGAGGATAACTTGGACTTTTGTGCATGTTATCAACCATCTTCACCCATCAACTAGATGTGCTCTCTGATTGTCACGTATGGGGATCGTTTTCCATGAAAGGGATGAGAAGATGATTGCTTGCTCATCTTATCACCTCTCTGATGCCATGACCCAGTCGTCTACCAGCATCTGTATCACAGAGTCAAATAAGTTGGACCAAACACACCACAAACACGCAATCATCAATAAATTTTACTTTTTACAATGCCCCTTTACTGTCCATACTCGATCTATAGAGTAAAATATACACACCACATCTCTATTCATCCGTCAGAAAAGACATTTTCCGTTTACGGATTGTCACCATAAATAATCATTTTCAATGACTATAGTTTAAAAAAAACTCTCTCCAGAGCGAACGAATTCAACTTAGAGCTGGGTTCCTATTCTCAATCTTCGTTATATTCTAGCAATACAACCATTAGGAACTCAGCTCTAAGTTGAATTTGCAATGCGATTAATATAACCTGTATTAATCGCATTGCGATTACAACTTACCACACTCTGCATCAACTAGGTATTTTTCCATGGGAGTTTTGCTATGGATCCCCCTCTGGAATGCCCCAGTCCAGGTGTTAGTCCCCTTGAAACCACTTTTCCATCACTATTGTGGCCAGAAGGAGTCCCTTTGGTTTTTAAAATTCGCCTGTCTATTGAAGTCTATGGCGGTTCGCACTGTTCGCATGTTCGTGAACATTTGCGGAAGTTCGCGTTCGCCGTTCGCGAACGGAAAATTTTATGTTCGCGACATCACTATATATGTATTTGGTATTGCTCTAATCATACTGACCCAGAGAGTAAAGTTATAATATTATTTATGCTGAAAAATGAACACCAGAAATGTATAATGAAAAAATTCAGTGGCAGTATTGATGTTTTTTCCCATTCCCACAAAAAAATCTAACAAAAGCTAATCAGTTAATCAAGTTATGTGTACCCCAAAATCATGCCATTAAAAACTACAACTTGTCCCGCAAAAAACAAGCCCTCTTATGGCTACATAAACCAAATAAATAAAAAAATTATAGCTCTTGGAAGACGACAAAATAATAATGAAAAAAAAAACTGCTTAGTAATTAAGGCCCAAAACAGACTGGTTACTAAAGGGTTAATTATTAGATTAGAATGTAGAATTTGGTAACATAGAAGCTTTTTGCTGTGTACAGTATACATTTTAACACATAATGATGACCATATATTATGTGGCCTCTGTTCCGGTGTTTTTTAAGGAGGCTGCCCACTTTCAGGAAATATCTAAGTTTTGGAGGTTCACTTACTTTTCAAGGACTGTAATCCCTCTATTTTATAGGTTGTTAAGTTAAGTTAGGTTTCCCAGCCTAAAACCAGATTTTTGTTTTCAGTTCTGGTGATTTTATGGAGATATGCATGTAAATTTAGGTCTGCGTGGTATGTATGAACCCTGCACATGTTGAACGTTTATTTTTCAGAGGTGTGGGCCATATAACTTTCTGTTGGAGTTATATTTTTAGCCATTTATATAATCGTTCATGCAAATTTTTTCAGAAAAATTACACTTTGATGCAAAGTTGCATGAGGGTGCTTGTGTGTATAAAGTGCTGAGTGGCATTTTGACAATATGTGGGGTGTCTTCTAGCAAAAAATATATGGGGGTTTATTATTTTGTAATTTAGGATTTATGCATGTCTAAACATAGAAAATTGTCCTGGCTATCAGAGGTACTAAATGTCCATACCCCCCTGGCAGTGACATGGTAAAGGGGTTGTTACACCTCTACATTTATGGCATATCACACTGCCGAGTCTCATTCTTCAGGTAGTAGTGGGTCTCACCTATCAGACATATACAGTGCCTTGTGAAAGTATTTGGCCCCCTTGAACTTTTCGACCTTTTGCCACATTTCAGGCTTCAAACATAAAGATATAAAACTGTAATTTTTTGTGAAGAATCAACAACAAGTGGGACACAATTATGAAATGGAACGAAATTTATAGGATATTTCAAACTTTGTTAACAAATAAAAAACTGAAAAATTGGGCGTGCAAAATTATTCAGCCCCCTTACTTTCAGTGCAGTAAACTCTCCAGAAGTTCAGTGAGGATCTCTGAATGATCCAATGCTGACCTAAATGACTAATGATGATAAATAGAATCCACCTGTGTGTAATCAAGTCTCCGGATAAATGCACCTGCACTGTGATAGTCTCAGAGGTCAGTTTAAAGCGCAGAGAGCATCATGAAGACCAAGGAAGACACCAGGCAGGTCCGAGATACTGTTGTGTTGTTTAAAGCCGGATTTGGATACAAAAAGATTTCCCAAGCTTTAAACATCTCAAGGAGCACTGTGCAAGCGATAATATTGAAATGGAAGGAGTATCAGACCACTGCAAATCTACCAAGACCTGGCCGTCCCTCTAAACTTTCAGCTCATACAAGGAGAAGACTGATCACAGATGCAGCCAAGAGGCCCATGACCACTCTGGATGAACTGCAGAGATCTACAGCTGAGGTGGGACACTCTGTCCATAGGACAACAATCAGTCGTATACTGCACAAATCTGCCCTTTATGGAAGAGTGGCAAGAAGAAAGCCATTTCTTAAAGATATCCATAAAAAGTGTTGTTTAAAGTTTGCCACAAGCCACCTGGGAGACACACCAAACATGTGGAAGAAGGTGCTCTGGTCAGATGAAACCAAAATCGAACTTTTTGGCAACAATGCAAAATGTTATGTTTGGCGTAAAAGCAACACAGCTCATCACCCTGAACACGCCATCCCCACTGTCAAACATGGTGGTGGCAGCATCATGGTTTGGGCCTGCTTTTCTTCAGCAGGGACAGGGAAGATGGTTAAAATTGATGGGAAGATGGATGGAGCCAAATACAGGACCATTCTGGAAGAAAACCTGATGGAGTCTGCAAAAGACCTGAGACTGGGACGGAGATTTGTCTTCCAACAAGACAATTATCCAAAACATAAAGCAAAATCTACAATGGAATGGTTCACAAATAAACATATCCAGGTGTTAGAATGGCCAAGTCAAAGTCCAGACCTGAATCCTATCGAGAATCTGTGGAAAGAACTGAAAACTGCTGTTTACAAACGTTCTCCATCCAACCTCACTGAGCTCGAGCTGTTTTGCAAGGAGGAATGGGCAAAAATTTCAGTCTCTCGATGTGCAAAACTGATAGAGACATACCCCAAGCGACTTACAGCTGTAATCGCAGCAAAAGGTGGTGCTACAAGTATTAACTTAAGGGGGCTGAATAATTTTGCACACCCAATTTTTCAGTTTTTTATTTGTTAAAAACGTTTGAAATATCCAATAAATTTCGTTCCACTTCATAATTGTGTCCTACTTGTTGTTGATTCTTCACAAAAAATGACAGTTTTATATCTTTATGTTTGAAGCCTGAAATGTAGCAAAAGGTCAAAAAGTTCAAGGGGACCAAATACTTTCACAAGGCACTGTATAGTATATATAGAAGTGCCATAAATGTCCAGATGGCAATATACCCCTTTAATAACTTTGGCAATTATTAGGAGATCTATGTTCCAGAAAGTTAGTTAAATTTGGCGGGCTGTTTTGGTCCCACCGGAGGATAGGCCATCAATATAAAAATCCCGAAAAACCCCTTTAACTTTATTGCTGGAACCACCACTGCAGTTTTGGTAACACTTTGTGATGCAATTTATGATGCAATTTTTTGAGCCAAAGCCAGAAGCTGACAAGGAAGAAATCAGACATAGGACTAGGAAGGACTTATCACTCAGGATTTGTGGAAAGCTGGATGTAACAAAGCATGCTTACATAAGAAAGAACATTTTAAAGGGCACCTGTAAGCACATTTGTACCTATGAATCTGGTTGACCTGTTGCATGTGCACTTGGCAGCTGAAGGCATCGGTGTTGGTTCCATGTTTCATATCTGCCTGCATTGCCAAGAAAAGTGATGTCTTAATATATGCAAATGAACCTCTAGGATCAATGAGGGGGGGGGGGGGGAGTTGAAGTTACCCCTAAAGGCTCTGCTCTTTCTGCAACTGTGGTGCCCTCTGCACTTTGATTGACAGGCAGTGTAAATCTCAGCACACCTGGTCCTGTCAATCAAAGTTCAGAGGGCGTGGCAGTTGCAGAGACACCTTAACCTGAGGTTGGGGGTCCTGGGCAACAAGTCTGGCTGCCTCTGAGGATAGTTCACAATGTTACTGGAGTATCTGAGGTGTAGGTGGTCCGACAAAGGTCGGACCCCCAACATCTGAGGGGAAAAAGAAAAATGGACAATGGAGGGAGTGGAGGAAACGGAGCGCCAAGTCCAAAAGCAAATACGATGATCAAATTTTAAACAGAGCGTTCAATAAAACGCAATATAATTATATTAAAATGTTTTAAAAACACAGCATGACATGGTTAAAAACACCACAAAAGGTTGATCTAGTGTTACGCATAATTTAAAATGTGGATTACCACAAGAAAGTAAACTTACTTCACGAGGGGGGCTGTCAGCGGGATAAGCACATAACACCCGTACCCATCAATACAGAGGGGGGCTTTATACTATGGGGTGGGGGTTGAGAGCATTATACATCCTAGCACTATAGGGGGCATTATAATGCAGGTTTCATTATACATATTGACACTACAGGGGGTACATTATATCTAGTGGCACTGCAGGTGGTGACCCTGTTGAATCTGGCAAGACAATGTTTAAAAATCTTTCTAGACAAGGAGAATGCTCAACTGCTAATTGAGGGCTTCTCCGTGGGTTTCCATGTACCATCATTCCAAGGTTTAGGCTGTTCAATTGTGAAAAATTCTAAATCTGTCAATTTTAATAAAAAAATAGTTTTAGAGAAGATCAATAAAGAAATTTCTGAATGCAGGGTAGCAGGCCTGTTTTCTGATTCTCCTTTTAGAAATCTTAGGATATCTCCGCTTGGTATGGTCCCCAAGAATGAACCTAATAGCTTTCGTTTCATACACAATTTGTCTTATCCCAAAAATGATTCTCTCAATGACTGTATTGTTAGGAATTCTGCTACTATTAATTACACATCCTTTGACCAGGCTTTAGTATTACTACAAAAAGCTGGCAACCATGGTTTACTGGCAAAAACAGATATTAAGTCTGCGTTCAGACTACTTCCAATAAACCAGAATGGATATAATTCGCTTGGATTCCATTTCAATGGTCAATTTTACTATGATAAGGCTTTACCTATGGGATTCCCACTATCTTACCAATATTTTTAAGCCTTCGCCACATTCCTTCAATGGATGCTGGAATCGCAATATGATGGAGGCTTTACATTACACTACTTGGACGATTTTTTATTCATAGCTCATAGGTAAAGAGCATACTAACTATTGTATCAACTTGCTTTCACACGGGCATCACGTTTGACGGCCGGATAAGAGGCGGGCGCGTTGCGGGAAAATGTGCGATTTTTCCGCGTGAGTGCAAAGCGTTTTAATATATTTCAGGCTTCAAACATAAAGATATAAAACTGTAATTTTTTGTGAAGAATCAACAACAAGTGGGACACAATTATGAAGTGGAACGAAATTTATTGGATATTTCAAACTTTTTCAACAAATAAAAAACTGAAAAATTGGGTGTGCAAAATGATTCAGCCCCCTTAAGTTAATACTTTGTAGCACCACCTTTTGCTGCGATTGCAGCTGTAAGTCGCTTGGGGTATGTCTCTATCAGTTTTGCACATTGAGATACTGAAATTTTTGCCCATTCCTCCTTACAAAACAGCTCGAGCTCAGTGAGGTTGGATGGAGAGCGTTTGCGAACTTTAAACAACATTTTTTATGGATATCTTTAAGAAATGGCTTTCTTCTTGCCACTCTTCCATAAAGGCCAGATTTGCGCAGTATACGACTGATTGTTGTCCACTGGACAGAGTGTCCCACCTCAGCTGTAGATCTCTGCAGTTCATCCAGAGTGATCATGGGCCTCTTGGCTGCATCTGTGATCAGTCTTCTCCTTGTATGAGCTGAAAGTTTAGAGGGACGGCCAGGTCTTGGTAGATTTGCAGTGGTCTGATACTCCTTCCATTTCAATATTATCGCTTGCACAGTGCTCCTTGGGATGTTTAAAGCTTGGGAAATCTTTTTGTATCCAAATCCAGCTTTAAACTTCTCCACAACAGTATCTCGAACCTGCCTGGTGTCTTCCTTGGTCTTCATGATGCTCTCTGCACTTTAAACTGACCTCTGAGACTATCACAGTGCATTTATACTATTATTATTCTATTTATCATCGTTAGTCATTTAGGTCAGCATTGGATCATTCAGAGATCCTCAATGAACTTCTGGAGAGTTTACTGCACTGAAAGTAAAGAGGCTGAATAATTTTGCACGCCCAATTTTTCAGTTTTTTATTTGTTTTACAAAGTTTGTTTCGTTCCACTTCATAATTGTGTTCCACTTGTTGATTCTTCACAAAAAATTACAGTTTTATATCTTTATGTTTGAAGCCTGAAATGTGGCAAAAGGTCGAAAAGTTCAAGGGGGCCAAATACTTTCACAAGACACTGTATACACAGATGCAGCTGCATCTGTAGAATATGGCGCATTTTTTAATAAACAATGGTCAGCAGAAAAATGGCCTACTGAATGGTTGGAAAAACAATTTATGAAAAAAAAACAATTTCTGGAATTATTCCCGGTATTAGTGTCCTTATCAATATGGCTATAAGCATTTTAAAAATAAACAAATTTTACTAATGTCTGATAATAAGGGAGTAGTTTTCTCTATAAATTGTTTATCCGCTAAATCTAATGCAGTATTACAATTCTGAGACAAATTGTTTTACTGTGCTTATCTAACAATATGTGGATTAAGGCAAAATATATCAATGGCAAAAAAAATGTAATCGCCGATTCTTTGTCCTGGCAGGAATTTTCAATGTTCAGGAAACTAGTTCCAGAGGCGGAGTGGAGCGGAATACCTTGTCCTGCGGAACTATGGGAGCTAATTATTTCATGATCAGCAAATTAATAAGCAAAGCATTAGCTCCGAACACAGCCGCATGGAAAAGTTGGGATACATTCTGTACAATACATGATTATAATCGTTAGGACAAAGATACATTACCAGCCATCCATTTCTTCCTGGAGCTTTTGAAAAATGGTAAAAAGGGAGGTTATATCCACAAAATTCTATCGGACATTTCTTATTTTCAAAAGTTTCTGAATTTACCCCCCTTGTCAGCTAATTTTAGCTTGAAACAGATTATTAAAGGAGCAAATAGAGACAACCCCAAGAACTAGGCCATTGTCTTTAGAATCTTTATTGGAATTCACGAATTACTTACCTTCCATTTGTTCATCAAGTTACGAGTCCACACTTTTCAGGACAGCCTTTATAATAACCTTCTTCTGTGCTCTTCGCATTAGTGAAGTTGCAGCTTACTTATAACACATCTTAGAGTTTTTTTAAATAGAATTTGCAATTATATAAGGAAATCAAAAACTGATCAATCAGTAACTGGAACCTGGATTAGTTTAAACAAAATATCTAATCCAATTATATGCCCGGTTTCTGCATTAAAGGAATGGTTAAAAACTAGATCTGATTCTCTGGGCCCATTATTTAAACATCAAGATGGATCACCCCTAACGAAATATCAATTTAATTTCATGTTATCTATGTGTAAGAAACATTACCACTTAGAAAGACTGAAGATTAGAGTTGAGAGGACACCTGGAAGTTCGGGTTCGACAGGTCCGGCCGAACTTCACAAAAAAGTTCTGGTTCGGGATCCGAACTTAACCCGAACTTGACCCTAAACCCGAACCCCATTGAAGTCAATGGGGACCCAAACTTTTGGGCACTAAAATGGCTGTAAAAAAGTCCTGGAAAGGGCTAGAGGGCTGCAAAAGGCAGCAAAATGTGGGTAAGTGCCCTGCAAACAAATGTAGATAGGAAAATAAAATAAATAAAAATTAAAAATAAAAATCTTGATCTAGGAGGAGGTAATGGATGTGGAGTAGGAGGTTGAGGAGGCGTCAGGTGGGAATGCCATCAGCAGCGCATCTACCAGCATGCGTTTGTAGTCATGCATCTTTCGATCATTAACAGACGTTTTTACCAAATTTGGTTCCCTGTCAGCAATGCACAGCAGGGGCTTATCACTGGCAAAACGGGGTTCATATCACCCACCAATGGAACTGACGATTTTTAAAAATGTAGGCCCCTGGCACCCAGGCAGGAGGGGTTTATTCACGGCAAAACGAGGTTCATGTCACCCACCAATGGAACAGACAATTTTAAAAACTGTAGGCCCCTGGCACCCAGGCAGAGGAGGGGTTTATTCATGGCAAAACAGGGTTCATGTCACCCACCAATGGAACAGGCAATTTTTCGAAATGTAGGCCCCTGGCACCATGGCAGAGGAGGGGTTTATTCACGGCAAAACGGGGTTGATGTCACCCACCAATGGAACAGACGATTTTTAAAAATGTAGGCCCCTGGCACCCAGGCAGAGGAGGGGTTTATTCACAGCAAAAATGGTAATATTGCACCCAACAATTTAAAAGAAGATTTTTCTAATTTTCGGTCACCTTATGCAGAGCAGGGGTTTGTTTCCAGCAAAAATTGTAATTTTGCACCCAACAATTTAAAAGAAGATTTTTCTAATTTTCAGTCCCTGTCACCTATGCAGAGCAAGGGTTTATACTCGCCAAAAATAGCAATATTTCACCCACCAATTTAAAAGATTTTCCGAATTTTCGGTCACTGTCACCTATGCAGAGCAGGGGTTTGTACCTGGCAAAAATGGTAATTTTGCACCCAACAATTTAAAAGAAGATTTTTCTAATTTTCGGTTCCTGTCACCTATGCAGAGCAAGGGTTTTTACCCGGAAAAATGGTAATTCTGTACCCAACAATTTAAAAGAAGATTTTTCAAATTTTCGGTCCCTGTCACCTATGCAGAGCAAGGGTTTGTACCTGGCAAAATGGTAATATTTCACCCAACAATTTAAAAGAAGATTTTCTGCATTTTCAGTCACTGTCGCCTATGCAGAGCATGGTTTTGTACCTGGCATAAATGGTAATTTTGCACCCAACAATTTAAAAGAAAATTTTTCGGTCCCTGTCACCTATGCAGTGCAGGGTTACTTGGAATTGGAATATGTCAACCCCTGAACTCCCAGACGGATTAACTATATTATTGTCCCCGTCACATATGCAGCGCAGGCCGCAAAGGTAATTCCTAGCCTCCAAAGGTAATTCCTCATTTGCCAGTAAGAAGTGCCAACCCCCCTCATTTGCCAGTAAGTGCCAACCCCCCTCATTTGCCAGTAAGTGCCAACCCCCCTCATTTGCCAGCAAGTGCCAACCCCCCTCATTTGCCAGTAAGTGCCAACCCCCCCTCATTTGCCAGTAAGTGCCAACCCCCCTCATTTTCCAGTAAGAAGTGCCAACCCCCCTCATTTGCCAGTAAGTGCCAACCCCCCTCATTTGCCAGTAAGACGTGCCAACCCCCACCATTTGCCAGTAAGCGCCAACCCCCTCATTTGCCAGTAAGAAGTGCCAACCCCCTCATTTGCCAGTAAGAAGTGCCAACCCCCTTATTTTCCCAGTATGAAGTGCCAACCCCCTCATTTGCCAGTATGAAGTGCCAAACACTCCCCTTATTTGCCAGTATGAAGTGCCAACCCCCCATTTGCCAGTATGAAGTGCCAAACACCCCCTCATTTGCCAGTATGAAGTGCCAACCCCCCCTCGATTTGCCAGTAAGAAGGGCCAAACACTTCTCCCCTCCTACCCCTTTGCCAGTATGAAGTGCCTCCTGTTCCCTCATGTCCGGTATTTAAAAAAAAATAAAAACCACTTATACTTACCTCCTTGGCAGCGATGCGATGCAGGCCTCTTCCGGGCTGTGTCCCGCGCTGTACGGCTCAGGCGGCGCGATGATGTTATCACGCCGCCTGCACCACTCTGATAGGCTGCAGGCACAAGGCCCGCAGCCTATCAGAGGAACAGGGAAGGGAGACGCCTCCCTCCCCTGCCCAGCCACAGCACTGCCATCTGTATCGCTGTCCTGAGGATGGCGATACAGATCACTATGGAGATGAACGCTTCCACAATGGAAGCGTTCATCTCCCTGTCACCTGCCGCCACCGCCGCCGCGGGCCCACACCTGAGTCTGATCTGCACTACTGCAGGGGCCCGGGGTCCACAGGCGGCCGGGCCCCCTGGAGTGCCGGGCCCGGTCGCAACAGCGACCCCTGTATGTACGCCACTGCCTGCAGCCTTTCAAAAAGCAGGAAGAAATCACCGAACAACAAACCCGAACCCAAACTTTTACGGAAATGTTCGGGTCCGGGTGCGAAAAACTGAAATGTTCGGTACAAACGCGAAATTTACTGTTGGGGTTCGCTCAACCCTACTAAAGATATCTGCTCATTCCTTTCGTATAGGTGCAGTAACACATGCCAATAAAATAGGGGTTCAGGAAAAAACCATTAAAAAAATGGGCAGATGGAATTTAGATAGGTTTAAATTATACATTAGGCCTGATTTGTTATAGTAAATGATCTTTATTTACTTGCAGAAAAGATCATTTGTATTTTGGGGTCTGAACTTGTTAACGATACCTGTAACCGTTCCATTATGAGGTTCAAATCGGATAACCTCGGTTTTGGTGTGAAGGTAATTGTATTCTGGAGAGGTATATCTAATTTAAGAATACGGCAAGTTCATAATTTGTGTGTACATTTTAAAAAAATGTGGCCATTACCGGATTTAATAATTCTGCACATAGGTTTAAACGACTTTGGTGTAGCAAAAACTTATTTATCACATAAGCACTGTATTAAATATTCAAAAACTACTGCCTTCAGCTAGATTAGCATTTTCCGATATAATTTCCAAATGGGATTGGCAGTCTCCTAAATTGAGATTTATGGAAAAAAAATTAAAAAAGGGTTAATAAAAATATTGAAAACTTCATGCTACGAAACAATGGTTTGTCCTGTAGGCACTCGGAATTGGAGAGATCTATATACCAGTAATGGCCATACCCTGTCTGACATAGGCCTGGACATTTTCAATGTCGGATTGCAGAATTTGGTGGAGCTGGCTACAGTGTGATTTAGCCATTTAACCAATTAGCTTATGGCGGAGGGGTAATAGTCGCCCTACGAGCGGACTAAGTGTTGATTAGACAATCATGGCTGTTGGAATGGTTGATAGATTCAGAGTGAATACGTTTAGTTATCTGGTTGGATTGTCTATAATTAATTTAACATAAAACACTGTGGCCAAGTGATTCCAAACATTATAAATTAATAAGCAGTTTCTTGGTTTTGATTGGTTTAATAAGTCGATTTGAGTGGGGAAATGAGACACCATGTTTTGGAACACATTAAACGGCTTGTATGATTGGTAATAGCCTGGAGTATTGCTTTAGTGTACAGTAATACTGTCTGGAGTATTGCTTTAGTGTACAGTAATACTGTCTGGAGTATTGCTTTAGTGTACAGTAATACTGTCTGGAGTATTGCTTTAGTGTACAGTAATACTGTCTGGAGTATTGCTTTAGTGTACAGTAATACTGTCTGGAGTATTGCTTTAGTGTACAGTAATACTGTCTGGAGTATTGCTTTAGTGTACAGTAATACTGTCTGGAGTATTGCTTTAGTGTACAGTAATACTGTCTGGAGTATTGCTTTAGTGTACAGTAATACTGTCTGGAGTATTGCTTTAGTGTACAGTAATACTGTGTGGAGTATTGCTTTAGTGTACAGTAATACTGTCTGGAGTATTGCTTTAGTGTACAGTAATACTGTCTGGAGTATCGCTTTAGTGTACAGTAATACTGTCTGGAGTATTGCTTTAGTGTACAGTAATACTGTGTGGAGTATTGCTTTAGTGTTCAGTAATACTGTCTGGAGTATTGCTTTAGTATATAGTAATACTGTCTGGAGTATTGCTTTAGTGTACAGTAATACTGTCTGGAGTATTGCTTTAGTGTACAGTAATACTGTCTGGAGTATTGCTTTAGTGTACAGTAATACTGTCTGGAGTATTGCTTTAGTGTACAGTAATACTGTCTGGAGTATTGCTTTAGTGTACAGTAATACTGTGTGGAGTATTGCTTTAGTGTATAGTAATACTGTGTGGAGTATTGCTTTAGTGTACAGTAATACTGTCTGGAGTATTGCTTTAGTGTACAGTAATACTGTCTGGAGTATCGCTTTAGTGTACAGTAATACTGTCTGGAGTATTGCTTTAGTGTACAGTAATACTGTCTGGAGTATTGCTTTAGTGTATAGTAATACTGTCTGGAGTATCGCTTTAGTGTACAGTAATACTGTCTGGAGTATTGGGCCGAATGTTCCCTTCAGCCCCTGATCATTACCCAGTTGTAGCTTCCAGTCGCGGCCATAACCACACATTGACCACCAGGTGTCGCTGCCGCCGCTCCTCACTGACTGGCTGCGGCGTGGAGCTGCAGGTTCTGCTCAGGCAGCTTCTGGCCGCTCCATTCGCTTTGCCCATCAGCCAGGGTGGCCCGGGACTTGCGGCAGTGCTCGGTGTCCTTTCACAAGGCGGCGGTGCAGATTGTGCGATAATTGCTGTCTGTTCTAGTGGCTGAGGGAGTGTTTTCAGGACTCCGATCACTTGCTGAGCTTGTTCATCTAGTTACCGAAGAGGAAAGTTTCCCGGCGAGGCATGGTGGACGGATAGTAAGCTGCTGATCACAGTGTGCGGTATACGTGGGGGATCTGATACTGATTGCATCTCGGGCTTTGGATTAGTAAACGATTTACCAGCGACAGGATCGTGCGGATTTACTAACGACCACAGACGACAGCCTCCTAGGACGATGAGCCTTTACAGGCACCTAGCTCCTGCCTAAAGGTAATATTCTGAATATCCCCCCATATGTTCTGTACCACTGGTCCAAGTGTCAGGCCAGCTGATACCAGGGACTGAATTCTGGACTGCTCAAGTAAGACTGCAGCCACAGGGAAGGCTTTATTCCTGAGTGGGGGTTAACTGTTTAGTTACCACTTTAGATCCATGCCCAGTGACATGATCCCAGTGAAAGGTAATCATTGGGGTCAGTAAGATGATCAGATGTGATCCACAAAATTTAGTGAACGTGGTCGAAAATCGAAACAGGGATACCGTATGTGTTTCAGAACCTGCCGAGTGGTCTTTGAGATCAACTACCCCCATTGCATTTTTTTTTCTTAAAGCGGCCCTCCATCAGAGAGACAAGTGACAGAACAAAGTGGCACCCGTAAGTCGTGTTCATTAGGGTTCTGAAAGAGTTCTAGGAAGTTGGTGACAGTTGCTACGTAATGCTAAACTCGTCTCCCCAAATGCATCTCCTGCTGCCGCCCATTTCCCCAATCTAATAAACCAAAGGGTACGCCATTGCCCAGGTCACAGGTGGCATCTTCCCCTTGAAAAAAGCCCCAGTGCCCATGAACATGGCAATTTGGCAGCATCACCTAAATGTTTTGGGTGCTGTTAAGTATAATAGGTCGTCCTCTTATAATATTCTATATCCTAAACGGTTACCCTTTTCTATAGTCCTGTGAGAACGGCATTCCTTTCAGGCACCTGCGGAGGGAAGAGCGGGCTGATGCACCTTACTGCAGGGTATAGGCTATACTATTACTCTGGAAATTTCCCTTCACACGCTGTTACCTGATCATTTTCCATTCGCTCTTTGTTTGTTTTTTAAGTGTGTGTAGTTTACAATTTTATCCAAAAATTGGTAATACACCTTAAAGAGGTATTCCGGATGTGAGAAGTTATCCCCTATCCACAGGATAGGGATGGGGGGTAACTATTAGACTGCTGGGGGTCCTATCACCGGCATGAGAATGGGGATGCCATACCCCCAAAATAAAGGGAGCAGCAGGTCCGGCATGCACACTGCCACTCTGTTCATCTCTACGGGAGTACTGGACCCCCACCTATGTAATAGTTGTCGCCTATCCTGGGGGTTACTGGAATAATCCTTTAAATCTCCCCTGGACCCTCATAAGCCTGCATGGTTAAAGTGTTGATGCACATCATGCTGGGCATATGCATAATACCTGCCGACTTCTAATGTGAAAGGGGATCTTCTTACCCCCCAAATGACAGATGTTCGTAGAGAGAAGAGTTCGGCTTGTTGAAGCGTTGAAGCTCTGTAAAGTGTATGGCCAGCTTTAGGCTACTTTCACACTTGCGTTGTGAGAATCCGTCAGGATCTGGAAATCCGTGTGCAAACGGAAAGCATTTGTAGACCGCATCCGTTTCTCTGGTGTCATCTGGAAAAACAGATCTGGTATTTTTTTTTTGCATTTCTAAAGGTCTGCCCATGCGCAGACCCGAAAACCGGATCCGTTTTGCCAGAACACTTGGTGCTGGATCCGGCAATAATGCATTTCAATGGAAAATAATACCGGATTCGGCATTCCGAATGGGCATGCTGCGGTATTTTCTCCGGCCAAATAACGTAAGGGTACTTTCACACTTGCGTTGGTGCGGATCCGTCTGTTTATTTTCACAGACGGATCCGCACCTCTAATGCAAACGTTTGTATCCGTTCAGAACGGATCCGTTTGCATTAGGTTTAAAGAAAAATTACAAAGTCCAAAACGGATCCGTTCTGAATTACATTGAAAGTCAATGGGGAACGGATCCGTTTTCAAATGCACCATATTGTGTCACTGACAACGGATCCGTCCCCATTGACTTACATTGTAAAAAAAAAACGGATCCGTTAGGCTCCGCCTCTTCAGACGGACACCAAAATGCTGCATGCTGCGTTTTGGTGTCCGCCTCCAAAACGTAATAGAGGCGGAACGGAGCCTAACTGATGCATTCTGAACGGATCCTTATCCATTCAGAATGCATTGGGGCTTAACTGATCCGTTTTGGAACGTTTGTGAGATCCCTGAAACGGATCTCACAAACGGAATCTAAAACGCTAGTGTGAAAGTACCCTAAGAGTGACTGAACTGAAGACATCCTGATGCATATTGAACGGATTGCTCTCCATTCAGAATGCATTAGGATAAGGGCTCATGAACACGAACGTGTGCCGGCCGTTCCATGCATTGGGGACCGTGCATTGGGCACCATCCGTGCGGCTGCCATAGACGGATCCAGGCCCATTCAACTTGAATGGGTCCGTGATCCGTCCGTTCCACAAAAAAGTAGTACATGCACTACTTTTTTGCGGTGTGGAGGCACGGCCAGAAACCCCACGGAAGCACTCTGTAGTGCTTCCGTGGGGTTCAGCTCCGTCCTTCTGCACCGCATCTCCCGGATCGCGGACCCCTTCAAGTGATTACATTGCTAGGAGTAATAACAGAGGAACAGCACAGCATGAAGTTAGAAAAATAGATGTTCTGGAATTGCTATTTTTAGGGGAAGGCAAGTATTTACTAAAACAGATGGCGATTCTCTTTCAGAAAAATATAAACGTATTTTCCTTTGACATGTATTAATTAACCACTTGAAGACCACAGGTTTATACCCCCCTAGTGACCAGGCCCTTTTTTACAAATCCGCACTACACTACTTTCACCGTTTATTGCTCCGTCATGCAACTTACCACCCAAATGAATTTTACCTCCTTTTCTTCTCACTAATAGAGCTTTCATTTGGTGGTATTTCATTGTTGCTGACATTTTTACTTTTTTTGCTATTAATAAAAATTTAACGACATTTTTGCAAAAAATGACATTTTTCACTTTCTGTTGTAAAATTTTTAAAAAAACTACATTTCTATATAAATTTTTCTCTAAATGTATTGTTCTACATGTCTTTGATAAAAAAAAGTCCAATAAGTGTATATTTATTGGTTTGGGTAAAAGTTATAGCGTTTACAAACTATGGTGCAAAAGTGAATTTCGGCATTTTGAAGCAGCTCTGACTTTCTGAGCGCCTGTCATGTTTCTTCAGGTGCTAGAATGTCAGGATAGTATAAATACCCCCAAATGACACCATTTTAGAAAGAAGACACCCCAAAGTATTGCGGAGGGGCTTGGTGAGTTCATGTATCATTTCATTTTTTCACAAGTTAGCGGAAAATGACACTTTCTGAGGAAAAAAATAATAATAAAGTTTCCATTTCTACTAACTTCTGGCAAAAAAAAAAAATCTCATACGGGCTCATTATGCCCCTCAGTGAATACCTTGGGGTGTCTACTTTCCGAAATGGGGTCATTTGTGGGGTGTTTGTACTGTTCTGGCATTTTGGGCGGGGCTAAATTGTGAGCCGCCATGTAAAAGCTAAAGGTACTCATTGGTTTTAGGGCCCCTTTGCGACCCAGGCTGCAAAAAGTGTCACTCATGTGGTAGTCGCCGTACTCAGGAGAAGTAGGGCAATGTGTTTGGGGTGTATTTTACATATACCCATGTTGGGTGAGAGAAATATCTCTGTAAACTGACAACTTTGTATAAAAAAATTTAAAAATTGTTGTTTACAGAGATATTTCTCACACCCAGCAGGGGTATATATAAAAATACACCCCAAACACATTGCCCCACTTCTCCTGAGTACGGGATACCACATGAGTGACACTTTTTGCAGCCAAGATGCAAAGGGGCCTAAACCAATGAGTACCTTTAGGATTTCACAGGGCATTTTTACGCATTTGGATTCCAGACTTCTTCTCACGCTTTAGGGGCCCCTAAAATGCCAGGACAGTATAAATACCCCACATGTGACCCCATTTTAGAACGAAGACACCCCAAGGTATTCCGTGAGGGGTATGGTGAGTTCATGTAAAATTTTATTTTTGTCACAAGTTAGTGGAATATGAGACTTTGTAAAAACAAAATAAAAAAATAAAAATATATCAATTTCCGCTAACTTGTGCCAAAAATAAAAATTCTGTGAACTCGCCATGCCCCTCACGGAATACCTTGGGGTGTCTTCTTTCCAAAATGGGGTCACATGTGGGGTATTTATACTGCCCTGGCATTTTAGGGAACCTAAAGCGTGAGAATCCAAATGCGTAAAAATGCCCTGTGAAATCCTAAAGGTACTCATTGGTTTTAGGGCCCCTTTGGCATCTTGGCTGCAAAAAGTGTCACTCATGTGGTATCGCCGTACTCAGGAGAAGTAGGGCAATGTGTTTTAGGGTGTATTTTTACATATACCCATACTGTGTGTGAGAAATATCGCTGTAAACGACAACTTTTTAAATTTTTTATACAAAGTTGTCAGTTTACAGAGATATTTCTCACCCAACATGGGTATATGTAAAAATACACCCCAAAACACATTGCGCTACTTCTCCTGAGTACGGCGATACCACATGAGTGACACTTTTTGCAGCCAAGATGCGCAAAGGGGCCCAAATTCCAATGAGTACCTTTTAGGAGGGCATTTTACGCATTTTCTTCTCATGCTTTAGGGCCCCTAAAATGCCAGGGCAGTATAAACACCCCACATGTGACCCCATTTTGGAAAGAAGACACCCCAAGGTATTCCATGAGGGGCATGGCGAGTTCATAGAAAAAAAAATTTTTGGCACAAGTTAGTGGAAATTGATTTTTTATTGTTTTTTCTCACAAAGTCTCCCTTTCCGCTAACTTTTGACAAAAAGTTTAATTTTTCATGGACTCATTATGCCCCTCAGCGAATACCTTGGGGTGTCTTCTTTCCAAAATGGGGTCACATGTGGGGTATTTATACTGCCCTGGCATTTTAGGGGCCCTAAAGCGTGAGAAGAAAAATGCGTAAAAATGCCCTCCTAAAAGGTACTCATTGGAATTTGGGCCCCTTTGCGCATCTTGGCTGCAAAAAAGTGTCACTCATGTGGTATCGCCGTACTCAGGAGAGGTAGGGCAATGTGTTTTGGGGTGTATTTTTACATATACCCATGCTGGGTGAGAGAAATATCTCTGTAAATTGCCAACTTTGAATAAAAATTTTTAAAAGTTGTCATTTACAGAGATGTTTCTCACACCCAGTATGGGTATATGTAAAAATACACCCCAAAGCACATTGCCCTACTTCTCCTGAGTACGGCGATACCACATGAGTGACACTTTTTGCAGCCAAGATGCGCAAAGGCCCAAATTCCCATGAGTACCTTTAGGATTTCACAGGCCATTTTACGCATTTGGATTCTCACACTTTAGCACCCCTAAAATGCCAGGGCAGTATAAATACCCACATGTGACCCCATTGTGGAAGAAGACACCCAAGGTATTCTGTGAGGGTATGGCGAGTTCACAGAAAAAAAATTTTTGACACAAGTTAGCGGAAATTGATATATATATATATATATATATTTTTTTTACAAAGTCTCATATTCCACTAACTTGTGACAAAAATAAAATTTTACATGAACTCACCATACCCCTCACGGAATACCTTGGGGTGTCTTCTTTCTAAAATGGGGTCACATGTGGGGTATTTATACTGTCCTGGCATTTTAGGGGTCTCCGTAATCATTACACGTATGGCCAGCATTAGGAGTTTCTGCGATTCTCCTTATATTGAGCATACGGGTAATGAGATTTTTTTCCGTTCAGCCGCTGCGCTGAAAAAAAAAAATAAATGAACGGCACAGATTTTTCATTCGCATCGGTCAATGTGGATGAAAAAATCTCTGCCAAAATTAGTGACTGCGGTGCGGTGCGGTGGGCGCTAGCTAACTAACAAGTAGCTAACTAACTGGCGGTGATAACGGGACCCTTATGCCCCATTCACACATCCGAAATTCTGTTTGCGGAGCGGAATTGCGGACCTATTCATTTCTATGGGGACAGACTTTGTCCCGCTCGGATCCGGAATTACGGATCCGCGCTCCGAGTCTGCACTTCCGTTCCGCAAAAATATAGAACATGTCCTATTCTTGTCCGCACTGCGGACAAGAAAAGCATTTTCTATATAGTTCTGTGCGGATCTGCAAAATGCGGAAAGCGCATTGCCGGTGTCCGTATTTTGCGGATCCGCGGATCCATGGATCCGCAAATCCATGGATCCGCAAAACACATACGGACGTCTGAATGAGCCTGTAGGGGGTGATTAGTGACAGGGGGTGACAGGGGTGATCAGGGGGTGACATGGGTGATCAGGGGTTAATCAGTGATGGGGGTGGAGGGGGTGTGTGTGTAGTGATTGGTGCACTTTTCCTATAGTTTCCTCTGGTGGTCCCAAACAAAGGGACCACCAGACGAGCAGATAGCAGGCATATCAGACGCTGTTTAAAAAACAGCGTCTGATATGCGATTTAAATGCGTTTTTTTCCGCATCTACAGCCTGCCAGCGCATGATCAGCGCTGGCAGGCTGTAGTTTCAGTTGTCCCGGCTCCGATCACATGAACGCGCACGCACGACGCGCGCGCGTTCATGTGAAATCTCGGGTCTCACGAGATGACGCCGATAGGCGGCAGTGAGACCTGAGAGAGCCGCCGCGCTGACGCCCATCGGCGTTAGCGTGGCGGCAAGTGGTTAAATGTTCACATCTTAGTGCATTTAAAAAGTTTTGAAAAATGCATGCAAGAATATGGTGTATATTTTTACTTACGTCACTTCATTGACTCCAATTATGAAACTATCCGTTTTTTGTCACTTTTTTTTAGTACATGACAGTCCAAAGCCGCACGTTACTGAAAAAGCCATGTATCCCAGAAGTATTGTGTGCTATATCAGTGGTTCCATCCTGTATGTTTTATTAAAAAAACACAATTTTTCAACTGTATGGGGAAAAGAGGCTCGATACTGTACTGACATGGATACTTCCATGCTTTTATGTGACTTCATACCTGCTATCATCCGAAATCGGAATAGCGCCATTAGGAGCCTTATGGCAATGCGTGGCAGTTGTATGTTTGATTCTAGAATACCTTTATACTGACATTTCTGTTATGGTAGAAGCTGTGTTCATGCGGGCGATTGAACCACATGTTAAAAGACATGAGGTCGGATTCCTTTTTTCCTGTTTAACCACAATACCCCTTCTGCTGAGGAAACCCATGGTTATGAAATGTGTCATACTGAATATACAGCGGGTCAGCTTTTAAAAAATGTTTTACAGAAAGTTTCCATGCAGCACTCATAGCAACCAATCAGATTCCACCTTTCATTTTCCAAAGGAGCTGTGGAAAATGAAAGGTGGAATCTGATTGGTTGCTATGGGCATCTAAGCCACTTCTACTTTACACCAGTTTGATAAATCTCCCCCATAGTGTCTTACAGTGGTGATTCCATGGGGGTTCCGTGCCTCTGTTCTGCACCGCAACTTCCAGATTGCAGACCCATTCAAGTGAGTGGATCCGCATCCGTGATACAGTGGACACACGGCCGGGCCCCGTACATTGCAGACCTGCTGTTTTCGGGCCGCAATATATGTGTGTGACTGCCGGGAAAGGGTGGTTGTCTGTGTCCTCTTCACAGTAGCTCTCCAAGACACCCACTTTGTAAATAACTGAAACAGAGTGCAATAAGGGGTTGTCTCACTTCAGTAAGTGGCATTTATCATGTAGAGGAAGTTAATACAAGCCACTTACTAATGTATTGTGATTGTCCATACTGCCTCCTTTGCTGGCTGGATTCATTTTTCCATCAAATTATACACTGCTCATACCCAGGGGTTACGACCACCCTGAAATTCAGCAGCGGTGGCCATTTATCACCTCTTATCTAATCCAGTACTGAGCCACGCCCCCTGCACTGATCACATGACGGTGACGTCACCCCACGTCCTTCACCCCGTGTTCCAAATGCCGTTATAGTCCGTGGTAGCGGAATCCATAACGCAATGCTTGGATAACCCGAACCCGAACTTTGGAAGCCGAACTTAAAACAGAAGTTCGCTCAACTCTAATCACAATTAGTGTTGAGCGAACTTGTGGTTTCAAGTCCGGCATATAAGGTTCGGTTTATCTAAGAATTCCGTTATGGATTCCGCTACCACGGACCATAAGTTATTATCCCTGGTAGCGGAATCCATAACAGAATTCTTAGATAAACCGAACCTTGTATGCCGAACGTGAAACCACAAGTTCTCTCAACACTAATCATAATACATTAGTATTAGGCTGGGTTCAGACTTGAGCATTTTACAGCGCGTTCCTACGCGCTTTAAAACGCTCAACAGGCAAAAACCCATGTTTCCCTATAGGCATGGTTCTCACCTGAGCGTTTTACAGCGCTGTAAAACGCCCAAAGAAGTACAGGAGCTTCTTTGGGGCGTATTGTCGCGCGTATTGTGATTGACGCCACAGTGGTCAATCACACAAACGCACGTACGACGCGCGTTTCCTATTTCCAAAAACGCGCTGTAATACGCGTGACAAAAACGCACGTATCAAATACGCTCAAGTCTGAACCCAGCCTTAAAGGGTTGTGTGACTTCAGCAAATGGCATTTATCATGTAGAGAAAGTTAATACAAGGCACTTACTAATGTATTGTTATTATCCATATTGCTTCCTTTGCTGACTGGATTCATTTTCCCATCATATTATACACTGCTCGTTTCCATGGTTACAACCACCCTGCAATCCAGCAGTTCCGTTCATTCTGGCAAAAGTATAGGAATAGGAAAAAGGTCTAAACAGTGCACACTCCCGCGGTCCCGGCCACCAGAGAGGCCTGTTTTTGTTCCTGTATTGTGCAACCACGGCCACCACTGCTGGATTACAGGGTGGTCGTAACCGTGGATACAAAAAGTGTATAATGTGATGGAAAAACGAATCCAGGCAGTAAAGGAGGCAATATGGATAATAACAATACATTAGTAAGTGGCTTGTATTAACTTTCTCTACATGATAAATGCCACTTGCTGAAATGAGACAACTTCTTTAACATGAATAGGGCCACGCCGCAGTTCCCTGCACAGCTCGTGGCCATGAGCACCACCATGAAGTGGATACAGCTGCAGCCCAGATCATTGTGCCCCCACAACTGGAGTCCCACTGTTTAGAAAGTGACGGTATATTCTACCAATATACTATTGTTTTGTATAATGGGAATAACCTAATATTTAATATTTGTACAGTTGGCATCCCCATTGACTTTACATGATGCGAATAATAAGGAGTGTTCCATCTCTGCTTAATGGAAACGTGGTCACAAAGTTATAGTATTAGAGACATTTACCACGGGACATTGGAACGACCGCGTAAAAGGCCATCACGCTTCATGTTCTTTTATTAAAGGAACAAAATAATTTCGCTGAAAAAGCAGGGCCATTAGGTAACAATAAAATCTATTGTGGCTGAAAATCATGAAATGCTCAGCCTTGTTATGATGTTGCGGGGAATTTTATGTCTCGTGACTGTAGTTACACATTAGGCAGACTTCTTAGAGCCTACTTATGCATCATCAACTCCTCCGCGTCTCCGTAGTAATTAGGTAATGTATTTTTTAATCAGCAAACAGCAAAAACATTGATTACATTGGCAGGAAATGTAAATGATTCAGTGCTCCTCACGCTAATAAAGCGGGGAAATGTTTCTCCAGTGTGAATGGCGCTCATGATGGGAGCAGAACCCGTTATTAGGACGGGGGATTATGTTGAATATGTGGCTGGAGGTGAGTTTTAACCAGCTGAGGCGAGACTCCTGTGAGGGTAATGCTAACAGGCTTGAAGCAGATTATACGCAGTAATGAGGATTTTAATTACGATGGGACAAAATGCTGAAATAATAGGACAGATGTACGCGCTGTTGTGCCATTCTGCAACGCAACATATTTAACCACATTCATTGCATTGGATCACTGTGTTGAATCCGAGAGTCAAGGGTTTTGATGTTGGTCTTGGAAATAGTGTAGAAGTTGGTTAAAGGAACACTCCAGACAAAACTAATACACTGTGTTATGTGTAGTGCAGAGCCAGACCTTTTATACCGCTACCTTTTACATAGGCCACTACAAAGTGAATGGGGAGGAATGATCCCTACCGCAGTCATTAGTAGCCCATTCCTGATTACACAGAGAGATGTGATCATGATAATTGTACATCTTTCATTCTGATGAAAGATTAAAATCAGCCGCCAAACAAGTGATTGCGCATTCATGGCTGATCAGGGGCATGATTATACATCGGTTATCAGGAAGGAGCATTCCTGTGAACACTTGTTCCTAGTAACTGGCTCGACAATCGTGCAGTGTAATAGGACCTTGAGTGACAGCATTTCCTTCCCTGCCGTCCTACCTCCTATTTATAAATGAGCGGTTTCCTTCTGCACAGAGGAGGAGGTTATATGTGTGTGACAGGTGCCATGTGACAACCAGTGAACACGTTCCCTTACTAGCGGGAAAAGCACTAACTGGTTAACCTTGTCATGACCACATCTGAAAAGGCTATGTATACCTTTGGAGGCAATTTTTGTTTATGATTGCATTTTACTCATTTTTGGCTAAATGAAAATGAAATAATATTGAGCCATTCTGTCACAAATGGTTAACTTTTTTTTCTAACTGTGTGATTGGTACTTTCACTTTCAGCCATCTAATAACCCTTATCTCTGAACTACTAAGAGGTCATTAACACTTATTTAAGCCACATTCTTATCACATTCTTATCAGTAAGATAGGAACTGAGCTATATTGAGTGTTTGTAATGTCAGAGAGCAGAAATAAGGAGTTCATCTGCTCATCAGATGACGGAAAAGATAGAAAATCCAGAGGCATCTTAGCTCTGTACGCAAAAAAGGATTCCTTATTGTTAATAAAGAGTAATTGAAAAAAATGTTTTTTAGCTCAATATAAGTACAATGCAATAATAAAAAACATTGTACATAGCCTTGAATGACCAGACACTTTTTTGTGATCTTTTTTTTTTAGATTTATTTGGGGAAAAGCATGCGTAAAATTTTTAAAACAGTCAACTATACCTCCTTATTCTTTAAATAGGCAAACTGACACCAAATTGAATTATAAAATTGGGTTCTCTGTTTTGTGTCAGACGTTATGATATGTAATATCTGTAGTTTCTCATGAACATGACGATAATGGAGACAGTTTTGGTTGGCAGTTTTTATTTTGTTTTATTTGTATTTTATTATTTTTTAACATAATTTTAGCATATAATATTTCTTTCAAGAGTTAATTTTTTAATTTAAGTTTTTAGTATTTTGCACTTTTTCACATTTTTTTAGTTTGTTTATTTTTTCTTTTCTTTTTTTTTTTTTTACCTAATTTTTTTTTTATATATTTTTTTGCTACATAAAAGACCTCTGGGGGGACACTGCACCTTATTTTGCCATAACCACAGCTCTGCTCTGCCGCTAAGACTCCTGGAGATCACGTGGCCGCCGGATCCAATAGAGGAAGAGGTTTCCAGCTGAGGACCCAACCTGCTCCGAGCAGAACACAGAAACACTGCTGATCGCACAAGAAGACTTTAAGCTGTGTTTCTGTCTAGCAGGATGGGGGTTGCAAACGGTGGCCATGAAGGCAGTGGGTTGTGCATGTCACCCCTGCTCTAAGGCATATAACAGATCATTGTGTACTTGAATAAAGGGATACCGTTTGTCTGCATCAGGTTCTTGACGAACACCATTTAAACAGGGACATTTTCTACTGTATTTTTTATCGTGAGGTGTTGCACCTGAGCAGTCCAAAAGTTAACTCAAGATACCGCAAGGTCTGGTAGGGTCTGCTTAGACCCTATCATTTAACCCTTATCTCCAGCCGACACAACTAGCTAAAAATGATCAGGTAGATCAGAGGTTACTCCTAACATGTCAGCATGCATTTCCCTGGCCACCGGTTCACAAACAGGAGATGTATAATTACCAGCGCTGACATTATCATCATTTAGTCATGTTGTTTTTCTCCATAGTTCTCAAAACAACGGACAATGGCAGCCTGCACGCAAGCAGCCTTTTACCATGCCCACGTTGTGTGACACAGTCCCGGTGTTTTTTTGTCACTTGGGCAACGGGATAGCCTTTAAAATCCCCATGTACACACATAACCCTCCTTGCAGTTTCCAGAGGCATACAGCACATGAGAAATATCTTTAAAAAGGGTTACCCACCTCCTGGGACGCAGGAGCTGCTATTAACAGTCACCTGGCACACCTCAGGCCTCCTTACTTGGTATGGTACAGCACTGTCACACCATATTTCATGCATCCTAGGGTGAGAGGACAATGTGCTGCTGTGTGCCTGGTGTTATGACACCTCAAACAGTCAACTTTGTGAGGTTGGACTTTGGAACTGGTTCCCAGTTCTTACATGGCTTTGTCAACTGGCAGTTGCCCTCATTCTGCCACAGGTTTAAACAGTCTCTTACAGGGATCAGCATTAACTTTAGGGTTCCACGGAGGCGTTTACTTTAACCACCCCAGGAAGGAGCTTCTCAGATGTGGTATATCTCTCCACTAGATTTACTGGGTCAACAGAGAACCTAGCGCTGTGCTGGCACAATAAGGGCACAGATATAGTGATCCACGACAACTATTTGCACCATCTGCTCAGAGAGCGATGAGTCTGGTTGCAACTACTTCCAGACCAGAACAGGTCAAACAACTGTGACTTTGGAGGTTTCTTTTTGTAGAAGTCCCATTGTTGTATTCACTGTGCATGGATGATTAGACTGACTCACAGTCAAGCAGGTACAGTATTTCAGCCTTTAATTTCCTATATGCCTTAGGGTACGGCCACGTGCTCAGGTTTCTTGATGCCTTTTGGAAGCCAAAACCAGGAGTGAATTAAAAAAAGAGGGAAAGTGGTATCTGTCATACATACTTTCTCTACTTTTATGATCTACTACTGATTATAGCTTCCAAAACTGCATCAAGAAACGTGAGTGTGGCTGTACCCTTAAAGTTCTGCAAGGTGAGATCACAATCGGGTTTGTATCTCACCAGTCAAGTACGGAGCCAGTACTTCAGTCTATTGATCTTAAGGCAATTTTTCTCTGCAGTTCGCAAATGCCTTTTAATAAATTTGGCACATATTTGGCCCTCTGTGCACCAGAAACACACATCTACTGTACTCTAGCTAGAGGCTGGTAGAGACTTGAGCTATAACTTATACCAGTTTCTGGCATAAGTTATAGTAAATACAGTCCATGATAGGCTCCACCTCTCCCGATAAGCCCACCCTTTTCCTCAAAACTTTAAAAGTCCAAAATATGGTGTGTGACATAATTTGTGAGTTTTTAACACCACAATAGCAGCATAAAAGCGTTAAACGGGTTATACAACAATATATCAGTTCTCACAGAGTGGCTGACCCATGGTGGTGCTCATCCTTACCTGGTCCCTGCCGCTGGGTTCAGTCTCTGTCGCTCCCCAGCCGGCTCTTCATCTCCCTTGTGTGCTGATATCAACATCCTGTTGACGGCTGTGGACTGATAGACACAGTACCCAGCAGTCGGGCCGAGGTAATCATGATAACCACCGCAGGTCATCCACTCCTTGAGGTCCCTTTAATAAATGCCCCTCATTGTATTGCACAGTTTTCCGTTCTCGCTCTCCACCAGAGCTTTGCTCAGCTACAGACAGCTCTCTGCACCGTACTACTTCTCTGAGTGCAGCCATTTGCTTCTGTTAAGCGTATGTTCACACGACGGATTTTGAAAATCCGCCTACAAAATTCAGCACAGAAACCACATGTGATTTTTTTTTTCATGCATTTTTTAATGTGGTTTTCTGCCACTTTTTTTTGCCAGTGGGCATTTACATCAATACAAAACTACACTTTCAGCTTGTGGTTTTTGGCACGGATCTGCTCTAAAAATGAGTAGAAAACGCACAAAAACCAAAGCCGTTTTTTAGTGCTTCTCATTCATTTCACAAATTACGCACCAAGATGGGGCATGCTGCTTGTTTTTTTCCATTGAAATAAATGGGAGGCTGTTTTGTGGAGTTTTTCGGAGCTGATTTTGAGGCAGAAAAGCTCCGAGACCCTAGAATGGCTGCATACAGTGCAGATGTATATGCAGAAAATCTGCATGAATTCTGCACGTAAAACGCAATATATATCTGCACTATTTATTGCTTTTTTGGTGGAGATTTGATGCGTATTTTCCGTAGATTTCACCCTTCCATTAAGAATAGTGAAATCCGAACAAGAAAAAAGCAACAACAGTGACATGCTGCAGATTTCAAAATCTACACAACAGGTCAATTTCCAAATCTAAGAAAAATGCACAGTGTACGAGATTTGTCTCATACGCTTTGCTGGTACAGTATAAGGGTCCATTCACACATCCGCAAAATGGATCCGGATCCGTTGCGGAACTGATCCTGATCCATTCATTTTCAGTGGGGCCGGAAAAGATGTGTACAGCACACCGTGTGCTGTCTGCATCCGCACTTCCGTTCCGTCCATAGACACGGACAAGAAAAGGCATTTCTATTAAAGTGCCGGCCATGTATGGTCCGCAAAATGCAGTTTGCGGACCCCAAAACACTTGCAGACGTGTGAATGGACCCTAACACTGTATTTTTTCTACATGAAAATCCACACAGAAAAACCACACATAATCTGCATCGTGTACAGGCACCCTAAGAAGACGGTTAGTCTTGCTGCTGAGCATTGGCCTGTTGCTGAGCATATAAAGCCTCTGCATGAGCCTTCACCATCTGTTTAAAAAGCTCCAGACCCCCACCTATCATGAGAACGGGGGCCCTGTTCCCCGTGGAGCCTCCCTTAAATGGATGAAGCTGACGTTCCAAAATGTACACCTCAGCTCCATTAATGTCTATAGGAGCACCGGAGAGCAATCTCTGTACTCTGCTATCTCTGGATCTCCTATAAATTAAATGGAGTGGCATTTCCAACCAGCTGATCCGTTCTGTTCTCATGATTGGTAGGGGTTCCAGAGGTAGGACCCCCAATGATCTGATAGTTATCCCCTATCCAGTGGATAGGGGATAACTTGTTATAACTGAAATACCCCTTTAAGGGAGCTTCATATTGTGTGGAAGGCACTTATGGGGGCATCATACTATGTGGGGGGCACCTAAGGGGGCATCATACTGTTTGGAGGGCACTTAAAGGGTAATTACTCTGTTTTGGGGCACTTAAGGTGATTATCTTATTGGTGTAAAGGAAAACTGGCTTAGTTGCCCATAGCAATCCATTAGATTCCACCTTTCATTTTTCCGAAAATAATAGATGGATTCCGATTGGTTTATGGACAACTAAGCCAATTTTCTTTTTCACCAGTTTTGAGAACTCTTCTACTAAAGAGTGGATCATTACAGTCTAAGGGGCACTAACAGGGCATTCATACGGTGATGGGGCACTAAGGCTTGTTTTCCATCTGCGCTTTACAGACAGGAACAGCCTGCATGAGATGTCTTATGCAGATCCGAAACAAACCTAAGGGGGTATACTTACTGTGGTTGGTGCACTAAGGGGTATTCTTGTGTGAGGCACTGTAAGGGCTCATGCACACGAACCTGTGCCGCCCGGGCCTGTGCTGCGGACAGCAAATTGCATGGGCACTGACCGTAAGGCCGCCGTATGCTTACATAGGACCCATTCACTTGATCCGTATCCAACAGTCAGCAATGCAAAAAAGTAGTGCATGCACTACTTGTTTGCAGTGCGGAGGCATGGACAAAAAACCCACGAAAGTGCTTTTGTGGGTTTCTGTGCCTCTGTTCTGCATCACACCTTCCGGATTGTGAACCCATTCAAGTGGATGGGTCCACGTCCCTGATGCGGTGCACAAACGGCCAGTGCCCATAATATGTAGTGGTCGTGTGCATGAGCCCTTACTGTGTGAGGACACAAAGAGGACTGGGCAGGACTGGGTGTGTAAAGATAGGCATTAGACGGGGTTCGAGATGTGGTTTAGTGTAAAAAAATAGAAAATAGTCCTTGGTCAACTATATTTTCCCATTTATAACTATTTCTACTACTGTAGCTACAATGGTAATGATGGCATTCAGATCATTAGATATGTTCATAATACAAAGCAGTCCTACAAGAGGAATCTGTTATTTAATTAACTAGAAAATTCATCAAGACTTTGGTAGTAAAGGTTATATTGTTAAAGCTGGGAAGTCTAACCACATCCTTCTATGGCCGGACCACTAGAAGAGTTACGGATATTTCAAGTCTAGTTACAGTGTCACAACCAGTAAGCAGTTATTTGTGCCTGCAGTGCAGAAGAACTCACATCCGTGGTATCTGCATTGTTCTAGGAATGCAGTTTGACATGTACACACTGGAAAGATTATTTTCTGCTTTTGTTACTTTTTATAGCATTTCCAGTTCCTTTCCAGCTGCAAGGAAATTGTATGAAGTGACAAGGACATTGTATACACGTCAATGACTAGCTGGACCTGTCATCGTTATAGAAATGTCAACATCTTAAAAGCTTTACTGGTCTTTACCATTCAGGTCTTAAGTGTTCACTCGCTAACCTCTGACTGAATCTTCGTGGTTAATACATAACTACCTTTTATTTCTGCATGCATTATTAATGCTTATTTTCACTAAAAAGGAAGAAGGATCTTCTAGAAGTATCCAGTGGGACAAGTTCTTTATGAATAATACACAGTAACCTGCATACCAAGATGGACATCTGGCAATAGCTATTGATTATGCACTGTTCTGTAAAACTTGAAGGAACAATGTGCCAAATTCAGTACAAACCCCTAAATATCTACAGTATATGTCTGATATGTTGGATTTTCTTTAATTTCACCTTAAACTCTAATTCACCTTTAATTCATAGAAATGCGTGTTCCCAATAATTGGCCCATGTCGAGCAGACGTTCAATTGCTTAAAGGTGTCCAGTTATTGGCAGCATATCAGCGATGTGCCGCAACTAATTAATAGAACTGAGCAGAGACAGGATGGGAACTTAAAGCGGCCCCTTTTTGAAGGAGGGTTCCAAAGTGAGAGATGGCAGGACCAACATAAGTAGGCAGGGACAACAAAAGTAGGCGATGCCTTCAATATTATAGTGCAGCACATAATACCACCCCAGCAGAACCAAATACCAAAGTGCAGCACAAAATACTGCCACCACCGCCGCAGTATTCAACAGTATCACTGGTCTAAGGACAGCAATACAGTCGAACTCAGGAGCGCACCTGTGGCCACCGGCCAGGTGCATAAGTACCTGATGCTCCTAGCATTAATTAACACTAAGAGAATTGGATCATTATGCACCCAGCCGGTGGTCGTGAGGAGGGCTTGAGTAGGACCCTGAGTATAGGCCTACCAGGAAAATTCCTTCTAGGGTCTATGGCCAGTCCATCCCTGGAACTGAACATAGGAGGAACGACTGTGGTAGCAGTCATTCCTCACACACTCAATTTACATTGGTCTGTGCAAATAAGCACTGATGGATGTGTTATCATCCATTGACGCTCGCACTACCCAAGCATTGGACAATGTAATACAGCCCTAAAACTTGGCATTGTAATGTGTCAAATGTTTTCATTGTTAATAGGTGTATCAGTTGGGATCTCTGAAATCAGTAAATTAATGCACACTCACACAGAGGTTGTGTATGGGCACATACATATTGACAGACCCAGTTGTAAAGAAGTGTGCAGGAGGCCTCAGGCTCCCCAAAAAACATGACAAAGACAACGATTCTGGTTCTCACTTCTGTGTTGTACGGTTCCTTTGTTAGTCTTCCCAGAAATGAGCAAATTAATTAACAACTGTTTATTAGTAGGAATCATTTCAACATAGTCTGGCAATATTGGCACTGGCAGAGCTTGGCTGTTTTGGTCATTTCCATAGAGTGGACAGGATTGAGGGTTTCCAGGTTAAAGACAATTCAGTGCTTCTCACACAGTTTGCACAGTGATGATATTATGATCACAAAGAAGCTGGTATTTTTCATTTTTTTTGTGTTTTAGTTATTTTATTAAATAGTGTGATGATATTTTTATGCAATCCTTAGGCAATCCTTTTATGCAATTTTAGGCATTCCTGGCACGCTTTTTCTTTACCACAACAGTTTTCTGGTTCCTCAAGATATGACTTGCAAAACAAAGTGCAGCTATATGGAAGTCTTTCCTGTACTTGCTCTTGCTGATAATATTGTGCACGCTAGTGTAGCATGCCAATTTTAGTTGATTTCGATTTTCTCATATGATGTAGAAGGCTTAATGTGGCCAGCGTACTTATACCCTTTCTTTTAACAGCAGGCTCAATGCCGACTGTTTTCCTGTGGATAGGCCCATTGTCAAAAAATGAGTTCAAGAACTTCAGGTTCAAGTGAGCTGACATTGTTGTGCAGCTCTCACCGCCGAGCCAGGAGAAGGAAAAGAAAAAGGAAGATGGTATTTCTCAGGACCAACACACAGATCTCTCCTGCTCACTGATAGTTTGCTTTTTAACAAATCTCTGAGATACTCCTGGATCCTTGTTCAGGTAGACAATACCCAGGATGAAGGATGGGAGTGACCTTCCCACCCTGGCTCTTCAGTTTCTCCTGTCCCGGACCCAAAATCTTTACCAGCTTCCTGATCAAAGCACCAAATAATTCGCACCAAGCACACAAACATCAATAAAGTTTACATTTTACACTGTCCCAACAGTCCATACCCAATCTTTAGTGTAAAGTATGCAGACCATTTCTCTAGCAATATACATTATAGAGATAATAATTATCACTAGTAAGCAATATATAGACGGGGTCACAACACATCCATGATTTACTGACATATGAAATAGACCTAAGTCCTTTCTTTGTATTTGCCTTCCTTTTGAATCCACTTCTGGATATATCATAAGGGGTATTGAAGTCAGTGTTGCTTAAAGGCTATATAAAGCTATGTGGATAGACGCAAAGTAATTGTAGAAGAAGTGCAAATGATGTTAAAATTGGGGGTTATAGAGAAGCCACATAGTGAATAGTCAAGTCCTATAGTCCGAATCCCAAAACCGGATGTTTATGCTTCTGTAATAGTCTTAGGTCTAAATGCTGTATAAAAGTTTGATGCTTATGTGATGCCTCGGGTGGAGGAGCTGATTGATAAACTAAGTAATGCCAGGTATTTCACAACATCAAACCTTACAAAAGGCTAATGGCAAGTGCCAGTAACAGAGGAGGCCAAAGAGAAAACGGCCTTCAGTACTCCTGATGAAGAATTTCAATATGTGGTTCTTCCATTTGGGTTGCTTGGGGCTCTGGCAATATTCCAGATTGGGAGAGTCACATTCCCAAGAGTGCAAGCAAGTCCAGAACTGTATTAGAGAAGCAGGATTGACTGCAAATCCAAATTGGACAGGAAGTGGCAAAATACCTAGGCTACACAATTGGGTGAGTTGTCATCAAGCCTCAAATAAACAAGGTTGAGGCCATACAGAACTGGCTCTGGCCTGTAAACTTAAAGCAAGTGAAGTAATTCCTAGGTTTAAGTGACTACTACAGGCGGTTTATTGAAAATGTTGCCAATATTGCAGCTCCTTTAACCTTACAAAAGGTAAGGACTTAGGGATGGTTAAGTGGACCCAGGAAGCAGAGCAGGCATTCCATAGCCTTAAAGTAGCTCTATGTGCCTAAGCAGTGTCTAGTTCTGTCCAGATGTTTGCCAGCGCATCTTTGGATATGGACTCCACTTTTTCAGTGTTTGTTTCAGGTCGTTCAAATCGGGCAGATTCACTGTATTCTAGATGTAGCCCTACAGAAAGAAGTCACAGGATGTTAGACCCGGTAATCATGGAGTCCAGCACAACGTTGGCCGAACCAAAGTTCTAGTTAAGTCTCATTCAGGTGTCATAGCCATATATGTTTTGTTGTGGGCTCACTTATGACATCCTACATTGGTTTTCTGAACCCTAGATTCCAATGTATTTAACCTCTTGCCGCCACGCTAACGCCGATGGGCGTCAGCGCGGCGGCTCTCTCAGGTCTCAGTCACGCCTATCGGCGTCATCTCGTGAGACCTGAGATTTCACATGAACGCGCGCGCGTCGTGCGCGCGCGTTCATGTGATCGGAGCCGGGACAACTGAAACTACAGCCTGCCAGCGCTGATCATGCGCTGGCAGGCTGTAGATGCGGAAAAACGCATTTAAATCGCATATCAGACGCTGTTTTTAAACAGCGCCTGATATGCCTAATGTCTCGCTCGTCTGGTGGTCCTTTGTTTGGGACCACCAGAGGAAAATAGGAAAAGTGCACCAATCACTACACACCCCCCACCCCCATCACTGATTAACCCCTGATCACCCATGTCACCCCCTGATCACCCCCTGTCACCCCCTGTCACTAATCATCCCCCTACAGGCTCATTCAGACGTCCGTATGTGTTTTGCGGATCCATGGATCGGCGGATCCGCAAAATACGGACACCGGCAATGCGCTTCCGCATTTTGCAGATCCGCACAGAACTATATAGAAAATGCTTTTCTTGTCCGCAGTGCGGACAAGAATAGGACATGTTCTATATTTTTGCGGAACAGAAGTGCAGACTCGGGAAGCGCGGATCCGTAATTCGGATCCGAGCGGGACAAAGTCTGTCCCCATAGAAATGAATGGGTCCGCAATTCCGTTCCGCAAACAGAATTTCGGACGTGTGAATGGGGCATAAGGGTCCCCTATCACCGCCAGTTAGCTAGCTACTTGTTAGGTAGCTAGCGCCCACCGCACCGCAGTCACTGATTTTGGCAGAGATTTTTTCATCCACATTGACCGATGCGAATGAAGAAATCTGTGCCGTTCATTTTATTTTTTTTTCAGCGCAGCGGCTGAACGGAAAAAAAAAATCTCATTACCCGTATGCTCAATATAAGGAGAATTGCAGAAACTCCTAATGCTGGCCATACGTGTAATGATTGCGGAGACCCTCAAATGCCAGGGCAGTACAAAAACCTCACAAGTGACCCCATTTTAGAAAGAAGACACCCCAAGGTATTCCGTGAGGGGTATGGCGAGTTCATGTAAAATTTTATTTTTTGTCACAAGTTAGTGGAATATGAGACTTTGTAAAAAAAAAAAATATATATATATATATCAATTTCCGCTAACTTGTGTCTTTTTTTTTTTTTTTTATGTGAACTCGCCATGCCCCTCACGGATTACCTTGGGGTGTCTTCTTTCCACAATGGGGTCACTTGTGGGGTATTTATACTGCCCTGGCATTTTAGGGGTGCTAATGTGGTATCGCCGAACTCAGGAGAAGTAGGGCAATGTGTTTTGGGGTGTATTTTTACATATACCCATGCTGGGTGAGAGAAATATCTCTGTAAACGACAACTTTTTACATTTTTTTATTCAAAGTTGGCAATTTACAGAGATATTTCTCTCACCCAGTATGGGTATATGTAAAATACACCCCAAAACACATCGCCCTACTTCTCCTGAGTACGGCGATACCACATGAGTGACACTTTTGCAGCCAAGATGCGCAAAGGGCCCAAATTCCAATGAGTACCTTTTAGGAGGGCATTTTACGCATTTTTCTTCTCACGCTTTAGGGCCCCTAAAATGCCAGGGCAGTATAAATACCCCACATGTGACCCCATTTTGGAAAGAAGACACCCCAAGGTATTCGCTGAGGGGCATAGTGAGTCCATGAAAATTAAACTTTTGTCAAAAGTTAGCGGAAAGGGAGACTTTGTGAGAAAAACAATAAAAATCAATTTCCACTAACTTGTGCCCAAAATTTTTTTTCTATGAACTCGCCATGCCCCTCATGAAATACCTTGGGGTGTCTTCTTTCCAAAATGGGGTCACATGTGGGGTATTTATACTGCCCTGGCATTTTAGGGGCCCTAAAGCATGAGAAGAAAAATGCGTAAAAATGCCCTCCTAAAAGGTACTCATGGAATTTGGGCCTTTGTGCATCTTGGCTGCAAAAAAGTGTCACTCATGTGGTATCGCCGTACTCAGGAGAAGTAGGGCAATGTGTTTTGGGGTGTATTTTTACATATACCCATGTTGGGTGAGAGAAATATCTCTGTAAACTGACAACTTTGTATAAAAAAAATTAAAAAGTTGTCGTTTACAGCGATATTTCTCACACGCAGCATGGGTATATGTAAAAATACACCCCAAAACACATTGCCCTACTTCTCCTGAGTACGGCAATACCACATGAGTGACACTTTTTTGCAGCCAAGATGCGCAAAGGGGCCCTAAAACCAATGAGTACCTTTAGGATTTCACAGGCCATTTTTACGCATTTGGATTCTCACGCTTTAGGTTCCCTAAAATGCCAGGTGAGTATAAATACCCCACATGTGACCCCATTTTAGAAAGAAGACGGCCCAAGGTATTCCGTGAGGGGTATGGCGAGTTCATGTAAAATTTTATTTTTTGTCACAAGTTAGTGGAATATGAGACTTTGTAAAAAAAAATATATATATATATATATATCAATTTCCGCTAACTTGTGTCTTTTTTTTTTTTTTATGTGAACTCGCCATGCCCCTCACGGATTACCTTGGGGTGTCTTCTTTCCACAATGGGGTCACTTGTGGGGTATTTATACTGCCCTGGCATTTTAGGGGTGCTAAAGCGTGAGAATCCAAATACGTAAAAATGCCCTGTGAAATCCTAAAGGTACTCATTGGATTTAGGGCCTCTTTGCATCTTGGCTGCAAAGTGTCACTCATGTGGTATCGCCGTACTCAGGAGAAGTAGGGCAATGTGTTTTGGGTGTATTTTTACATATACCCATGTTGGGTGAGAGAAATATCTCTGTAAACTGACAACTTTGTATAAAAAAATTAAAAAGTTGTCGTTTACAGCGATATTTCTCACACGCAGCATGGGTATATGTAAAAATACACCTAAAACACATTGCCCTACTTCTCCTGAGTACGGCAATACCACATGAGTGACACTTTTTGCAGCCAAGATGCGCAAAGGGCCCTAAAACCAATGAGTACCTTTAGGATTTCACAGGCCATTTTTACGCATTTGGATTCTCACGCTTTAGGTTCCCTAAAATGCCAGGTGAGTATAAATACCCCACATGTGACCCCATTTTGGAAAGAAGACACCCCAAAGTATTCGCTGAGGGGCATGGCGAGTTCACAGAATTTTTATTTTTGGCACAAGTTAGCGGAAATTGATATATATTTTTTTAATTTTGTTTTTTACAAAGTCTCATATTCCACTAACTTGTGACAAAAATAAAATTTTACATGAACTCACCATACCCATCACGGAATACCTTGGGGTGTCTTCTTTCTAAAATGGGGTCACTTGTGGGGTATTTATACTGCCCTGGCATTTTAGGGGCCCCTAAAGCGTGAGAAGAAGTCTGGAATCCAAATGCGTAAAAATGCCCTGTGAAATCTAAAGGTACTCATTGGAGTTAGGCCCTTTGCACTCAGGCTGCAAAAAGTGTCACACATGTGGTATCGCCGTACTCAGGAGAAGTGGGGCAATGTGTTTTGGGGTGTATTTTTATATATACCCATACTTTGTGTGAGAAATATCTCTGTAAACGACAATTTTTAAATTTTTTTATACAAAGTTGTCAGTTTACAGAGATATTTCTCTCACCCAACATGGGTATATGTAAAAATACACCCCAAAACACATTGCCCTACTTCTCCTGAGTACGGCGATACCACATGAGTGACACTTTTGCAGCCTGGGTCCGCAAAGGGCCCTAAAACCAATGAGTACCTTTAGCTTTTACATGGCTGCTCACAATTTAGCCCCGCCCAAAATGCCAGAACAGTACAAACACCCCACAAATGACCCCATTTCGGAAAGTAGACACCCCAAGGTATTCACTGAGGGGCATAATGAGCCCGTATGAGATTTTTATTTTTTTGCCAGAAGTTAGCAGAAATGGAAACTTTATTATTATTTTTTCCTCAGAAAGTGTCATTTTCCGCTAACTTGTGAAAAAAATGAAATGATACATGAACTCACCATGCCCCTCCGCGAATACTTTGGGGTGTCTTCTTTCTAAAATGGTGTCATTTGGGGGGTATTTATACTTTCCTGACATTCTAGCTCCTGAAGAAACATGACAGGTGCTCAGAAAGTCAGAGCTGCTTCAAAATGCCGAAATTCACTTTTTTGCACCATAGTTTGTAAACGCTATAACTTTTACCCAAACCAATAAATATACACTTATTGGACTTTTTTTTTATCAAAGACATGTAGAACAATACATTTAGAGAAAAATTTATATAGAAATGTAGTTTTTTAAAAAAAAAATTACAACAGAAAGTGAAAAATGTCATTTTTTTGCAAAAATGTCGTTAAATTTTTATTAATAGCAAAAAAAGTAAAAATGTCAGCAACAATGAAATACCACCAAATGAAAGCTCTATTAGTGAGAAGAAAAGGAGGTAAAATTCATTTGGGTGGTAAGTTGCATGACGGAGCAATAAACGGTGAAAGTAGTGTAGTGCGGATTTGTAAAAAAGGGCCTGGTCACTAGGGGGGTATAAACCTGTGGTCTTCAAGTGGTTAATGGCAATTGACCTTCCAACTGAGGTAAAAGGTAGCCTCATTGCTGAACAACAGCCTGTCAGCCCTGCAAGTCAATGTAAAAGTGTTTCACTTTGTCATCCGGTTTTATCCCAGTGCCGCAGGCTATGTGGCTGCACTTTAGACACAAAAGCATACAGCTACTTCTTTATGTTTGTTCTTTATGTACCGAGCTTTCTTACGCTGCATGTACGCTCCTGATGAATAAGCTGCAATACACAGCAGCTAAGAAACGCGTTGAGCGTGTTATACAGTTAGAGACATATCAGCCTTTTGTGACACAGTGACGATAGTAGTTAGGAAGTAGCATTACAGTGTAGCCAGCTACATGGTTTAACCTGGGGAGCAATATAGAGTTCACCACAGACTTATCGAGATTTATCGATCTGTACCCTGCAATCAGGGAGTTTAGTTAATGTGTTAGGGCTGGAAAGTGATAGCCCCATACACTGACTGATAAAATGGCAAACATTTACACTTGGGATGAGTGAGATCCTAGGGTCCACCTATTTTTACATTGAAGTTGAACCATCCACGTTTTTAGAGTAATCCAATAAAGGTTATATTTTAGCGATCTGCACTTTATTAGTTAACCGTTGTCATCCGTTTCATCTCCTGGAGAATTTCTAATCTCTATGCTTTACAACACAGACATTTTCATAAGACACGCCAAACTGTGGTTTGCGGTAATTGTAGTTCTATACTGTTACTGTTCATTGTCTCTACTGAGGTCTGTGGGCAGCCCAGACTTTTCCCATGACATAACCAGCCAGTGGTTTTGAATTGCTTCACCCTGCGTTTACTCCAATTTCTACATGGAGCACATTTACCAAATTTATTCAGAAATTACTGTACTATCACAACAGACCACGTTTTTGCAAGTCCAACATGCTGAAATTTTTCCTCGCAATGTTGCCATTTTGAACCTGCCCCTTTGTGTACAGATTTGAACTATGTGGGCAGATTCTGAAAACGGCCTAAAAGAAAACTAACAATTTTGCCCATAGCAGCCAAACACGGCACAGCTTTCATTTTTTAAGAGCAGAATATGTTTACTTTACCTATAGGCCTTTTCTTTTGCTTTGTTCTCTTTGAATCACCCAGTATTTTTTTTCTTTTTACATATCCACATAGAAAAATATGTTTGTTTTGTAAGTTTGGTGCCAGTTCTCACAGTGTACTGCTAAGGACCCTTCATTCCTTCAAGTCTTGGCTAAACATTTTCCCGCCATAGGGCTCTTAACTGTTTAAAGGTGGTTTAAAATGAAAGGAACACAACTCAAGTTCATATACAATAGAAAACATGTCAGCTTATTTACAATAAGTAATAATAGAGCGCATAGCTCTTAATGCTTCCTGCGACATTGCAGCAGAGATCCCTGTAGGATAGCTTCAAAGCTGATCATATCTTTGATTTGTTGGTTGGGAAGAACATGATCACGCTTTGAAGTTGTACTTTGGATGTCTGCAATGCCTGTGGCTTTGTAACATTGACATCAGTTAAGTGCCAGAGGGGGATTTACAATCCAAAAATTTAAGAATTCATGTCTCTTGAGAAATTACCAGTTAGTTACATATTCGTGTTGTTAAACCATTAAGCCACCAAAAGATTATTTTTTCACTTAGGGTGTGACCACACGGTGCGTGATGCGATCACTCTACGTTTGAATACCATGTGGCCCATACTGCTTTAATAAAACTACTGAGTTGGTTGGTCGGTATTGTTAATGGCTATGCGGCATCTTCAATACTTCGTGGCCGTTAACAATGCAGACCCACTGAACAGTGTGGTCTTATTAGTTTAGTTAGAGTTCACTGTAGCCCACAAGGCTGTATGGTACTTGAATACAGCGCGGTCACATCGCATGTGAAGTACACCAATACAGGGGGTTTCTGCAATGGTTTGTGATGTAATATAATGCACACCCAGCGTAGCCTGGTATGGCTGGCAGGGACATGGTTAGTCAAACTGTTCCATCCCTCTCAAAAAGGGAGGAAGCAAGTCCATGTGCTCCTTCTCCATAGGCCTCAGGATACAGAGATCTCTGCAAAAATTACTGCCTCTACTACAGAAAGAGAAGGAAAAAAAAAAGAACCTTGAATCTGCATTGCCAAGCATAGAAGTCAACAAGGTAACCTACAACTACAGCTAACCAGACTTGTGAGGGATTATAGTTAAGACACCCATCACACTTAACAACATCATGGCCAGACATACCTTTAAAGACTTGTATCACACAGTGGACACTACAGCCATAATTACCAGACTGCCCTTAATTGCCACTTTGCTAGCCTCATTACTTGGAAAAGAATTACAATTAGAAATGTGTTTGGCTATAGTTGGGTTTACTACTACTCCTATTTTGCAGTACAGTAAAGAGAGATGTTTATTTTTCTATCTTGAGCCTGGTTTTCTGACTCCTACACCATACACCGGCCATTACACATCACACCCTTCCTTCCAGCCATCCAAACAATTCTATCTGGCACTTTTTCCAAAAATTCAGAGTGTCCCCGCCACATCGTGATTCACTGGGAAGGCCAGAGCAACTACTAGTCCCATCCTTCTTTCAGGCTCCTCCCGGGTCACTGCATATGTGCCACATGACTGCAACATGCGGTCGTACCCTTACATTTTGTCACTGAAACCGGGGAGGACAAATCTGTAGAATCGGAACATTGTTATTTTTTATGTACTGGTGTCTAATTTTATACATTACTTTCCATATTAACGGCATACTCACACGTGGCAGATTTTGTTGCAGAAATATGAGCAACTGTTTCATTCATCTACATTTGGTTGTTTTGTTACTTTGTGTAATTCCCATTCAGATAAATGTACAGTCGCTGTAATAAATTTGCCACGTGTGAATACATGTAGAGCAACTTTCACGCGTGCCTACTTTGGTCAGTATTTTACATCAGTATTTGTATACTAAAACAAGAAGTGAAGCATAAACGGACCAAAAATATTATGGAAAAATGTGCACCTCTTCTGTTGGCTTACAAATGCTGATGGAAAAGACTAACTAAAATATAGTCAGAGCAACTGGACTTTTTTTCTTGAAGACGTTTGCTAGTCATCCGACTGGCTTTCACAAATTAAATACATCTTAGACCACAAACACACATTGCCCATTTGAACACTTGTTGCAAGCCCCCTCAGGAGCAGGACAATTTTAATTTTCTTTTTTTTTCTCCTGGTCTTCCAAGAGCCATAACTGTTCACATAGCTGTATTATTATTATGATTATTATTATTATTTTTTATTTTTTTTTGCAAGACAGGTTGTATTTTTTGACAGCACCATTTAGTTCTTTGTGAGGTGAAATTGAAAAAAAAAAATGCAATTATGATTTTTGGGTATTGTTTTTACATTTACTGTGTGTCTTGAAATACCTTCCTTATTCAGTACGATTAGATCGATACTAAATTTATATAGTTTTTATGTTTTACTACTTTTAAGAAGATAGCCTTTTAAAAAATCTGTGTGTTTTTTATTGCCAGATTCTGACACCCATAGCTTTTTTATATTTCTGTTTACAGAAGTATGTGGGCTCAGTATTTGCAGGACGAGCTGTGGCTTTTATTAGTGCCATTTTGGGATACATGTGACATCTTGATAATTTTTTTTATTCAATTTTTTAAGAGGAAGAGGTTGATCAAAAACCGAAATTTGGCCATTTTGATTTTTCCATTATGGCGTTCACTGTAAATAAATATTTTTAATAATAATTGAAATGTAATATATTAATAGTGTGGACATTTTCAGACACGGCGTTACCAATTATGTTTATTTTTTTATTTTTATATGTTACCTTGGGAAAGGGGTGATTAGATTTTTTTAAATTTTTTTGTTTTTTATGTTTAGAAACATTTTTTAAAACTTATTTTTTGCTCTTTTTACTAGTCCTCTTTGGGGATTTCAACAAGCGATCATTTATACCATAGACGGTAATAGTATACTGAAATCTCTGATAGCTTCCTATTAATGGGTTTGGCCAGTTTTCTATATTGATGATCTATCCTCAGTATATGTTGTAGAAGATGACCAGCACTCACTAATTCTTCTGAAATCTCAATGCTTTTATTGGTCACATCAATACAAAACTCTTTGACGCGTTTCGGCTCGCAATATGAGCCTTTCTGCTATTGTCTGTTTGAGAAAGGCTCATATTGCGAGCCTAAACGCGTCAGAGTTTTGTATTGATGTGACCAATAAAAGCATTGAAATTTCAGAAGAATTAGTGAGTGCCTGTCATCTTCTACAACATATACTGGGACTGCTGCCTCCGACATGCGCACCATTATTATTGAACAGAGTGCCGGCCGACTTCTACCTGCTATCCTCAGGATAGGCCATCAATATCAGATTGGCGGGGGTCCGACTACCAGCACCCCCGTCAATCAGCTGTTTAAAGATAACGCAGCCCTCGTGGGAGCGCTGGCTTCTCTTTACTGTTTATTTGCTTGCTGTCAATATCACAGTGACGAGTAGATGTAATTACAGCTTCTCCCGCCCCATTAACTTTACTGGGAAGGAGCAGACGGAGTGTAACTGCTCATTCCCATTGAAGTGAATGGGGACGGAGGAGCTGTAATTACACTGTGTTATCTTCAAACAGCTGATTAGTGCGGGTGCTGGGAGTCGGACCCCTGCTGATCTGATATTGATGATCTAGCTCAGACAGAGGTTAGAGGGAATGATCTAACATATCAGATGTTGCAGTCACTATTGACCATGGCATCTGAGGAGTTCAATGAATTACCTCTGATCCCAGTCATTGTCAGCGGGTGTTAGCTGTATTACAAAGCCAGCACCCGCCATGTATGGAGTGTGCTCAGCTTGTGACATATATATACACGTGGAGCAGTTGGGAATGTTAAAGTAGTTGTTCCAACAATACACTTTACGGCAATATATTTTAGCATTAATCGATCATTTTTTTAATTTTACTTTATCTTAGAAAATTTCATCAATTGCAAGATACTCCTTTTCCTTTATTTTAATGGTGTCCTTGTTGATTAGACTGCATCATAACGTCCACATCCACCTACTCAGTTGCACTCTCTGGGTCTGCCAGCAGCTGGATCTTTTGGTTCTGGTGGGCAGTAGTTTGCATCTGCTTTATACAGAGTTTAATTTTTTTTCTCATAAAGTTACAGCCATAGCAAGTGGTGAGGCTTGTTGCAAAAAAAATTTAATGGCATAAATTAATGTCAACCTTTGAAAAAATCTAGTATGGATTGGGGGCCATTCTATACAATGGAAAGTGATTTGTGACAAAGTAATTTGTAATGCATCGAATTTCTCGACAATGTTCAGCAAAGCTGCCAAATCGAATTTTTCTAAACATCTGTGATTATATGACCCCTCTGCCAAAATAATTGGTTAGTAATGACAGCAAAACAGTAGCATAATGTGCTATATTTGATATAAATAATTAACTTTTTCCCTCATGTAATTTGCATGTATTTAGAGGATTTCATACCAATCTAAGGTTACTACTTAGGACATGTACAACCCCAATTCTGAAAAAGTAAAATGTAAGTAAATGTAAATAAAAACAGAATGCAATGCTTTTGCAAATCTCATAGACCCATATTTTATTCACAGTAGATCATAGAACATGTATCAGATGTTGTAAGCGAAAGATTTTACCCTTTCATGAAAAAAATCAACTAATTTAGAACTTGATTGCTGCAATTAGGGCTGAAACGATTACTCGATTGAATCGAGTAACTCGACACAAAAAATCCTTGATGCAAATTTTTGCATTGAGGATTCGTTTGTGTCATGTGACCACGGAGTGGGAGGGAAGCTCTTGCTAATTACTCGCCGCTCCGTGGTCACCCGCTGGCCCACATCACGCTGCACTGTACTGTATCCTGACACATCGTCAGGTCATAGTGCACGTAAGCGGAGGAGCTGTGGATGAGGCGTCCCTATAAGAAAGGTAAGTACTGGCACTGGGGACATAGGTAGGAGGGGGAATTGATGGCATTGGGGGTCAAGCTGGTGGCACAGGGGGCAGTTGGCACTGGCGGGCAAGCTGGTGGCACTGGGGGGCACCTGATGGCACTGAGTGGCACTGGGGGGCAAGCTGGTGGCACTGGGGAGCAAGCTGGTGGCACTGGGGGGTAGCTGGTGGCACTGGGGGTCAAGCTGTTCACACTGGGGGTCAAGCTGGTGGCAGTGGGGGCAGCTGGTGGCACTGGGGTGGCAGCTGATGGCACTGGGGTGGCAGCTGATGGCACTGGGGGGCTGCTGGTGGCACTGGGGATCAGCTGGTGGCACTGGGGATCAGCTGGTGGCACTGGGGAGGAAGCTGATGGCACTGGGAGGAAGCTGTTGGCACTGGGAGGAAGCTGATGGCACGGGGGGGGGGAGCTTATGGCACTGGGGGCAGCTAATGGCACTGGGGGTTAGCTGATGGCACTGGGGGCAGATGGTGGCACTGGGGGCAGATGGTGGCACTGGGGAGCAGTTAGTGGCACTAGGGGGCAGCTGGTGGCACTAGGGGGCAGCTGATGGCACTGAGGGGGCAGCTGATGGCGCTGGGGGAGCAGCTGATGGCACTGGGTGGCAGCTGATGGCACTGGGGTGGCAGCTGATGGCACTGGGGAGGAAGCTGATGGCACTGGGGAGGAAGCTGATGGCACGGGGGGGGGGAGTTTTTATAAAGAAAAACATTCTTTTAATTAATTTTTCATTATTAGAGTACTCAATTACTTGTTGGATTAATCGATAGAATACTCGATTACTAAAATAGACGATAGCTGCAGCCCTAGCAGCAATGCATCTCAAGAAATTCAGGGCAACAAAAGGCTAAAACGTAAGTGGTACTAAAAAAAAAAAACAGCTATAGGAACAATTTGCTACTAAGTCACATTACTGGGTATAAATAAAAAGTGCCCAGAGAGTCTGGGCAGAGCTCAATCAGTATTCTTAAAACTGTCTAAAAAACTTAAAATTTCGAAGACTGTGAATATTCGACCATCTACAGTTAAAGGTGTTGTCCAGTAATATTTTACCAAAACCTTAGAATACTGTCCACGGGCAATATTTGTCACTAGGCCCTGAAGTGACATACAAAATACTATTATACGTATTTCTAAGGGTGAAAATTGTTGTAAATATCTACAAGCCAATTCCTTTGTATGGAATTGATTTTCAGTCACAAAAAATGTGTGAGTGTATCATTAAACCTGAAGAAAATACGTGTCTCCTTCAGCTAATTGTGTCAATTGATGCATCTAATGACGACACCCTTGCCTGCAGGCCTTGCTTGAGATGTAATTACTTGCTAACGGAGTTTTACTGCAATGGTTTTGGGAGCACTATGCATAACATGACAAATTATCTCACCGTGAATCTTGGGCGGTTGTCAAGACACTACGGAACATTTACATTACTTGTGAAAATACACCAGAAATTTGGCACAATTTGTACAAAAAAATATGATGTACAGGCCTTGCACCACATTGTGGCTTTGTGAGACAAGAATGTGGAATAGATGCAACATTGTGCGCCAAAAATGTTTCAAAAAGTTTGTACAATTATTGGAGAGATGTTCCGTCTCTAAAAAATAAGGTATATTGTCCTCTGGCTTACGCTTGATCCTTAATTGTGTATTCTGGGTATCTTTGATTCAGACCAATTGCAGGCCCCTATCATTGTGGGAATCAACAGAATGCTTTGTAAAGTGCGGATGACCCTGGCCCAAAGATGGATACAGCCCTGTCCCCCTCTCATTGCTGTTGGATATAGTTATCAGGTTAGAAAGGGGGATATACTTAAAGCGCAACTGCCTTTCGAAATTTGAGGCTATATGGGGTTCCTGGATCGATCGCTCCTGGCTGGCACTCACCAGGGGGATCTTGCATTGATGGACACACTTTGGAACGCATTGTCCATATGGAAATTTATAAGACTTGTGAATTGAGCTGCTCACGGATGGGTGTAGTGGGAGGGGGTGTGACTGGTGTAATGCTGCAGTCCTGAGAGGGTCTCTAATGAGATATCTAAGGTTTTCATTTGTTTCTCACTGTACATGTCCCGTGTGGGGTGGGGATAAAGTATATGTAAGCTATTATGACTGATATACTGATATGCTTAGACTGTCCTTGGTAATTCATTAATGGAATACTAAATACTTGTTCACAATAAGATAAAACTGAATAAAATGTGATTAAAAAAATTCACATTTTTTTTTTATAAACTAACAAAAAGATGGTGTAAATCTGGTGCACCAGATTTATCATCCAGAATCAGTCACTTTGGTAAATCTGGCACGGTTTAAAGGGTTTTGCCCATCTCAGACATTGATGATGTATTGCTATGATATGCCATCAGATGCGAGTCCCACTCCTGTTTCCAGAACGGTGCCCCCGACGTAAAGGGAAGTACACTGTGCATCCGCAGCATACTCTCTATTCACTGCTATGGGAGTTCTGAAAATAGCTGAGTGAGCATATGTGACATTGATGCCATATCCTAGCGATACTCCATCGATGTCTGAGATGGGAATACCCCTTTACAACTATCTAGACATGTAATCGACATGTAATAGTACATCTGCCCTGTTGTCTTCCATACTTTATTCTTATGAAAAGCAAATACAGATTGGAACACTTCCTGTTCCACCCTATTCTGGTTCTTACAGATAAAGCCAGACAAAATATGATAGAGGATTTTGGTGCATTGTGGAAAGATGTTCCCTGCTTCATTAGAATCAACAGAAAACACATGAACAAAGATGACCGGACGCTAAATGGGCTTTTTTCCAGCATCCAATGAAATATTTCAAAGAAGAAATAGCAGGAAATAACTCACATGTTCAATAATAATAGCAAAAGTGAAAATATCAATCAGTAATAAATCGGCGGCAAGAAGCATCAGTGGTATTGTGGGAATGTATACTGTAGGTAGGCGATAGAGAATGAACAAGAAAAAAAGATGACAGCGCAAAATCCACAGGAGTGCAAAATGAAAGTGTAAACTAAGGGTACTTATATTTGGACAGTATTTTCCACCAGTATTTTTAAGGCCCCTTTCATATCTGCGTTTTTCCTTTCCGTCCTAGAGTTCCGTCCTCAGGGCTCTAGGACGGAAAGATACTGATCAGGATAACCCTAATGCATTCTAAATGGAGAGAAATCCGTTCAGGATGCATCAGGATGTCTTCCGCTCAGTATGTGAACGTTTTTTTGACGTTGACAAAACCGCAGCATGCTGCGGATTTGTCTCTGTCCAAAAATCCGGAATTAATGCCCATTGAAAAGCATTAATCCGGATCTGGCTTTAAGCTAAATGTCGTTTCGGCGTTTAGCTTTTGTGAATGGTTACCATGGCAGCCAGGACGCTAAAGTCCCGGCTGCCATGGTAAAGTGTAGTGGGGAGGCAGGGGAGAAGCATACTTACCTTCCGTGCGGCTCCCAAGTCCCGGGGCATTCCACAATTACGTCAGAGCGCCCCATGAGCATGGATCACATGATTGCGTGATCCATCTTGCGTTGTGACGGATCCGGCATGCATTTCCGGCGATGGAAGTGCACGCCGGATCCTCACAACACAAGTGTGAAAGAGGCCTAAGGCTACTTTCACACTAGTGTTTTAGTTTTCCGGTATTGCGTTCCCTCATAGGGGCTCAATATCGGCACAAAACGCTTCAGTTTTGTCTCCATTTATTGTCAATAGGAACAAAACTGAACTGAACAGAACGGAATTCTCCAAAATGCATTCTGTTTAGTTGCATTCCTATACCGGGGAGCAAACCACAACATGTTGTAGTTTGCTTTCCGTCCTGGGATGCGGAGGCAAGACAGATCCGGCATGACCCCCAATGTAAGTCAATGGGGACGGATCCATTTTCTCTGACACAATCTGACACAATAGAAAACGGATCCGTCCCCCATTGACTTTCAATGGAGTTCATAACGGATCCGTCTTGGCTGTGTTAAAGATAATACAACCGGATCCGTTCATAACGGATGCAGATGGTTTTATTATCAGTAATGGAAGCGTTTTTGCTGACCCCTGCCGGATCCAGTAAAAACACTAGTGTGAAAGTAGCCTTAGTCAAAACCAGGACTGGGACCACTACAGCTGACATTCAGAACAGAGGGGAGGGGATGTGAAGGTGAATGCAGAAAGCACTTCACAGTTAAGTACCATCTCCAATGCATTTGCAGGAGCTGAACCGGGAAAAATAAATATTCATACTCACACTACTCCTACTAATTAAAAAAAGCTCCACAAAAAGTATGCTTTTACTACTATACTCAGCCCCTAGATAGCACTGCTAAACGTTTCGCATGATCTGCTGATATACTCCATATAAAGGGTGTTGTCTTGTTTTTCTTTATTCGGAATGCATCTGATGCATCTTGGTTCCAAACTGGTCTGTATGCAATAATCAGTGGTTGTGGAATCACTGTGTCAACCTATCGATTTGACTTAGGGATAGTCCTATGGGCATTATCCTAGTAGTCCCCTGGTATTCACTCTTTATCCCCTATACAGGGCTCTGTACCTTGTTGCAGGAGAGCAAGCAGGCTCCTACTTCCTGTAGTAGTCCCGGGGGTTGACAGCTGATCCACAAGGGTCAGGAACACAGAGGGATCGGGGAAAACTCGTATTCAGTAACAGACCGAATTCAGGACAGGATGAGTTTGTGCAAATCCGTGAAACAGGTACAAGGTCAGAGCAGTCAGCAAGGGTTCTATATACTTATGAAGCAGAGGTCAGGAGTTGGGCAGAGGTCCGTACACAGGCAGACAAATGGAACTGAATACCTTTTCAGGGGCTAGCATGCCAGAATACCTGTTGCTCAGGCACCCATCCCTTGAGAAGGTTGCTGTTTTGCGCAAAACACAGATACCAGCCGTGTGCATTCCGCAATTTGCAGAACAGAACAACCAGCCGCTAATAGAACAGTCCTATCCTTGTCAGTATTGCGAACAAGAATAGGACATGTTCTGTAATTTTTAGGACGGCATTGAACGGACGTGCGGATGCGGAATGTACACTGTGTGATTTCCGCATCTTTTGTGGCCCCATTGCAGTGAATGGGTCCTTTGACCCACAAAGAATGCCGATGGGATATGAACCCAAACCATTGTCATGTGCATGAGCTCTGTATTTGCTGATCCCTGTCAACAGACTGAAAATGACCACTTAACCAATCACTGGCTGCAGTGGTTACCTGCGCCAGCCAGTGATTGGCTAATTGTCAATTGCCGTATGTCGAGTGTCTCAGAGGCTTGTATAAAATCTTTTATAACATATACATATACAAGTGCAAGCAAAGATATGAGTCGACCACCATTATAGTCAGTCATTTTAGAAATGATTAGGCCATATGTAACTATGTTAAAAGCTGTTAGGAATGGTTGAAATTTGAAAAGCATGCTGTTCCTAACACAATGATTGTCTGTCAGGTGCACTTTGGCCTGCACTTTGCACTTCACATAATAAACTAAGCAGCTGACGTGCATCTATGTGTCATCTAGAGATACCAATGCCAGGAGAAATATAATCACGTTATGTTCCATAATAGTACGGTAGTTCCTTCTTTATCAAGGCCTTGAAACAAACAGCAGTATTAATATGTAATGAAATACAATGTCAATTTAATTTGCATAAAAGACAGGCTTAGACTAGTGATATTTTCTCCGATAAGGAATTCAATTCATCAACTCAGCTCTTACTGGTGAGTCAATGACTATTGGAACAGTATAGAATACATGAAAGATAGGCTGAACAAAATATGGTCAACGTTAGGAAACACACCCACCACTCCAGAAGCTTTCTTGACTCATGTTATGACCAGGCAATAACGCTACTCATATAAAGCAGCCATAAAAAGTAGGTGCCAGTAGTGAATTTTTAGTGACTGATCTAAAGGAACTTAATTCAGTTTACTTATTTTCTTAGCATATTGGTAAGGGCTCATGCAGAACACAAAACCAGCATCTGATATAGCCTGTGTGGAACCTCTATGAGAGAATACCTAGTAGTTGTCTTATGAATACATATTAAAAACGTAAATGTCAGTTTATTTTTTTAATATTGTGTAGGGGCAGGGATATTAAACATTTTTGTTATATTCTTTATTAAGGAAAGTACTAGAAATCAGGGGGTAAAGAGTCTTCTTAACAAAGTTCTAACTAAGTGTTGCTAAATAGAGTCTGTCTTCAGCCTTCTACTGAGCGCTGAAGACACTTATGTGTAGCAAGTCAGATAGGTAGGGTGATGGGTTGTGATAGTTAGGGCCCTTGTACATAGTTTCCAATTTGGGTAACAGCATAGCTTCAGTTTTTACCTGATGAAGGGGAAGTGTATCCCCGAAACGCATTATATTTCTGCCGTACAATTCTGAAGATTTCCTTCTGCTATAATACGCATTTTGGTTGGTTCCTTGTGCCGAGGCATGATCCTTATTGATTTTGATTTAACCTCAGTAAGATGGACAGAGAAGGTCAAAAAAAGTCAAACAGCAGGTGGCGCTATACAGATATTCAGCGAATAACTCAGTGGCTATAGTAAGTTTTAAGTTACATGTAATTACAAAAGTATTCAGATCTTTGTGCTGGTTTGAAAAATGTAGAATATTTTTCGTGTGACACCCCCTTTAATACTGCCATTTCATATGCCTGTCTTAATAAGAAGTCAGTTGAAGCAGGGGCGTAGCTATAGGGGGTGCAGAGGTAGCAGTCGCTACCGGGCCCAGGAGCCTGACGGGGCCCACAGACCCTTGTGCCACATAAGAAGACATACAAAGCACTGAGGGAAGGGGGCCCAAGCTGAACTCTTGCACCAGGGCCCATGAGCCGTTAGCTACGCCTCTGAGTTGAAGTAGGATGTTCCAAATCAGAGTTGTATCTTGCTCTCCAGTTACCACAAACTGATTTACACAGAGATTTTACAATCTCATCAATCAATGTTTTTCACTGCTGAAGTGATATAAAGTAGTGTTGTGTGCGTTCTGATTTAACACAGACTTTCATGCAATTATCTAAAGAATAGACTAGGAAAGTAAAAAAGTAGGCGTCTGTATTCTATATATGGATTCACAGCCTGAGACAGCAGCGAAAGTCCAGGAAGCTGCTGCCCTTCCTAGCAGTAACCAAACATTAGATGACTAATTATCACTTGGAAACCTTTCAGTAGAGAAAATAATCTCAGCAGGGTATAGACTCAGACAGTTGCATTTACTGTGATTATAGCTTATGTTGGCAAGTTATTTCTAAAAAAAGGCAGTGTGAACAGATCTGGTCCTGTGCATTAGGAGGTAGAAATGTACAGTATGAGTGTCTGGAAAACAAAAATTAGTTGTATTATAACATTTAAACCATTGACAGGTGAAGTGAATAACTTTATCTTCTGACAATGGCACCTGGCAAGGATTTGGTTCTTGAAGTTGATATTGAAAGTGGGAAAAGTGTAAGGATCTGAACAACTGGGACAAAGTATTAAATTAGGATCGCTAGATGACTAGGTCAGAGGCAGGTTTTGTGAGTTGTTCGCAGTAAGCAGTAGATAGTAATTACCAAAAGTTGTTCAAGGAAGGACAACTGGTGGATTTGCAACAGGGTTACGGGTACCCGAGAATTATAAATGCATGTGAGGAGCAACGGCTAGCCATAACATTGAAACCACTGACAGGTGAAGTGAATAACATTGAGAATCTTGTGACCGTGACACCTGTTAAAGATTTGATTCTTGAAGTTGATATTGAAAGTGGGGGGAAAATGGGCAAGTGTAAGGATTTGAACAACTCTGACAAAGGGCTAAATTGTTATGGCTAGATGACTGGGTCAGAGCATATCCAAAAGGGCAGGTCTTCTGGGGAGTTCCAAGTAAGGCCTGTTTTATTTGCGGAAAAAATTCTGGCAGAGAACAGGTTGCCGGAGCTCTCTGGATTCAGCATTGCAAGATGTTGCCGAAATGCCTGCTAGCCCCATTGACTATAATGAGAAAATCCGGCCAAAAGCCAGCAAATATGCCGAGATTTGTCCAGACAAATACCACTGCAGGATTTGAACAGCTCTGGCAAAGACTAAATTGTGATGGCAAAATGACTGGGTAAGAGCATCTCCAAAAGGGCAGTTCTTGTGGGGTGTTACCGGTAAGCAGTAGTTAGTACTTACCAAAAGTTATCCAAGGAAGGACAATTGGTGCAATGGCAACAGAGTTATGGGTACCCAAGGCTCATAAATACATCTGGGGAGCAAAGGTTAGCGTCTCTTATCCAATATTTTAGAACACTTATTATAGAGTAAGAAAGAAAGTAAGAGCAAGTAAGTTGTGGAAAGATACCACAGAACACCTTCAGAGGTCTGGTGGAGTCCATGCTTTGGTGACGTAGAGATATTTTGGCTGTACCAGCCAAATCTGTAACATAAAGTAACACTTCTGGAGTACAATTTTGTGTCGTGTCATTGCTCTGTTGTTACTTCTGGATATTTAAGAATAAAATGGGGTGCATGCATCTCTAGACAGTCTGATACTGTCATCACTGGTTTAGCATTGTTAGGGACACACTCTTAAAAAGTAACATAAATGGGTACACTGTCAGTCATGGTTTTCTGCATCTTTCTGAAACAATCTTTTAGAACCCCTGCAGTGAACACAGGGATTAATTTCCTACCGATCGATTTCATTTTTAGCGGGGAATGACTGATGGGTGGGGCATAGCCAATGGGAGTGGCTTAATGCTCTTTGTGTCCTATTGTAGATAGGGTATCCGAGAGGGAAGTTCATGATGCAGCCAGTCTTACACACTGCTCAAGTAGCCAGACACAAGACAGGGAGGAGGAAGAGGGAGGAAATGATTGACCTCTGGGGTCAATCATAGAGGGATTTATTTATACATTTATCAGGCTTAATTGCAAAATTAGACACAATATGATACAAGAAAATGATGAAATAATGAAGGCACTGCAGGGATATTATTTTAGTTTTTTTGTGAATTTTCGCTGTTTAAATGATCCTTTAACAGTTTGGTTATGTCAACATAAGTTTTAGGGTTTATGCTTAGAATAATCACTGGGGAATGCTCCTGACATCTCCATATCCTTTAATGGGCGAGGCGTATGCCAAATATTCATATTTTGCTTTTTTATATTGACAATCAAGCAAATTTGAAATCCATTACCAATTTATGCAATAATTAAGCTCTTGGAAAATAATTTGAATATATTTTGCAGATTTTTTATGAAGCTTATTTTCTATATTTATAAGGTTTCTATTTATGCTATACTTGGCAGAAGGGTTTATTGAGTCTGTTGCAAGTTGTGTATATTGGAATGCAGTGAATGGGATCATTTTGTCCTGTGAAAATGTTACGACTATGACAAGTTGATTCCAGAATTTTCCACAGTCAAGTCACCTTCACACAGGTGTTACCCTGAAAAAGTTAAGAAAACATAACATATTCCATTGAGACCTGGCTGAATAGAAATATTCTATTAGCATGTTACGTAGATCTCTGTTGGTTAAAGGTCAAATTTGTTGTAATAGTAATTCTAATGGTTTAGACTTTATTTGGTTCCACATCTAAATTTATAAATAATTCTCAAAAGTTAAAATTACTATCTGAATCCTGTTGCTGCTGTAATTTGCGAGCTTGTTACCCTTTAATAACTAGAGACAGTGTATTGTGTGTCTGTTGCAGGGCTTGCGCTGTTCACATATATACAGTCTTTTCTTCATTGCACATCCATTTTAAGGAGGCAAGAAACTATAGTGGCTGATACAAGCTTGTTGCAAAGTTACTATGTTTAATAAGTGTAAGCATATTTTACAGTGCTGCTGGTAGTGTATATTTTGGCCACAGACATGGTGCAATTGCACATTTTTTTCCAAAAACCTGTCGCAAAGTTTCTACAATTAATAAGTGTACCAACAGCATAAATGTTGTCTGTCAACGTTGTGCAATTGCATGTTTATTTCAAAAACCTGCTGTAAAGTTTCCTTATTTAATAATCAGTGTACCAATCCTGTCACTTTTCATTGTTTAAATATGCTTCAAAATAAAATATCTGGTAAATGAGTGATAATGGGCGGGGTAATGGAAAACAAAATCCATGCTACATCATCCGCAAGTGAGAATGTGGGTGTCTGTAGTACTGCAAGCAGCACGGTTGGCATCAGCAGTCTAGCCAGTAGTAACAAGCCAAAGTTCTTCTTCATTTTCACTAGGCAACAAGTTAATATTGTGGAGGAATAGGATGACATTGTGGCAGTGCTTGGACTTCCATGAGAAGGAGGTTCCGGATGACCAAAATGCATAGCTGTGTTGATGGTGTTAGTAGTTGCACTTGTAGCCATGGTAGTGGTGGTAGGTGCGCTGGTAATTGTGGTGGCAGTGGTACTGGGGGAAAATAAAGCGAAGGGAATATTGAGGGGAGCTCATGATATATCACAGATTGATAAAAATAAGCCATGGGTGTTCAAGCAAATCCTTCCATTTATAGGCAGGGCTGCTAGAAATAGGGAGAGATACCATCTCTCCCTACCTATAATCTGTTTTATTCTATTTTGGGTTTTCTCACATCCATGTTATTTTAAATATATAATAAAGATTATGTTTTCATGGAGGTTTGTATGTGGTGGCTGTGAGATTTAGACTTACCATTTGTTGACAGTTACCACTTACAACAATTGACTAGTCAGAGCTGTGACTCAGCAATTGGAACAAGTCTTTTTTCTCCCCATCATCTTTGTAGCAGCCGGGCCACATCCACAAGTAGTACAGTGTAATTGTTGTCATCAGCATCATGTGCCACTGTTTATCCTACTCAGATTACTCCTCTTCCTTGTCATATGATCCATAATCAGTCATCTATAATAGAATATATTGTTACAAAACAACAATACAGTCTCAGTAATCTGCTTGTATGCCAGCTAAACTCTCACCTGGCTAAGTTACAGGTGGTGCAGTCGTGGCCATACCACTTAGTAGATTCCTCTGCCTAGGAAAGTGATGATGTGCACTCAGCCCAGATGAAAGATACTTATCCGCCATTATTTATTGAAAAAATCCATTCCTACCTTGTATACTCATGCGATGTGCACCCCTTAGGATTGTAGTTGTGTGGCAAGGTGCATGCCACTATCGACACATGGATCAGCTGTTATGGGCTGGAACTTTACATTTACAGCCCACTGGGTCAGTGTTTTGTATGGCAGCATCTCTGCATTAGTGTTGGTTCGTGTTGGTCTGGTTCTCACACCAGGTTCTTTTCCACCTCCTTCAACATCCTCCTTAATGGACATCTTCCCATCCTGAACAGAAACAGGGCAGAGTGTTGCTTCCAATTCATCTCCCTCCTTTTGTATGTGTCAACTGAAATGTTGCCATGCTGTCTTACAACCGAGGAGCCTATGCGAGAGAAGCCACACAGCGGATCAGTTGCTAATGTGCAACAAGCATTATTTTTCTTACTGGATGTCTCCCCACCAATTACAACTAGGCAATGTAGTTAGTGACAATGGCAAGAACATTGTGGCTGCATTGCATTTGAGGGATATAAGACGTTCTCCCTGCATGGCACACATGACAAATTTGGTGATGCAAGGCTTTTTTTTTAAAAAGTATTGTGTCTTACAGAAGGTGCTGACTATGTCCAGGTGTCTAGGACTGCGCATTTCATACATTTTTATATGACTAGGAATGCCATCCTGGACCTGAGCACTACAGCAGAGTGCATGGGTTTTTTCAGCTCAGGCAGTAGCAGCTAACAGGAATATGTGTCGTGTACTTAGGTCTTTTGAAGAGGCCACCAGATTTTTGAGTAGGGACAACAGTAGCATCAATGATGTCACCCCCTGATATTTATATTAGAGCAAGAAGGACAGCTTTCACATTTCATTCGCTGCCCTGTAGCTCCTAGGAACCCACATCCATGATGATGCATGAAGGAGAAAGTGGAAATATGGAATTTTCTCAGGCATAGCTAGTGAACGAGGCTGACACTGGTTATGTAAACAGAAAAAACCCAACAGTATAGGCACTCATTACAGGTTAGTCAGTAGTGTACAATACACTACTATTGTGCTTCCGATACACCCTACTATTAATTACTAGGTATAGGCTCCAAACACCTTAAACAACCTACAAAGAAATTGAGCCAACGTATACCTATAAAGTATCATAAATACAATCTTTATTGTAACACATAATTAAAATTAAATGATGCAAGGATAGGTAGCAGGAAAAGCACCATCGCTGGCACCACACAATACCTGCTGGGGCATGCTGATAAAAATTATGACAGTGGCCATGACCAACCATTGCAGTGTGGGGTGGAGCCTGAAATAAGTGGGTGCACGCTTGATTGCTTATGTGCTTCAAGCAAAGTGATGACTGTTGGTTAGCAATGCTTTTAGACTATCCCTATAAAAGCAGAATCAGGGAATGTTTTCCTGATACTAAAATGAAGGCAAAATTGTATAACCAGAATACACCCTGTACCCAGCTGTCTGACCAGGAGGACCAACCTATCCCCACAAAAACCTCCTGCCATCTCTACTAGCGCTAGCACTACAACAAGTAGCAGAAGCTACAGCAATACCAACAGCAGCTAATGCAGTTTGCTGAATATGTTGGAACAATTTTTTCAAGTGCTGCACCAGCTTGACTCACATTAGCAGATGGATACACAAAACCACCTGAAAAACTAGGTTCAGTCATACCTCGGCTGTTCCCTTTCTGTGGCACATACCCTGTTCCCTGTCAATTTCTGGAGAAGATGATTAGAACAGTGGCAAGAACTAGCCCAGTTTGCTGTGTGACTTGTCCTGCCTCCAGTGTACTATCAGAGAGGATATTCAGTGCGGCAGGTGGCATTGTCACACTGACAAGTTTACGAAATACTACATTTGTGAAAATTACTTAGATGTGCATTGGTGAGAATTTTCACTCACCTCTGTCTTTTGCCAATGAATAGATGTGTCATTGTTGACAGTGGCTATATATCACCAGCCCAATGATGCCCCTGCCGCTGTTTGCCTGTCTATCATGTTACAAATTGTATTGTTACGGGTGCTCTTGCAGCTGCTACTCTCCCTACTTCCACTACTACTAACACTATATAGTTGCACATACTGTGCTACTACTGCTGCTGCTGCCTTCCCTACACATCCGTACATCTCCTGACCATCAGATACCATACTCTGGTGCTAGTGCTGCTACTAGTGCCAGTACTGACTATACAAAGTTGTACATCTCCTGTTTGTCAGGTTCCATACAGTGCTGGTGCTGCATGACTACTGCCACCACTACTATAACCCTACACAGCCACTTTGTCTCTCAGGTTCCATGCTGTAATGTTTCTGTTAAAAAGGGGACATTTTTGGATCAATTGTTCAGAACAAACCATTGCTTGTTCCGATACTACCATTAGTGTAAAAACACAGGCAGGTATCTACCCTGTTACAGAATACTTTTTAAACTGCTTGTTCAGAACAAGCCACTGCTTTTACTGATATTATCATGTGTATAAACACAGGCAGGCATCTGCCCCCATTAAAGAATAGTTTTTGGGGTGCTTGTACAGTCCAAGACATTGCTTATTTCGATAATACACTGTGTGTATAAACACTGGCCGACAACACTTGGAATACTTTTTTTTTTTTAAAGAGCAACAAATCTGGCTGTGTTTTTGAACTGTTTATCACCATCAGTCATGTGTTTACGCATAGCCATATATGTTGTTGTCAATTTAAGATAACTAATACTGTCTGAGCATTAAAGAACTTGAATGTAGTTCCATACAGTCCTAGAAGTCCACAGAATATCATATATAACTTTTCAAGTCAATTTGAGCACTTTCTATTTGGGTCGAATTTATTCCAACAGATTAGCTAGAATCAGACTCGAAACGAATTTTAAGAAATTCTGTCATCTATTGATAACCTGAGTCCAACTCTCTGCACCACTGACAATCAGCTGTTTTAAGAGCCCATGGGGTGTCAGTGAGCACTGCAGCCTCATTGTTTACAGGGCTCTGTACAGTCAGCATGGCATACATGTAATAGCTGGATATGTTAAAATACTAACACGATATAATATAAATGAATGAAAGTAAGTAAACCAATGTAAGATTTGTCTACAAAAGACTGACAAAGACTAGACAGAGACAGGACAGTTGAAGGAGGGGGGGCAGTACTGTGATCTTCCTAGGAGTGGGGAGTCTACCCCTTTCAACCCAATCATGAAACGCTGAGGAATTTCTAGACTGAGACCAGGGGGACCAGGATTGAAGGAAGACTGCAGTCGAGTTATTATCCTCAGGCCTGACCTACTCCACACACCAAAGTGCATCTATTGTCTGATCTCCACCTACATGAATTAATCTGTCTGTTTGCTAAAATGAAAAATTGTAAAATCCCCTTCACGGTCTTGGATAAGGGACCAGGGAACATAGACAATAGTGCAATATCAGACCAAGTAGGTACAGAAGATCAGTAGAGGGAATTATGTAAGGAGAAAATCCCTCAACACAAAGGACCAACCCTGAGACACTCCAACCACATTGTCCCCTCTACGGCCATAACTCACCAAGTGTTTGCTTCTGAGGAATAGAATTTATGTCATGTAGCTGGTGTTCTATGACACCTGAATGATATATTGTAATTAAGCTCCTAAAGCTGACATATGCTTAAAGAGGACCTTTCATGACTTCTAAATATATAAACCAAGTATGCTGACATGTAGAGCGGCGCCCAGGGATCTCCCTGCACTTATTATTATCCCTGGGCGCCGCTTCGTTCTCCCGGTATAGGGTCCGGTATCTGTGCTCACTAAGTTATAGTGGGCGGAGCCTGCCCTTCATCTCCTTCTCCCAAAAAAACTCCCAGGCTATGAGCTCTGCGCTGCGACTGGCCAGCGCTACAGCCGGGGAGAAGGAGATGAAGGGCAGGCTCCGCCTACTATAACTAATTCCACCAAGTCCCCGCCTACTATAACTTAGTGAGCACAGATACCGGAGCCTATACCGGGAGAACGGAGCGGCGCCCAGGGATAATAGTAAGTGCAGGGAGATCCCTGGGCGCCGCTCTACATGTCAGCATACTTGGTTTATATATTTAGAAGTCATGAAAGGTCCTCTTTAAGCGTGAAAAACATTAATTTTTCCTATTGGTTTTTACAGAGGTGGGTACCCATCTCCCCTTCCCAGGAAGACATAAATTCAAGAGTATTGGTTCTGGCATTGTTCACCTTGTCTCCTGTCACCTCCGTGACCAAAATATTGTATATCGGGGATATACATGTCGAGGAGCAGAAGTAGACATGTCTCAAAATGGGTTAACTCACTACAAAGTTGCAATACAGGTGCCAGGGAAAAAGGAAGTTAGGTAGTTCCAAAATAAAGGAACCATATTCCCGGTGACTCTGAAAATAGGTCCGAGAGGTTATAGCTTCATGCAAAGGAATAAGAAGAGACAGGTTTTTAAGACCTGGAGGTATGATCAGGTTAATTTAAATAGATACCTCATACACCCAGACTGACTATATATATGGCCAGCTTTAGAGAAGCCTGTTTCAAAGTCAGTTGTAAATGCTGCCATTAAACATAATGATCAGTGGTAGGGATAGCTACAGTATTGTATGTTAAAATTGTCAAAATGCACAAAACCATTACAGCATATCACTGTGAAACCTTGTCAATAGTTTAACCACTATTTAATTGAAATCATACCTGTCATTTTAGGTGAATTATAATTAAGAATAAGCCACTGTGTGTGTAAATGGCTAATAACACTATATCTGGCAAGTATATCACTTGATTCTTGCACGTATCACTAGTTTCAGGCTCCATCTTTAAATGCCAGTTCTCCCTGAGCTAGTGAACTAGCTGATATCATGTCACCCATGACACACACAAGAGGAGATCCTGCTTCCCTACAATATAACGGTCTTTTACATACTTTGCTACAATGAGGACAGCAGTGTAGCTGTGAATCCAGCTCTGGGGTGAGGTAGTAGAACACATACTTGAGTCAACAGCAATGTCTTTGTATATGCCCCTCTCTTTGCACCTCCCCCTCCCCTCTCCTTAGACTTCTGTGGACAGCATCTGTAATGCAGTGAAGCTATAAATTCATTTAGTCTCTGTCTCTCTCACTGTGTATTTTAGCAATGTATTAAGAGTGAATGGTCAGTACAGGAGGCAAGGGGAGGAGGAGAAATGGCTGATGTGAAATAGTGAAAAATAAGTGAGTGTATCAACTCCAAAATGAGTTTCAAAGTAAGCGTACCACCATGTAGGTGACAAAATATTACCATATCTTTCTTCTGAGAATCCCATCCTCCAAACCTGTGAATTGCCTATTTTTATGCTTATACGTTACACCCCATTTGGTGAACCACTGCTCTGCCAGTAACAATGCCCAGGCATCCCTCTCCTGTGTGATTGACAGTCCCTGAGATTTCATAGACAGTAGCTAGCGATGATGCAGGGGAAGTCAGGTGCACCAAACTGAGCAGCCCCACCCATGATGCACCGAAAACCTTATTTGTAGTAAGATAAAAAGTATTTCTCATCATTAGAGGACCAGATTTTTACAAGAAAGGTAAGATTATCTTTCAAGGCACCTACTCTAGCTGGTGGTATGCTTATTTTGATGGTGGTAGAATCCCTATAACTGCATTTTAGAGATATGAAGGCATGGGTTTAGGAATGTATCCCTTCTAACCTTGATCAACAGTTAGATCCTTTAAAAGACAACTTGAAATGCAGCCCGTAAAATCTCTGCAGTATCTGGCACATTTCCAAAGGCAGCAGCTCAATAAATCTGGCATATTTTAAGGGACGTTGTCCACTATGCAATACGTATACCCTCTCTAATGTCTTTCTACCTAAAAGGCATAAATGCAATTGTAGATGTCAGAAACATAAAAAAGGGTTTCTGCTTATAGCTACACAATAGCCCGTGCAGCTATTATTCCAGAAGGTCATAAAAAGGCATCTCCTTGTATTTAAACCCTATAATGACTATCGTAAAAAAAATCATATTGATGGCCATTTAGGGGTAATTAAAGTCAGTAATCACATTGTATAACTGGAGTTTAGTTTACCTGAACACCTTCTGATTGCTAGAATGCAGGACTGTATTGTGTAAATGCAATCTCATCACAGCATGGAGATTGCTGAATTTCCAAGTTATGTCAATAGAATTCCTATTGAAATCAATGGAACTGTAAATGTACATAGATAATGGGCCACACTGATCACATCTTCCTGTTTCTGCATCATTATCAGTAGTAAGAGAGAGACTAATGCAAGTGTAGAACTAAACCGTAAAATGAGATCTGCACTTTTCTCTGTAATTGGACAGACAGACAGCCCCCAAGTGATAAATCGACATTAAAGCTTTTACCTATTAAAGAGATTCTTTAGTCAGGAGCTCAAAATTATATGTAAGTCAGAACCTACAGGGGATGAATACTCATTATTTATTTTCCGAAGAATATGCTCCATGGCCGCTTTTTAGTTAAAGGGGTTTTACTAGATTTTGATATTGATGACCTATCCTCAGCACTGTCCTGTGCGTGCCGCAGTCTCCTCGCAGCTGTCCATTGGATAGCGACTCTGATTGTTATCATAGCTCACCCCCATTATATGAAAGGGACTGAGTTGTGCCTAGGTCATGTGACCAACGAACGTGATGTCACTGGTCCAGGAAGAGGCCGATGTGCTCGCCAGAGCACCATGGTCTCTTCAAACAGCTGATCAAAGGGGGTTCCCGGGTGTTGGACCAGCACCGATCAGATATTGGCAAACTATGATGAGAATAGGTCATCAGTATCAAAATCTTGGAAAACCCCTTCAAGCTCCATTAGCACAGAACTGTGATCTGTGACTACCTATGACTACAGTGCTTACTCTAAGGTTGTCAGAGACACCACCTCCTGTATCTCATCATTGGTTCAGTTTTCATAAGGGCTTGTTTACATGACCGTATGGTTTTGCGGTCCGTTTTTCACAGATCTGTTGTTCCGTTTTTCACGGATCCGTTGTGTTTCCGTTTCCAATTCCGTTTCTGTTCCGTTTTTCTGCAAAAACAGGAACTTTGTAATCATTGCAAACACCAAACACATGTGCAAAATGGCCTGGGCATAGCATTTCTACAGCATGGATCCGCAAAAAACGGATAACATACAGACATGTGTTCCGTGTGAATTTCGTATTTTATACGGACCCATTGACTTGAATGGAGCCACTGAACGTGATTTGCGGACAATAATAGGACCTGACTCAAAATGTTGCGGAATGGAAAAACGGAAACGAAATGCATACGGAGTACATTCCTTTTTTTTTGCGGACCCATCGAAATGAATGGTTCCGTATACGGAACGCAGAATCGGACCATATACGGAAAGCAAAAAACGTTCGTGTGAACGAGCCCTAAGAGTCACAGATGGCTCTGCCTTAATGGAGCTGATCTAAAAGCAGTCAAGGAACAAGATCTGGCCTATACTGACTTACATACCACTTTTGAGCTCCAGGCTGGAGGGTCTATTAAGTGTCTGCTTTTGAGTTAGAGACCTGAAGCCAGAGACTTGGGGTATTGTAGTACCTGGCATAATATCTCCCCATCACTTATTTCAGATTTTTTCAGTTTGTCCAAGTTTAGCAAAGTAAACAGTTATCTGTACACAGAGTGCCAAAAGGGATAAGATACAAACATCACAAGGTAAAAGAGGCCACGCTTATAAAAGCAATGTATGGCTATTTCAGAAACATAACATTAGTTAAAGAGATCATAAACATGAAGCATACAAGCAATAAATTGAGCCCAAATAAAAAGTACAGGCCTAAGGAGGAGTGAAATAGTGGGTTAACAAAAGTGAAGATCACGGGGGGAGTTGGCCAAACTGCAGCAAAGAGCCCTAGGCAAAAGGGCAGTGGGGGGCAATTGTTTGGAAGCAGTATATAGCAAAAAGCACTTCAAGGAGATGTTCCTGTGAAGGAACTTCTACTTTATTTTGATGATCGTGGGTTCCCAGCAGTCAGAACCTCACTGACCGGTAAGTGATGGCATATCCTAACACTCTGCTATCACTTTTGTAGTGGGGAAAATCCAAATTACAATAAAGTGGATAGGATAGCCAAATATCAGAACAAATAAGACTGTCTTCACTAAAGACTGTCCAGGTCACTGGTCAAGATGGAACAATAGCAAAGCGTGCAGGTAAGGCGAGGTTCACATCTGGCAACAAATGATGAAATTCTGCTGCATGCAGCAGCATCTTTTCTGCCAAAATGCCAGTTTTCATGCCAGAAGCTCATTGGACTCCATTATAGTGAATTGGATCTGTTGGGCTCCAGCATATGCCAAATCCGGTGACTGCAGCATTGGTGGAGCAGAAAACCTGGAATCCGGCCCCAGATGTGCATGTAGCCTTAATAGCCTAATACGTACTGAATAGACATCACAAGCATAACCTTACCGGTATTTTTCGCAAGATGAATGTCAAGGGGTGGAAGATCAGGATGCTATACTCACCCATTTAACCCAACCAGCGCTGCTGCTCCGATCATCACTGCCTCAGTATGCAGCAGTGACGTACCTGTATGCCTCTAATGACTGCTGCAGCCAACCAGTGGCCTTAGCGGTCAGTGGAATATACAGCTCTATGACCAAGCCATATAAACAAAGCCTAGTTAGGAGGACCAGAGTGGATGCGGCAGTGAATAAATGGGCGAGTATAGTTTCTGTTCTTACTTTAAAAAGGATCATTTACGGTTTTGTTTTATTCTAGATAAATACCTTTACTTGCGGGGTACCCCGCTGATGTTGCCACCCTGCCTGTTTTTTTTTAAATATGCCTACGCCCCGCTGTGTCCCCATGCAGTTTTCCGGCACAGTATGTTAATACTGAGCATCGGTACAGGGAGGAGGAGACGCCAGGGTTTCTCAATGGGCGTCACCTTCTCCCTGGCTGTGCCGCGATCCAATCACAGCGGAGAGCGTCACAGCCAGGGAGAAGGAGACACCCATAGAGAAACCCCGTCTCCTCCTCCCTGTACCGATGCTCAGTATTAACATACTGGATGGGAAAACTGCATGGGGGCACAGCGGGCGTAGGAGCGATATTTTAAAAAAAACATTCAGGTTTGGGGGGGGGGGGGGTACCCCGCAAGTAAAGGTATTTATCTAGAATAAAACAAAACCCAGGAAAGGTCCTCTTTAACACATATTCAGTCTTTGGCCAAGTTTTTTGTTATCTTGGACTACCCTTTAACAAATAAGAAAAAGTTATCTGGTTATCTAAATGTATAGGTCATTGCCTATTTTTAACGGTAAAGTTGTGGGTTTTATTTACTGCCAGGCATATGGTAAATTCCTTCGGGGACTTTGACTAGTTAGCGGAAATAAATGTTGTTTTCATCTTATTTTGTCTTATTTATTACCAAATTGCTCAGTTTCCATTGGAATATCTTTCTTCTTTCAAGCAGCGTTTACATTTACATTTCGGTGTTTTCTCCCTGTTGTCAGCAGTATAAAATTTATGTTAATTTAACTGTCAGTTCATTGAGTTACAAGTTTTACAATTTTCAGCTGAGCATCTGTTATCGTGCAGAGGCACCACAATAAATAGCTTTGTCACAAAATTATTTACTTGCGCAGGGGAACAAAGCCATGATTTAAACATTTGGTCATTACGACTGCAGTTAGCCCCAGTGACTTTTCTATATCTGTTGGCGAGTGATTTATCAGGGGTAACACAAGCTCATTTTTCTGCCATAGCAAGGCAGGAATACAATTAAAAAATGTAAACTTTAGCGATTTGAATTTATTGAATGAAAAAGAAAGACCTTGGCAAGTCTGCAAAGGTGGAAATGTTGCTTCGATTTTTTTTTTCATTCAACTACAGTCCAAATTCACAGCTCAGGAATGAACAGATAATGCAGTTGGGTTTGCTGCTTTCATATAATATATGTACAGTAAAATTCCTTTCATTCCTAGTTTAATTTTTGGAATTGCACCACAATTAGCAGATAATGTAGAGATAGCCAAATAGGAGGTTTATTAAAAAACCTGTGTTGCCATTTTACTTTGGGTCGGTTTCTCTTCCTACTAGGGGCGCTACATGTATATTCTTGTAAGGCATAGCTCACACTTGCATCTTGAATGGAAATCACAACACATTGCTGAATCCATCAAATAGTGGATATCACTTGCACTTGATAAACCCTATTGACTTAATGGTGTCCATTTGGTTTCATGCAATGGTGGTCTGCAAATAAAATCTGCACGGATTGCCGACATAGGTTCTGAACAGAGCTTCTGAGGAAGTAAACTGGTCCAGAATTTTTCATGATCAGATCACCTTGAAAGGAACTGCATTGTATCTAAGGCTGCTTTCACACTAGCGTTTTTTGCGGATCCGTCATGGATCTGCAAAAACACTTCCGCTAGAATAATACAACCGCATGCATCCGTCATGAACGGATCCGGTTGTATTATGTCTTATATAGCCATGACAGATCCGTCTTCAACACCATTGAAAGTCAATGGTGGACTGATCCGTTTTCTTTTCTATTTTCTATTGGATCCGTCTTGCTCCGCACCACATCGTGGACAGACCTGTTGCGAGAGGAGACCTAAGGGGGAATTCTTACAGTGCGGGTGCACTTAGTAGGAGTTAGTAATGTGAAGGCATGCTAATTGTGCATAAGTACTATTTAAGGGAACTAAGGAGACATTCTACTGTGCAGAGGTCACTAAGTAGCAGCCCTATTATGAGGGGGTCACTAAGAGGGAACACTATTGTGAGGGGGCTCTAAGGGGGCATTCTTACTATGAGGGGGCACCAAGGGAGCATAACTACTGTGCAGGAGCACAGTTACTATGTTGGGGCACTAAGGGGCCATTTTATTGTGTTGGGGCACTAAAGGGGCATTCTTACTGTGAGGAGAACTATGGAGATGTAACTACTGTGTTGGGACACTGAGGATGCACTAAGGGGACATAATTACTGTGTTGAGACACAAAAGGGACTTTCATACTGTGAGGAGGTACTGTGATGGAGAGGGTAACTGTATTGGGGCACTTAGGGGCCATAGTTACTGTGTTGGGGCACTAAGGGGGGTCATTCTTACTGTAGAAGGAGCACTATAGGGGGGATTGAGGTGGCACAGCTGCTGTGAGGGAGCACTAAAGGGGTTTGATTAGGCTGAGGAGGCATAATTAGTGTGTGGGGACACTATTATAGTATGTCACACAAAAAGGGCACTCTCAAAGTGTGTGGGGCACAAAGAGGCACTATTACTGAGTGGGAGCACAAAAGAGAATAAACAGGATTGGGCGTGTATGGGAGAAACCAGGCAGGGTTACAGGTGGCTTAATGTAAAAATTGCCGCTCACAAGCTTTGCCACTCTTTCTATTCTTTGAAACTTGAGAGGTATGATACATCACTCCAACACAAAAATACATGCTTTCCACCAGGAGAAAAGCTAACACTAGTGAATTTTTCTGCTATAAGTGCAGATCTTGGGGTTGTATTCTATTGTAACATACGATCCATATCGTAGTGGGGCTGTTAGTTTTTAGAAATATCTATATTTAAAAGTATTGAACAGTTTATACTTTTATCTGAATTCTGAGATGACTTATCCCCTCACAGAAACAATACTGATTTATTGTATGATCTGACATATGTGATATAATAGTGCTGCTGCATCATTAAGTTCCTAATTTATCTTTCAGATTGTGGAATCAGGCAGACACCTAGGTGCAGTGATTCATAATGGTGAGTACTGATGAATATTATGTGCCCTGTTATTCCAGCGAAATATGAAAAATCGAGTTTCTGAATCATTGGGTCAGATTTATTATTACGGTCCTAAATTTAGACATGATAAAAATACATCAGACAGGCTGAATGGGTGCACGCGGTGTGATAAATTTGGTGCATCTTGCTAGATACATTAGACTCTTTTCTTCTCAGTAGTATTTGGACCAATGGCATTCATTAATGTGGCAAATTTTAAGACTCGCCTTACCCCTTTTTCTAGACTTTTTCCAAACTGTCTAGTGAGCTATCTAAAACTAATGCATTTGGTACGTGCCTTGTACACCAGTTTTTTTTTTGCTCAATTTGTACTAGAATTCTGGCACATTTTGCTTAGTAAATATCTCCCATTATGTGCACTAAATGTGTGCAGTAAAAAAATAAAATCTAACAATACAAAAGGATATATAGGTCCATATAATTTATCTCAAAAATATCATGTGAAAACCTTAGAACCCTAAAAACAGATTTTTATTGATACCTCATTAAAAAAGACCACAGTTGGTCATGGCACAATAAAGAATATCACCCTAAGTGAATGGTGCAGATTATAAGATAAAGGATGTCCATAGGGGCTTAAGATAGGACAGTGTTTGATTAAAGGTGCAGAGGGGTACAGCCATTCCTTTGTACGTACCTAGCTAATCCTCTGCCCGGAGGCATCACCTGATGGTGGTGAGCCCCCGTCCTCGTGCCTATCCTAGACAGCCCTTGGATATCCCTAACAACCTGTAAATCGGGTTTATCAGGGGGTAAAGAAACAACAGGTTTAAAATTAACCAGATGTAACAGATGAAGAAGGTACTAAGGATACAACAATACCTGCTAAAGTGCCGGTTCAGTATGATGGAGAACCTAAAGACAAGACAGGAGAAGCGATTCCCATCAGTATCAGGCCAAATGTAGATGTAGAAAGCGCCACTTAAGTAGGCGAATTACTCACCAATATCGCACCCAGCAGTGTCCAGCCCTCCACATGAGGTCAAGGATGCTAATCGATCTGTGGATCGGCGCAGGACACCTGCTGATAAAGGCAACAGGACAGCGCACTTCCGGTGGCTGGAGCGCAAGTAATGAAGATAGCATCAGACTGCCAACTGGAAGTTCCGGTATGGACATGCAATCCACACTGGAGCGCAAATGGTGTATGGCATGAGACCGCAACCCGGAAGTAAAGAAAGGTGCTTCCGGTGCGGACAGCATTCTACAGTGAAGCGCAGATGGTAAGGAGGATGGCATGAACCCGCAACCCCGGAAGTGAAGAAAGGTTCTTCCGGTGCGGACAACATTCCACAGTGGAGCGCAATGATTGATGTTATAAAGCAATTAAAATATTCGCATACTTGATCAAAAGAAAAAAGAATATTGTGACGGATAATACAGACCAGATATTAAAGTGCAGTCTTTGAATTGTAAGCTCAGGTACTAGTGCTCCAGAATTCTGTCATCAGTTTCTTAAACTTCCTATCAGTCATATTAGTAAGGCTACATGCACACGACCGCGCCTTGTTTTTCGGTTCCAGATTGCAGATCTGCAAAACACGGATGCTGGCCATGTGCAATCCGCAATTTGCAGGATGAAACAGGCTGCCCATTATAGAAATGCCTATTCTTGTTCACAAAACAGACAATAGGACATGTTCTATTTTTTTTGCGGGGCCACAGAACAGAACAACGGATGCGAACAGCACACAGAGTTGAAGTGAATGGGTCCGCATCTGAGCCGCAAAAAATGTGGCTCCGATGCAGACCCAAACAACGGTCATATGCATGAGGCCTTATGCTGTATGTCCATCAATGAGCCACCTAAAGAACCTACAAGGGCGTCTTTATTTAGGACTCCACCATCTCCCTCCTCCCTCTCTCAGCTTTCCCTGACAACTAGCTGTTGAGGAAAACCCCCTGACAAGCTATTAAATACTTGGCGTGCTATGTTTAAGCATAGTGCCTGATAACCAGTACATGGATTAGATCTTGTGACAAACCCACATCTTTACATCCTGAAAATGTTGCCTGCACAGCAAAGCTCTCATCCACCTGACAGTATGCAGCCAGCCCCATTTACCTGAATGGCGCTGGCAGTACCCTGCAGAGTGGGTGGCTGACGCCTCATCATGTATGTGCAATACAGTGAAGAGGACACAGCGGTGCACCAGGGCTGTGTCTCCTTCATTGTCAGGATCGGTGGGGTTTCAGCCATTATAAAGACAAGGTATATCCTAGTGATATGTCATCACTGTATAAAATGGGAAGCCCCTTTAGATTCTTATCTTCTTTTTACAATTATTTGCAGCAAGAAATGTGCCCCCTCCACACTTCAGATTAATGAAGATGACACATACTAAAATTCACTAAAATTCAGAATTTTGCCATTTTAAGAGAAGGGGATCTTTTCAGTGCATGCAAATACACAGGTTTAACTACTTATAAACAAGATGTAATGAGTTTGAAGCATTTTCCTGTTTTTTTAACATTTAAACACAAGCTTTTTTCTCTATGTCCTATAGAGAAGCCAATGGAAAATAAATTCTGTAAAAAACATAGCCAAAGAATGCTGCATTTTGTAAAAATAAAAAAGCTCCAAAGCCCCAAAACACCCCAGGATGCCACAAACAAAAATACTTTCTATGTAACTTTTCAGTAATTTACTATAGACTATAAAGTAACATCTGGCCAGTTTTCTCCTAAAAATAGAGTGAAAGAGTTAGTCCAGGATTAGAAAAACATGGCTGCTTTCTTCCAAAAACAGAACCACCCCTGTCCACGTGTTGTGTTCATTATCGTAGCTCTGCTGCATTGACTCCAGCGGAGCCGAGCTGTAATACCAGACAGAACCCATGAGCAGGGACGGTGCTGTTTTTTTTTAAGATAGCAGCCAAGCTTTTCTAATCTTGGACAACCCCTTTAAGAACCCAACAAAAATGCAATGAAATCCACAGAATAGTTGTGTATGTTAATCCAGCCTAAGAGATCTTGTCCTAGTGGTAAATATTTTAGGGAGTCAGTTTAGTGGATATTGATATATCCTGGTTGAGTGGTAGACTTTTTCTTTATGGTCGTCTTCTCCAACTAGTGACGAAGGAGCCATATGTGGCCCCAAAGCCTCTTCCATTTGGCTTTCCATCTGATGGAATCTGCAGTTTCTGTTGTGCAGCAATTACACCAATCTTTTAATTACCAAAATTTGGCATATTACTGCCATTTGGCTCCTTCATGCGGACCATTAAATGAACACTTGGCACTATGGTCAGCACTGTCAAAAACAAGAGCAAATATCTGACCATAGTATCAATGGTTCTTGGCATTTTTGTATTTTACATGTAATGCACATGTAGAACACACTTGAGGTCATTTATCAAACTGGTGTAAAATAGAACAGATTCCACCTTTCATTTCTGACAGCTCCTTTGGAAAATGAACGGTGGAATCTGATGGGTTGCTATGGGCAACTAAGCCAATTCTACTTAACACCAGTTTGATAAATTACCCCAACTGATTTTGCTGTGAAATCTACTGCGAAGTTCACGACACATTTTTCTCTTTCATGTAGATGTACCGTAAAGTGCCACAAAAAGAGACTATAGGGACTCTATTTTGTAGGTAGGACCTTAGCTTTATCTGTGAAAGCTTGCAGCCATTGGTCACCATGGGTTTCAGCAGCATGCGAAAGACAGAACGTGTAAACTCAGACTCAAGAGTTAATCCTGTGCCCGGACCCCTGCTCGGCTGAACACGTAGCTAACTGTTGTCATTCCTTTACACGAGCGCATTCTTAAGGGCACACACACACGAACGAATTTTTTTTCCGTGTCCGTTACATTTTTTTTGCAGAACGTATACGGAACCATTCATTTCAACGGGTCCGCAAAAAAAAAAACCTTAAGTTACTCTGTGTGCATTCCGTTTCCGTATGTCTGTATTTCCCTTCCACAAAAATATAGAAAATGTTCTATTATTGTCCGCATTACAGACAAGGATGGTACTGTTCTATCAGGGACCGCTGTTCTATTCCGCAAAATACGGAATGCACACGGACATCATCCGGATCCGGATCCGTTTTTTGCGGACCTCAAAATACATACGATCATGTGCATGAGGCCTAAGTCGGACACAAATGGTAATTAAAGGCAAATCAGTTCCCCAGTGAATGGGTAAGGTGGGTGCATATGTATTTTTGAAGGATAACTGAATAAAACAAGGAGCGAATTCTAATATTTTGTTCATTTGCTACTTATTTTTAGACTGGATTTTACATAATAATGTATATGCTGCCTTCATTCACTTAAAACATGACATGAATATATTTTAGTAACTTAGCAACCACAAGTAGCCCACATATTATTTTCCAGCGTGCACAATAAGGAGCCATTTACATCTTGCTGGAATTTATTGCATTTGACTCTCGGATGGATCTTAAAATAACCATAAATTTGGAGATAATTACTGTAAAACGCTCAGTGGTTTTCTGCAGCAGCATCCACGGTTCAGATCAACACAAGTAGAGCCAGCTGTTGCTCCGATGAGTTGCACTCATGGCTGTTAACATCTTTATCCTATGGTACTTGCAAATAATTATTTCTTCATGGGAAATATTTAGCCAGCACGCAAAATGGTCTTGTGTTTAAACTAAAAGATACATTTGAAAGTAGTGAAAATTAAAAAAGGAGGTACAGACAAGCTAAAATGATCACACAATGAGCAAGAGCTTTACAGTTATAGCTGGGAATTTTTAACCAGATATTTTTTACTTATCAGTATGGCAGGTATACGTGTATAGTAATATAAGATTATCAGTCTTAAAGGGGTTACCCCATGACTAATGTAAAAAATGAAAATCAGACATCATATAGTACATGACAATCTCTTTCTAACAAAGCTAGAACCAGCCCTGTACCTCACATGGATCCAGAGATCTCCCCATTCATTGCTCTGCTAGATTTATATCAAGCTGGAAGCTCGGGGGAGTGTCTTCTCTGTTGCAGTGAAGGGGGCGTGTCTCAGCTCTCTCCCTATCACATAGCAGGAGGTAGTTGAAGGATGAAACTGAGCTATACAGATACATTTTACTGAATAACTCAGTGGCTATGCAAAATTTTTAATTACATGCAATAACAAAAGTATTCAGATCCAGATGCTGGTTTCAAAACTGTAGAATATTTTTCATGAGACATTGATAGCATATCGCAAGGATATTTTACAAATGTCAGATAGGTGCTGGTCCCAAAGGATCTCTTTAGAATAGGACCAAAATTGCAGAACGGGTGCGGAGCCGTTCATACGGCCATGTGAATGGGCCCTTACTGTGAATTTCACTCTGTGCATTGCAAATGGTAAAAATTTGCAGATAGAACTGACATGCTGTGGATTTAAAAACCACACTGCAGGTCAGTTTCCACGTGGATTCTTTTTCCATGTCATGAGTATGATATTTGTTGCAGTCTCATCTACTTTAGAGCAATAATAGAGATGTTTCACCTACAAATCTGCACATAAAATCCACAGCATATTTGCTACATGTGGACATACTCTATGACCAGTGATGGTGAACCTTTTAGAGACCAAGTGCCCAAACAGCAACCCAAAACCCACTTACTTTATCATTTAGCTATAATAGCCTGCCTACAATCAGTGCGCTGCCTGTGCTTCTCATAGTGCGCCTTGCTCTGATGAATGGCAGGAAAAGTCTAAGGCATATTGGTACACCATAGACTTTTTCCAGGGTGCGGGTGCCCACAGAGTGGGCTCTGAGTGCCGCCTCTGGCACCCATTCCATAGGTTCGCCACCACTGCTCTATGATATCCCCTAAAGGGATCATAGAGGAATTCCACTACTTGAGATACTCAAAATGTACAGTGATCCAGTGGGCACAAGAGCCATGCTGTAACTATAATAACTGGCATTGAGCAGTCTCACCACAGGATTTAAGTAGAGCACAGATCTCACTGATTGGCTGTGAAGCCGAGCGCCCTTCCGCCTCTCTGCAGGTGAGCTTGTCAGGTTATGCACTCTCTTTCTTCTTTGCCTGGTTTATGGGGGAGAGATTGTTACAAAATGTGTCTTGATTGGAGCCAACCAAATATTTTCACACTCATTATCATTAAAGGGTTTCTGTCACCTGAAAAATGGGTATTAAGCTGGCTAAAATCAGCGATAACATAACTATATTAGTGCCATCTCACTGCCTGCCGCCTTTATTGAAAAAAACAAACTGTTATAATATGCTAATTAGCCTCTAGGAGCGCGGGGGGGGGGGGGGGTTGGGCTTTGCCCCTGCTCCTAGAGGCTCTGTTCTTCCACCTCTTGCCACGCCCTGCTTCACTAGATTGACAGGGCTAGGCAGCATTCACCTCCTGCTGCCAGCCCTGTGCGCTGGAGAGATCTCGCACCGTTCAGTATTCGGCGCAGGCGCAGTGAGGAAGCTGGCAGCCAGTGAGTGCCCTTCACTCACTGCGCCTGCTCTGTTTACTGTACGGGATGGTGCAGGCTCGAGATTTACACGGCAGACAGGGCCGGCAGTAGAAGACCAATGCTGCCTGGCCCTGTCAATCTAGTGTAGCAGGGCGTGGCCATAGGTGGGAGAACGGAGCCTCTAGGAGCAGGGCAATGCCCCCCTGGTCCTAGAGGCTAATTAGCATATTATAAACGTTCATTTACTCAAAAACGGTAGCAGGCAGTGCGATAGCACTAATATAGTTATCTTCAGCTGACATTAGCACATCGCTAATGTCAGCCAGCTTAATACCCATTTTCCAGGTGACAGAAACCCTTTAACATCTAACTGCTTCGGTATTCAGCGACTGCTACACTTTTTATCTCACTATAAAAATTCACAGTAAAATAACTCTCCAAAGCTCTTGAACATTGCTCTAGTCAAACAAGCTGCGAGCGATTTCTTTTTTCTTTTTTTTTAATCACTACATGCCGGGATTTCAGATTTTTTTTTTCTCCACAGAGAAATATTAAAATTGCTGGGGAATTTTTTGAAAATGGCTTGTTTAAGCCTCATGCACATGGCCTTATTTTTCATCTGTGTGGCATCTGCATTTTTTGTGGATAGATCACTGACCCACTCATTTCTATGGGGCCATGCACACATCCGAATATTTTGTGGAGCCATGTGGCCATTCTGCAAATTATAGAATGCAGAATACACATGGAAAATATCCGTATTTTGTGGATCCGTTGTCTGCAGACCAAAATATGAACAAAGCAATTCAGTTACAAATCTGCATCAAAATCCACGTTAGTCATGAAAATATTATGGTGTGTTTGTCTGTGGCGCAAAATTACACCACATGTGAAGGCTTATACTGGGGGCGAATCTGCTCTGTTTGGGGGTAGAGATGGCCCGAACTATCCGCCGGCGAACAGTTCCCAGCGAACATAGCTTGTTCGCGTTCACCGTGGCGGGCGAACACATGCGATGTTCGGTCCGCTCCCTATACATCGTCATTGAGCAAACTTTGACCCTGTACCTCACAGTCAGCAGACACATTCCAGCCAATCAGCAGCATACCCTCCCTCCCAGACCCTCCCATCTCCTGAACAGCATCCATTTGAGATTCATTCGGAATTTGCAGTCTTAGTGAGAGGAGGGAGAGTGTAGTTGCTGCTGATTTAATAGGGAAATCGATAGCTAGGCTAGTGAATTCAGTGTCCACTCCAGTCCTGAAAGACTCATCTGATCTCTGCTGTAAGGACAGCATCCTGACAGCACCCCAAAAAGCCCTTTTTCGGGCTAGTACATCAGTCTGCTTTTTTTTTTTTTTCTCCATATATATATTGCAGTTGCCTGGCCTGCCCGTGTGTGAGGAGCTGCAGGCCCACAGACTGTAGTGTGCCCACTGCCAGTGCCCACCCCTGTCATCCCGTGTGGCACAGGACTTTGCATCAAAAAAAGGCATTTGATTTTTACACTTTAGTGTAATTTCAGTTGCCTGCCTGCTGCTAGTGTGTGTCAGGCCTACTTCCACTGACTGTAGTGTGCCCACTGCCAGTTCCCACCCCTGTCATCCCGTGTGGCACAGGACTTTGCATCAAAAAAAGGCATTTAATTTTTACACTCTAGTGTAATTTCAGTTGCTTGCCTGCTAGTGTGTGTCAGGCTGACTTCCACTGACTGTAGTGTGCCCACTGCCAGTGCCAAGTTGCCAACCACTGATACCGGGTGGCACAGTAGCTTGCCGATAAATAAGGCATTTCATTTTTACACATTAGTCTAATTTCAGTTGCTTGCCTGCTGCCCGTGTGTGTCAGGCCGACTTCCACAGACTGTAGTGTGCCCACTGCCAGTGCCCACCACTCATACCGGGTGGCACAGTAGCTTGCCGATAAATAAGGCATTTAATTTTTACACATTAGTCTAATTTCAGTTGCTTGCCTGCTGCCAGTGTGTGTCAGGCCCACTTTCACTGACTGTAGTGTGCCCACTGCCAGTGCCCACCACTCATACCGGGTGGCACAGTAGCTTGCCGATAAATAAGGCATTTAATTTTTACACATTAGTCTAATTTCAGTTGCTTTCCTGCTGCCAGTGTGTGTCAGGCCTGCTTCCACTGACTGTAAATTATTTCATGATGTCGTAATGGTTAGTTAATGCGACAATGTTTAATCAATTCGACACACGTCCCTGGATAGGGTACTTAACAGGGATTAAACTGATAGGAATAGTACTAGTTAAGACACCACTCATATAGGGTGTCACAGCACATTGCTCTGTGCACGCGCAGTGCCCCAATTTGGGAGTAAGAGGACCGACCAAGCTGCTTTTTCCATCTCCCGGTTCCTAAAATCAATTCAGTTTGGTGTATGAGAGTTTGGTCTGTCACTGTGAAGGCAGTCGAAGGTACCCGGCCTACATTTTTTTTCACAAAAGGCAATCCCTGATAGGGGATGTAACAGGGATTAAACTGATGAGAATAATACTACAGAAAATACCACTCATATCAGGTGTGACAGTAAATTGCACAGCGCAGACGCAGTGACCGTGGATTAAAACAAAGGGGAGGGAGACAGCGTTTTTTTAACCATCTCCCCGTTCGAAAAATCAATTCAATTCACCTTTTGGGGACCCTTGGTGTTGTACGTGGCTGGGTGGAGGAAGAAAACTTCAATGACATCACCGGGACGTGGCTAGCTTGGTATCCAACCTTGTGCAATTGGGGAGTTTGCGGTTGTGCAAATGAACTGTTTGCGGTTGTTTGCGGTGCATTAAAAGGGGAGTTTGGTCTGTCACTGTGAAGCGGGTGTAACCCTTACACTACCTGATCGATACAACATCATACCTGATCGTATACACACACTGGATGTTTTAAAGCATGTTATTCCAAACAATTTAGGAATGTTAGTTGATTTATGCCCTTTTATGGATTAAAACCCGACTCTGCGTCCACTATGTAATTTTCCATGGGAGTTTTGCCATGGATCCCCCTCCGGCATGCCACAGTCCAGGTGTTGGTCCCCTTTAAACAACTTTTCCATCACTATTGTGGCCAGAAAGTCCCTGTGGGTTTTAAAATTCGCCTGCCTATTGAAGTCTATGGCGGTTCGCCCGGTTTGCCCGTTTGCGAACATTTGCGGAAGTTCGCGTTCGCCGTTCACGAACAGAAAATTTTATGTTCGCGACATCACTTCACAATTGAAATGTCACAATTGAAAGGTTGAATTTTGTCTGATGTAGAGGATATATTGTCTAAGGAATTCAGGCGCAGACAACGGTTAATTGCGCCACAGTCTGCAACTTCTCCCCGCTCACTCCAGGTCTAAAAAAGTGGGAGCGGCGTAGGTTGGGAAGGAGATGGGCCGCCTGGCCCGTCTCATTCATTATTTTCTACGCCTGTTTTAGGCGTAGAAAATGGTCTAAATGTAAGACAGCTCGGAAGCCTGCACCACTGCCACATATAGGGGTTATTAAGACCGGCATCTAAAACGCTGGTCTTGATAAATGACACCCTCAGACTTTATACATCAAACTTAGAGATAACAGTAATCCGTTCTGGGTTTCATGGCCATTCATACAGCTTTTTATAAAATTTTATTTTCTATGCTACTCTCACCTGCTTGATTTACCTTGAATTATTTATTTCTTTTATTTGCATTTTTATCAGATTTTCATGTACTTTTATTATTGCTATTACCAGTCAAGAATACAAGCCTGTTAACTACACAAGTTTATTATTCAGGATGCCTGTACTCAGTATGACTGGGCTGCACCTGTGCTTGCCTCCAAAGTACCTGGAGTACCTGAACAGTTGGCTCGTGCTGTCCTGGATGGTGTTGTAATTGGGTTCTTCTGTCTTCCAAATGCAGTGAAATTTTTGATTGATGTAGCTTAGCACAGGCAAGAAGAGGCCAGGAGGAGATGACGTTGCCTTTGTTCTCAGAAATATCCACGAATTGAGAAGGGACAGGATTTGGGTGCAGCAAAGTTGACTTCAGGAAAGAAGGTGCTGATTATTCACTGGTGCTTTTGTATGCTAAACATGATTTTTATCTACAGAAGAACCTAATAAGAACACTATCCTGGTCAACATGACTGTTCAGGTACTCCAGGCCGATTTTGTTTTCTGTCAGGTTTCTTTGAAGTTGTAGGCTCCCATACTAAGTTTGCTGCATAAAAAAAAATGTCTTGCAATATTCAGGGATGACTTTCCTACTGTATCCAGAGACAGTTCAGCCTGGAGATCAGAGCAGACCTGCTCTGTACCATTTATAGTGGGAAGGTTGGATAGGTGAGTATTCAATATAAGGGGGCATCACTGTGTATGGGGGCACTTACGAGGGTCTCTTACTGTGTGTGTGGGCACTTATGAGAGCCTCATACTATGTCTGGGGCACTTATGGAGGCCTTACACTTTGTGGGTAAAATTATGGGGGCTTCATACTGTGGGGGGGCACTTAAAGGGGCATTATAGTGTACGGGGACATCTAACTGGGGCCCAATGATCAGCTGTTCTGTCTAGCTCCATTGGAATTACACTGCATCGGCAAAATTGTAGTGGACAGCAGTGCTTCCATTGAAGGAGAGCAGCGCTGCAGTGACAAGTGCTGCCCTCTATGATGTTGATGGTGTGGTGTCACTTCGGCACCACTGAGGTACACAGAACAGCTGATCAGTGTGTGGGGGGGTATCGATGACAACTTTCTACTGTGAGGGGGCAATTAGGTGGCATTTTATTGTTTGTGGTGCACTTAGGGTCATCATACTGCCTTGAGGGCACTAAGGATGCATCATACTTTGTGGGGAGGCACAATGGGGCATCATACTGTGTCAGAGGACTAGAGTGCATTATCTGAAGGGCACTAAGGGGAAAATCTTACAGTGCTGGTGTACTAAGGGGGTATTCTTACTATGTGTGGGCACTATTACGTATGGAGGACTAGGCAGGGTTAGGTGTGTATAGATAGGCTGTAGGCGGGGTGTGGCAAAGCAATGATGGAGGGGCTGACCACAGAGAGGAGTGTAGCTTGGGTGCAACAAGAGCAACGGTGGCACCTTCTTTGCGCCAAAGGCCTAATTTGCATATTAAGAAAAAGTATCCTAACTCGGAAACGGATCCTTAGATCAAAAAAACAGTGTTATAATTAGGTGAACCACAACTACGTGTCTATGCAAATAGTTTGGTCGGGAGGTTGCTTGTGACAGACTCCCTTTAGAAAACTATTACCTAGAATGTTAGAGATTTTTGTAACATTGTTGTTGTTATGTCTAATATTGGACATTCATAAAATATGGTGTTTCTGATTGTAAAGGACTGTGTGCCAACAAGGTTCAGCTGGGTGCTGGGTTAGAAGATGTTTATTGCGTGCCTTCTGTTCTTATTGGCTACATTCAGGGACTTTGGCTAATTAAGGTAATGAAGAGATTGATGGCCAAGTAAGAAGCATTCGGCTCAGCTACTGCAAACCTTAATTGCCTCTAGTGAATATTCATGTTTGTGCAGAGACAGCAATGTCTGGAATAAAAGTCTTTTCGTAGAAAGGTTATAACCCTCATTTTCGAATATAGCTCTGCTAATTCCAATTACTTAAGTCAAAAAGCAGTATAGTAGTGCAGAAAGTTGTGGAGCTCACTACTTATCTGAAAAAATATGAAATCTGCTGCTGCAAGTACAAAGGGGTCATTTATCAACTCTGCTACCCCAGTTTTGTGGCATAAAAAAGGGATGTGTGCGACATTTGATTCATATTTTTGCGACATTTGGTCAAATATTGTGACATTTTGTGAGCACCGCCACTTTTAGAAATGGAGTGAAAAATAGGTCAGGATTTCAGATTATAACACCTTTAAATCATGTATGATGTGCAACCCCCTGGTGTACTTTTACAGACATGGGCGTACACCACATTGCACTGACATCAATATATAATATACTGTGCACCATTTCATAAATTGCCGCAACATCACAAAGACTTAAAACTGACACCAAAATTATTGCATTTCTTAGCTGTCATTTAAGTAGATTACTTTTTGTTTTCATTTCATAGTGACACAGCTAAGCTGCCAAGAGACCGGATTGTAGGCAGGATTGTAGTTATCCTGCCTACAAACAGTATTGTACAGTATTGGAACGAAGTTTTATGCGAATCGACTTTGGATGATTTGCTTGGGGTAGGTCATTCTAGAGAAGTCATGGAGATGGGATTGAGAGGTTCGGATTATGGTAGATGCTAGTCATAAGTTATTGGCTGAACAGAGAGCACAGGTAGGATGGTAGACAGAAACGAGGGGAGAGATATAGGGGGGTGAAGCACTGTAGAGAGCTTTATGGGTGAGAATGAGCAGTTTAAACTGAATCCTGTACTGAATAGGTAACCAGTGTAATGACTGGCACAGGGTGTAGGTATTGGAATAGGGGTTAGACAGATAGATGAGCCTGGCTGCTGCATTCCTGATAGATTGGAAAGTGGAGAGTCTGGTGAGGGAGAGACGTGTTAGTAATAAGGTATAATAGTCGAGACGGGAATGGATCAAGGTAGCAATGAGAGTTTTTGTTCTTTCCACAGTAAGAAAGGGGTGGATTCTAGAGCGTTTGAGGTGCAGGAGGCATAAATGGGCAAGTGATTGAATATAGGGGGTAAAGGAAAGATCAGTTTCAAACCTGATCCCGAGACAGGGGGCGTGCTGCCTAGGTGTGATGGTACAGTAGTGCCAAATACTGAGATGGAGATATCAGATTTAGGTAGGTTAATAGATAGAGAAAACACTAGTTGTTCCATGTTTTAAAAATATATAGAGAATATGATGTTAGAGACAGCGGACAGACAGTCACTGGTGTTCTGTAGTACAGCAGGGGTGATGTCACGGAAATAAGTATATAGTTGGGTGTCATCGGCAAAGAGATGGTACTGAAAACCAAATCTGCTGATAGTCCGCCCAATACAGGTTGTGTATAGAGAAAACAAGAGAGGACCTAGGATTAAACCGCGTGGAACCCCAACAGCAAGAGGGAGAGGAGGGGAGGTAGCGCCAGCATATGACAAACTGAAGGAGTGGGCAGAGAGATAGGAAGAAAACCAAGAGAAAACAGTGTCCTTAAGGCCCCTTGCACACGACCGTATGCCCTATGAGACGTACGGTCCATGAGTGGGCCATATGTTCTGGAGCGGCATACATTGTACGCATGGGAGAGCATCAAAGGTTACTATGATTCTGTGCTTATTGGGCTGCCTGCGGGACTATTGTCCCGCAGTCATAAGATCATATGAGTGCAGGACAATAGTCCCGCGAGCGGCCCGATGCGCACAGCATCATAGTAACCTATGATGCTGTGCGCTCCCATGCTGCTCCGGGACATATGGGCCACTCAGGGACTGTATGTCTCAGAGGGCATATGGTCGTGTGCAAGGGGTCTAAGTCCAATAGATTGGAGCATGGTGAGGAGGACATGGTTGTCTAGAGTGTCAAAGGCTGCAGAGAGATCGATGAGGATTAGTAAAGAGTAGTCACCATTCCATTTAGCTGTCAGGAGGTCATTGGTGACTTTGGTAAGAGCAGTTTCTGTAGAATGTAGAGTGCGTAAACCAGATTGTAATGGATCAAGGAGAGAGTTAGTGGAGAGATAATGGAGGTGAGAGTAGAGCAGAAGCTCCAACAGTTTAGAGATGAAGAGAAGATTAGAGATATGTCTGTACTTAGCTGCTCAGGACAAGTAAATATGCCTGCACTTTTGGACTGAGAAGGGAGTGAAACGTGCCAAAGAGTATTTTTTTTTCGAATTATTGGATAGTGAGGAGGTCAGGGTGGTAAATTAGGTCTGTTTGGCGAGGTGAAGGGCAGAGTTATAAGTTAAAATGGGGATTGCAGTCAGCACAACCCAATACGCAGGTACACGTTGCTATGGTGAAATACACATACAAACGTAAAAACAAAGGTGCAATGGCACACTGCAGCTAGAGCTCCGTCCTGCCACTATGCTGGATGTTAGAAGAGGCATTAGTTTATATTTTGGCCAAATTATGTAAGCCACCCACCACGTCACGCCACCACGTATGCAAATACCAACATGCATGCTGAGCCCACTTGTTGGTATTTGCATCCCTTGATCTGATGAACGCTGTATGGCACCAGACGGGGTTACAAGCAGAGTGTATCTGGCATGCATGCTGCACCTGCACTCCCTGGATTTTGTGTGGCTGATATGGCCCATAAAAGGTAAGAATTAATGTTAAGGACCACTCATAGAGGCAACCGTGACGTGGTGGGTGGCTTACATAATTTGGCCAAAATATAAACGAATGCCTCATCTAACATCCAGCATAGTGGCAGGACGGAGCTCTAGCTGCAGTGTGCCATTGCACCTTTGTTTTTACGTTTGTATGTGTATTTCACCATAGCAACGTGCACCTGCGTATTGGGTTGTGCTGACTGCAATCCCCATTTTAATCCTTTGTAGCATATATTGGAGGCGTGGTGACCTCCATGCAATCATGCACACCTGACTAGTGAATCCGCCCTGTAGGCTGGTTTTAAAGTCAGTATAAAACTGAGTCTGCTTTATAGAACTTACCAGAAGCCATTTGGTTCCAGGAGAAGTACTAGTGGGCTCAGCATGCATGTTGGTATTTGCATCCCTTGATCTGATGAACGCTGTATGGCACCAGACGGGGTTACAAGCAGAGTGTATCTGGCATGCATGCTGCACCTGCACTCCCTGGATTTTGTGTGGCTGATATGGCCCATAAAAGGTAAGAATTCATGTTAGGGACCACTCATAGAGGCAACCGTGACGTGGTGGGTGGCTTACATAATTTGGCCAAAATATAAACTAATGCCTCTTCTAACATCCAGCATAGTGGCAGGACGGAGCTCTAGCTGCAGTGTGCCATTGCACCTTTGTTTTTACACAGTTATAAGTTGTCAACATAAATTTATAGTGGAAGAAATCTTGTGGTGCCCGTTTTTCTCCATGCTTCTGGAGCATTGCTGTATGAAGCGATTTTGAGGTGTAAGCCAGGGTTATTTTAGTCTCTGTTTGCAGGTACTTCATGTAGGCTGCTTCTGAGGGTGTCATAGTGTTTTGCAGCAAGTTCTGGAAAGGAGAGGGAGGAGATTTAGGACAGTGATAACTTTTTAGAGTATATGAGATGTAAAATTTTGCAGTTTAAATGGTTATTCTGGCTTCATGAAATTGATGACCTATCCCCAGGATAGGTTATTAAATTCCAGTCAGTGGAGGTCTGTCTCTTGGTCTAGTTTCTGTTTAGTTACAGCACTTTGGTTTTGTAGCATGCTATATGTCAGCATTGTATTATTACATCTATATAATACACTGTGTTCTTTTATACAGATTCAGTTTGAGAAGGGTCTCCAAATAGACCGGAATGGTGCATATTTAAAGGGTAACTGTGATGTTTTCATAAAAAAAAAATCAATTTTAGCATATGTTACTGCTGCAGCAGCATTATGCATAAAGCAATATTTAGTTTCTTCACATACCACTGTTTTCCTTAAATTTTTCTCTTAGTCACAGCTGCTTAAACATTTACAATATGAGGACCTTCTCAAGATGGCTCCTCTGCCAGTTCTCTGAGGTCAAAACTGCTTTCCCTCACTTCACATACACACTTGCTGTAGCCAGCAGCTCCCTGCTAGCCAATCAGATTGGATTACTGAGAGACCCGCCTCCTCACTCTGAAGCCTAATGCAGGCATGCAGTGTGAAGGACCGCCCCTCCGTCTATCTGTCTTCATAGACTACTTTCACACTAGCGTTTAAGTTTTCCGGTATTGAGTTCCGTCATAGGGGCTCAATACCAGAAAAAAAACGCTTCAGTTTTGTCCCCATTCATTGTCAATAGGGACAAAACTGAACTGGACAGAACGGAATTCTCCAAAATGCATTCCCTTTAGTTGAATGTCACTGAGGTGTGAATTCATTGTGTAGTGTGGACAAAACTCATAAAATTTCCAACATTCCTGGACTAGGTGTTCATTAAAATAAATATCAGCTACAGAAAGAGCAGAGCATACTATTGGGGTCATTTATCATAGTGGTTTAAAGTAGAACTCGCTTAGTTTCCCATAGCAACCAATCAGATTCCACCTTTTATTTTCCAAAGGAGCTGTCCAAAATGAAGGGAGGAATCTGATTGGTTGCTATGGGCAACTAAGGCAGTTCTACTTTACACCAGTTTGATAAATGACCCCATATATGTGCATTTACAATAAAAGTCTGATAATCCAGCGTCCTCTAAAGCTGCTGTGTGTAAAATATGGGATAGTTAGGGGAGTAGGACAAAGTAATTATTACAAATAATATAATATAATTAATATAATGATTGAGTTTTCTTATAGTGACTTACATGAAGTAGTAGAGGCCTGCCATAGAGCGGGTCTCCAATGAAGTTCTGCGCCTCGTAAAAGGGCTGTAGTAGTTAATTTAGACTTTTGCATGTGAAGTTTATAAAGTATGGATCTGATTCTTTATCATGAAAGCCATATTTAATTTCCGCCGCATAGATTATGATATATTATTGAGTAGTACCTTTCCAGCTTAATAAAACATCACATTCTCAGGCAGACTGAAATAGCAGTGCTGTATATGCTGCATAAAACATGACTCCTTAAGCAATGAATTAACAAGCCATCTTTATGAGACGACTACTTCTCTCTTGGCTGAATGAATAGAAGTCTATGCCGGCTTTGAATAAATCATCGTTTTCAGGAAGAGCCCTGTATGTGTGTGAGGCCTACAGTGTTCTCCTGTAGCGCCGAGAAGTTCATTAGAACACAGCGGGTTTCATCTAAAAGTCTCTTCTTTAAGGATGTGAAATTTACAAGTATTTTAAAGAGAAATGCTCTTAACCTTTACCCCAACAGACTACAGATTAGTGGGATTACCGGTATATATACAATTGCATGTATGAACCGTATACAGAGGTCGCAATAACGCCTGTACAGGTATTGGAAATACGCATGAGACTAATTTCATAGGGAAAAATTTGCCTGCACAGGCATTTATGCGTGTGAGACTTTCTTTGGTCTGGCGCGCTGTGTTCGCGCAGCCTGTCTACTGTACTCTGTTCAGTCCCTGGCGCAGGTGGCAGCAACTTAAGATTCCTCACAGGCTGCGCTGATACAGTGCTCCAGATCACCGTGGGAGCCCAGCACTGACTCCCGGGATCGGAGATAACTCTGATGTTGGTCTCCTAACTCTATAGATGACGCGGTCAACAGCAACCGCAGCATGTAGGCAGTTAGATGGACAGGGGTGCCGATATGGTCACATTTGCATGGTGCCAATGTGGTGCCCTGGCAGCTAGGGGTCTGACATGACTGCATGTCTATTAGATGCCTAATAGACAGCCTTTTCACTGGTACAGTAATAGGCTATAATGCGTGGTATACAAGTTATACCACTGCATTGTAAAAGCAAAGTCTCCTGATGGGACTAAAAAAAAAGAATAAAGTTAATAAATAGAGTTGATAAACTTTATGGAAAAAAATGTTTTTCCATAAGAAGCAGTTTGATTTAGTAAAAGTAGTAAGGAACACGCATGCACACATGTATGACTTAAATCCATGATATATGACGTTTATCATGCTATGCTTACTGTAACCCGTGGAATAAAGATACAGTATTGTTATTTATACCACACAGTGAATAACATAAAAAAATGGAATTTTCTATTCACCGCTTAAAAAAATAAGTCATAAGTCACATGCACCCCAAAAAATGTTACCTATGAGAACTACATATCGCCCTGCAAAAAACAAGCCCTGATACATGAATGAGTTCTGGGTCTTGGAATGCGGCGACAAAATGAGATGTGCAGCAGTAGTAAAAAACACATAAAATGATACATATTTGGTATCGGCATAATCATACTGACCCGTAGAATAACGGTATCATGCTAAGGCTACTTTCACACCTGCGTTTTTGCCTGATCCGGCAGGGATCAGCAAAAACGCTTCCGTTTCTGATAATACAAGCGGCTGCATCCGTTATGAACGGACCCGGTTGTATTATCCCTAAAATAGCAATGACGGATCCGTCATGAACTCCATCGAAAGTCCATGGGGGACGGATCCGTTTTCTATTCTGTTTGAGAAAACGGATCCGGCAGCATTGACTTGCATTGCTGGATCCGTTTTGCTCCGCAACCCATGCCGCACAGAAAACCACAGCTTGCTGCCGTTTGCTCTCCTGTATGGGAACACAACCAAACGGAACGGAATGCATTTTGGTAAATTTAAAGTGCAAAAAAAGCAATAGCGTTTTTTCCCCCATTGTCACCCCAAAAAGGAAATAAAAATTAATAAGTTATATGTACCCCAAAATGGAGTCACTAAAAAATACAATGGCAGTGTGTCGAAAGTTATGGCCAGAAAAAAACTGCCGACCAGTGGCTTATTTCTTTTGCAGAAAATACTCCTCTAGTATACTAAGAAGGGTATATTTACTCTTCCGGAAAAACTGTAGTGTGACGTCCAACCATATATGTGTGTAGTCCTACGTTAGTGGCTAGATACATCAAAGAAACCTTTTTTTTTTTTTAGTTTTTTTTCTTTTTGATTACAATATGAATGCACAGTTCTTGGTCTCTGTTTGCATTCACTGTATAACTTTGCATAGTTTTTTTCTGTTAAATCGGCTTTTGCGACAAATATATTAAGCCTCGCACATTGTTTGATACGTTTGGCATTTTGATAAGTTTGACACATTTTTTATAAATGTCTAGAGACGTTAATCCCATTTTTATGGTCCCAACTACTGGAGAGAAATTGCAACAGTTCTGCGACTCTGAAAAAGTCACGTTTCTTAAATGTAATTAACTTCCTAAATGGCACCAACTTTTCTAAAGTGTAAAATTATAAAAAGTTGCAAATGTTTGCACAAGTTCAAGAGGGCTGTGGGTGAATTTTTCTAGCTTAACAATCTTACTAAAGTCATATGACAAGGGTTGTTGATCCGGAGGATTATTCTGATTGTCAGATTGGAGTCGAGAAGGAATTTTTTGGTCTCCCTAAAATGAGGAAAATTGGCTTCTACCTCAGGTTTTTCTTGCTTTCCCCTGGAGTATTTTTTCAGGAAACAGGCTGAACTGGATGGACAGATCTCTCTTTTCAGCCTTACAAACTATGTTACTATAAAAATCCCCCAGATGTCATTATTAAAAATTCTCCCTTGAGCTGTAGGAGTGTTCCTATGATAGTAAACTGGACTCTAAATGACTTTAGATGCCTGTGGGATGTACTGTAGCTGCATCAGCAGAATGCTGGCATAGCTTGTAGTAAAAATGTGTACAAAAATCAGCATAGTCTACGTTTGGTGTAAAATGTTTTTTCAGGACTTTAATACCGATGACCTATCCTCAGTATCTATTCGGTGGGGGTCTGACATCCGGTACCCCCGCCGATCAGCTGTTTGAGAAGGCAATGGCGCTCCTGTGAGCACTACAGCCTTCTTGAAGCTTACCAAGCTCAGCGCCATACATTGTATAGTGGCTGTGCTTGGTATTGCACTCAGACCTATTCACTTCTATGCGGCCGAACTGCTCCTAGGCCTCGTGACACATGAACGTGTTGTCACTGGCCTAGGAAAAACTGTCACTTGAGCGCTAATATCACGCAAGCTAATTTTCCGTCCGGATCCAATGTGTATAGCAAATAGGCATGTGCACATGACCGTCATTTTTAACGCATTGTCTCTGAATTCTAGAAAAATCACAGCATTTTCTATATTATGTGTTTTTCACTCGGCCCGGGCTCCATAGAAGTGAATGGAACATACATGAAAAACGCGTATCCTGGAAAAGATAATGATGACCTGTTGTCAGGATAGGTCATCATTATCACATAAGCGGGAGTTTGTGTCCCAGCACTGCCGCCTATCTGTTTCAGGGAGCTGCAGCGCTCGCCGTACGTCTGGTGAGTGCTGCGGCCTCCCAGCAGCTTACCAAGCACAGCACTATACATTGTCTAGTGGCTGTGCTAGGTATTGCAGCTCAGACCCATTGAGTTGAATAGGGCTGGGCTGTAGCTAGGCCATGTGACTGATGTACAGTGACATCACTGACCTAGGAAAAGGCTGCGGCGATCACTGAGCTCCCTAGCTCATCTAATCGCGATGCTCACTCATTCATGCTCCTCCCACTTCATTCATGAAGACAGAGCAGGAGCGTGAATGAGTGAGCATCGCGAGGTTACTCTGCCGCCCTGCCTGCCGCTTTCATAGTAAGTTGTACAGAGGATTTGCCTGAGTTTAAAGTACGAACACTGCTTGAAGAGGATTACTGTACCATGACTTTACTTTTGAAAACTGCTGTGTGTGGGGCCCGATGTATTACAGTACAGTGACTGCATCGGGCCCCGCCCCAAGTGTTACCAGCCTCCATCCCCTCGTCCCGTGAAAACTGCTTCATTACACAGAAAGCAGAGTGTAATGGAGCATTACATTAAAATATTTTACATACAGCATAAAGACTGCTGTAAGTGGGTGGCCAATGGTGTAATGGGGGTCACTATTCACACAGGACAATATACTGTGACACATATGATACTGTGACCAGCATAAGATCATCTTATGCTGTTCACAGAGTATCATATGTGTCACAATATATTGTCCAGTGTGAATAGTGACCCCCATTACATAAGATGCTATATGTGTGTCATCCACACATCCCCCACACTAGTGTATGATCCACAGATCCCCCATAAGAGTGTCCACCACAGTTCCCCCCCTATAACAGTGTGTCCACCACAGATCCCCCCCTATAACAGTGTTTCCACCACAGATCTCCCCTATAACAGTGCCATCCACAGATCCCCCATAACAGTGCCATCCAAAGATCCCCCATAACAGTGTCATCCACAGATCCCCCATAACAGTGACATCCACAGATCCCCCATAACAGTGTCACCCACAGATCCCCCATAACAGTGTAACCCACAGATCCCCCATAACAGTGCCATCCACAGATCCCCCATAACAGTGTCATCCACAGATCCCCCATAACAGTGACATCCACAGATCCCCTATAACAGTGCCATCCACATATCCCCCATAACAGTGCCATCCACAGATCCCCCATAACAGTGCCATCCACAGATCCCCCATAACAGTGCCATCCACAGATCCCCCATAACAGTGCCATCCACAGATCCCCCATAACAGTGCCATCCACAGATCCCCCATAACAGTGTCATTCACAGATCCTCCATAACAGTGTCATCCACAGATCCCCCACAACAGTGCCATCCACAGATCCTCCATAACAGTGCCATCCACAGATCCCCCACAACAGTGCCATCCACAGATCCCCCATAACAGTGCCATCCACAGATCCCCCATAACAGTGCCATCCACAGATCCCCCATAACAGTGTCATCCACAGATCCCCCCCCCATAACAGTGCCATCCACAGATCCCCCATAACAGTGCCATCCACACCATTAGTTCAAAACCCACCAAAAGCACACCTTTTGGTTAAAAATATTTTTTTCTTATTTTCCTCCTCAAAAATCTAGGTGCGTCTTATCATCAGGTGCATCTTATAAAGCGAAAAATACGGTATATATCAATCCTATAAAACTATATATCAATCTGCTTATCTCCTCCTGCTCTATATCATTCTGCATTTAGCTCAGACACCATTTTCAATCTGACAAGTTCCCTTTAAAGAGAGTCAGAAAGGCAGACAGAGGTAGCCAAAGTTATTTTGTCTTGTCATCTCTACTTCTCAACAAACTTTATTGATCTGTTCATACATTAGAGTTCATGAAATAAAATAGATTTTCCTTGACAAGTTGACTTTAGAGCCCCCAGACATGGATGTTTTATGGATCTTTGTTGTATACATTTGGAATACAGCACCTATAAAACTCAGTGGGTCCTTACTATATGTGTGTGCTCCATCACCTGTGTGTTCTCCTTTAGAAGCAACAGGGGAGAATTTGCATCTTCAAGGGGGCATCACACAATTAAATATTGTCCAGTGATATAGAGAAGAGACTTGTTAGGTCAAGTAAATAAATATTTTATCTTTTTTTTTTTCTGTGTTTCCATCACAAATGAATTGCCATAAATGCCAGGGGTATAAAGTCATCTTGCAAAATGCAAAAAAGGTGTAAAATAAAGAAAAAATAAAATAAAAATAAAGGATATTTGGCTTTGTTTTTGCACAGATATACTACATATGAATATGCTTCCCACATGCTCAGTAGTGGGAGTCTTAATTGATAGGTCAGTGAAACAGGAGCACATTGTTAAGAATATCTGAAAATCTCAGATCATAAAACTTCAGTGCCAGCAATAAGTAATAGGGCATTGTTTGCCAATGGATCTCACAGACCCTGGTTAAGGCAAGCAAATAACATCAACTGCTGAAGTTTTTTTTTTCCAAGTTTCATCTACCAACTTGAAGTAATAACCAGTGAACACTAGTGATTCGACAAGATATTTCTAAAGGAAGTCTGTCACCTCCCCCAAGCACTATTAGGTACAGAACTACATGGATAGCACTACTCCTGGTGAGTCCAGATCACATGCCTGCATATAAATTGCCCCATCTTGATCGCAGGCACCATTCCTTAGATAGTTGCATTTTTATTTCATACAAATCAGCCTCTTGGTGTAACAAGGGCATTTCAATACACTTTGTTGCATCCAAAGCTCCACTCACTTTCCTTGCTGGGTGTGCCCTTCTCCCCTCCTTCCCGCTTTGAGAGACAGGGCCAGGCAGCGTACATGTAATCACACCTGACCCTGAACTCTTGCGCCTGAGCGTAGCATGCACAGTACAATGTCACTGTACAAGCTTCAGGTGTGTACTTCTTGTGTGTCCAATGCACAAGAGTTAAGGGCCGAGTGTGATTAGGTCCACACTGACTGGCCCCAAGTATGAGGGCGGCCAGCAGGGAAAGTGAATAGAACAGCAATACCCTCATTGCACAAAGGGGCTCATTTGCAAATATTTGGCATATGGGGTCACTGATCAAAATGGGGCAAGGTGAGTTGGCGACAGCTGGCAAGTACACATCTACAAAGTCATTTGGTTTTATGTGCAGGTATGTAGCGGTAGACACGACAGAGCGGTACATGAAAGGTTAAGGAATGTATGCCGCAATGAGGGGCAGTGGAGTGGTCATTAGTGAGATCAGAACCAAAGAAGAACAACAAGTTCAAGATGGCAGAATATAAGACAGTTTCAGGTGAGCATGTTCACTGCCGGAAACCCGCTTTGTGTGGGAACAGTATTTCTTGGACACTGCTCATCTGGATCTGGAGTGGATTCGCAGCACCATAATGATTTATGATGTTGTGAATATATTCCTGGCCCTAAGTCTTCTGAACAGTAGCCACATAATACTGTAACTACAGTTCAGTAGACTTGTGGCCAGGAATGAATTCACATTATCAAATATCATCATTATACTACAAATCCAGTCCAAATGAGCTGTGTCGATAACAGGAGATACTGCTCCCACATGGACACACTTGTCTGATACTGGCCTAAACAGAAGTCAGGTTGTAAGCAATCAGTAACGGCTCATGCACACGCACGTGAGACGGCCATTTCGTGCATTGGGGAATGCAATTTGCAGACCACAATATGAGCCCAGCCGGCACACATTTGTGTGCATGAGCCCTTAGACAATGAAAATCTGCTTGACCCTAGGTAGTGCTTACAAATCTTTCCCCCCAACCTAATAAAAAAACAAAAAAAACCTTAGGCATATGGAGGACCACTTGCTCCTCACTGAAGGCAACAGGACCTGGCGCTTCCAAGAGCAAGTGTTCCCCGCGTGTGTCTGTGGTCAGGTGAGTATTTTTTTCCCCAATGTACCCGTTTTTAACAGCCATTAGATGAATACTCTTCTGTCTAAATGGCCATTAAAAACAGGGACAATTGATTTCCGTGGGGTCCGTTTGGCCATCAAAAAAACTAAAAATATCACACGACCTATTTATGGCCATCTGTTATTCATAACGTGTGACTAGCCCCATGGACTTCAATGGTTCTAAAGATGGCCACGTGACAAGCCATTTTTAATGTCATGTGAGTGTACCCTTACTTAGTAGCAAGTGGTGGGTGATGCAACATAGCGGGGTCCAAAAAGCAAGGGAAAAAAAGTGAAGTTTAATAGGCTACAAAGATCAGCTGTCAATATGACTGGGCAACTGTTGCACACACTGGGCCACCCCTCCACCAGCATCGCCAACACGGTAACACCTGGCAGAAGGTTAGATCATGACAAATTTAACTATATGGATCAAAGATCACTGCTACTATTCAAACTAATGAGCAAGATAAAAGTTTTATTTTACATATATTCCCATACAAAATTAAGAAACCAAATATTGGATATGTTGTACACAAAACAGTTGTATTAGATAATTAGCAACCCTGGGAAAAAAAGAAATATTCTGTACCATGAGTGGTTACCTTGCAAAGTTCTCAACAGTACATGTTTATCCATGATTGTGGCAGTTAATCACCACTTTAGTAATTTTTGTCAATATAGTGTATTCGGAAAGTCTTCAGACCCTTTCATTCTATTCACATTTTGTTATGTTGCGGCCTAAAATACAATAAAAAAGTTAAACAGAAAGTGAAAACAGAATGTTTGAAATCTTTGCTAAAAATATTGCATTGAAATAAGTATTCAGACCCTTTACTCAGGACTTAGTTGAAGTATCTTTGATTGATGATTGCAGTCTCCACAAGGTTTGTACACCTTGGCTATTTTCTGCCATTTTTCTTTGCAGCTCCTCTCAGGCTCTGTCAGGTTGTATGGGGACCGTCGGTGGACAGCCGCTTTCAAGTCTGTCCAGAGTTGTTCGATTGGGTTCAAGTCAGGGCTCTGGCTGGGCCACTTAAGGACATTAACAGAGTTGTGTTGTCTTGGCTTTGTGCTTAGTGTCATTGTCGTGTTGGAAGGTGAACCTTTAGGCTAGTCTGAGGTCAAGATCACTCTGGGTCAGGTTTTCATTAAAATATCTCTGTACTTTATTTAATGTTTTCCCTTTACTCTGAATAGTCTCCCTGTCCCAGCCACTGAAGAATATCCCTACAGAGCATGATGATGCTATACTTTACTGTAGGGAAGGTATTCGGCAGTGCCTGGTTAAATCCAAACATGACACTTAGAACTGAGGCCATAAAGTTCTGTCTTGGTTTACTCAAACCCAAGAATTTTGTTTCTCACAGTCTAAGAGTCTTTTAGGTGCAAAGTGCATGTATTTTTTTTACTTAGGAGAGACTTCTTTCTTGCCTCTCTGCCATAAAGCCCAGATTGGAGAAATACTGCAGATATGGTTGATCTTATGGAAGTTTCTCCCATCTGCACACAAGATCTTTGACTTTCAGTCTGATTTACTATTGGTCTCTTGGTTGCCTCTCTTACCAAGGCCATTTCCCCCCAATTACTTAGTTTGGTGGGGTGGCCAGCTTTAGGAAAAGCCCTGGTTGTTCCAAACTTTTTCCATTTAAGAATTATTGAGTGCTTTCAGTGCAGCAAAAGTTTTTTTGGGACCCTTCTCAGGTCTGTGCCTCCACACAATCCTGTATGACTGCTCTACAGGCAGTTATTTCCTCTTCATGACTTGGTTTTTGCTCTGATATGCATGTCAGCTGTGGGATCTTATATAGACAGGGCTGTGTCTTTCCAAATTACGTCCATCAACTGAATGTACCGTAGGCAAACTCCAATCAAGGTGTAGAAACATCTCAAAGATGATCAAGAGAAATAGGAGGCCCCCTAGGGCTAAAGTTCAAGTGTCATAGCAAAGGGTCTGAATATGTATGTATTTAAATTTTTCCTTTTTAATAAATTTGCAAACATTTCTAAAATGATGTCTTCATTTTCTCACTAAGGGACATTGAGTGCAGATTCATGGGAGAAACCTTTTTTTCTTCTTTATTTTAGCACAAAAAAAGTAAGACTTCTTAAAGGGATTCTGTCACCACTTTTAAGCCCTGTGAGCTAAACATATGCTCATGTCCAGGGTATCGTTATGATTTCTAAGGTGGCCTTATAAAAGAGATCTGTGGCTTAATTTTGCTAAAAAACAGGTTTTACTAACCCGTCAATCATAGAATTAAGATGACCAAGTGGAGGTCTGTGGATGCACGGTGCCCGGCCGCACCCATCGCAATTCGTGCCCAGCGCCGCCTTCCCAGTGTTCAGTACAGCCTACAACTCCTCTGTGTCGCCTCTCCCTCCCCCTCCTCCTGCTGTGAGATCCCGCTCGTGCGCACAGGCTCAGCCTGATGTGCCCGTGCGGACTGCTTGGATCGGCTTCTTCTAGCGAAGTGTGCATGCACCGGCACTTCGCTCAACCCTGGAATGACCTGAACACTGGCTGAGCCTGTGCGCACGCACGGGATCTCACAGCAGGAGGAAGGGGAGGGAGAGGCGACACAGAGGAGTAGTAGGCTGGGCCGAACGCTGGGAAGGCCGCGCTGGGCATGAACGGCGATGGGTTTGGCCGGGCACCGTGCATCCACGGACCTCCCCTTAGGCACCTTAATTCTATAATTGACAGGTTAGTAAAACCTGTTTTTTAGCAAAATTAAGCCACAGATCTCTTTCATAAGGCCACCTTAGAAATCATACTGATACCCTGGACATGAGCATATGTTTAGCTTTACAGGGCTTAAAAGTGGTGACTTTCCGAATGGACTGTATATTGTTCTTAGGTGTGGCATTTTCTCTTTAGCTGCATATTAAAAGGATTAATCTTTAAACTGTGGAGGTTTGACACACTGTATTATGGTAATATACTGTATGTCCGGTTGGATGTGACTGTGGCAGAGATAAAGCTAGAAGTAGTAGACTTTCATCTGTAGGTGGAGCGTACCTTTAGCCTTATGCCATATGGAATGGAATGAATGGGCTTTTGTCAGATCATACAAAAAGGAGTGAGTGTTATTTAGCACAGTACTCCCTGAAGCTCTGAAAAATAGGGTAGTATAAGGGACATAGGATAAAGATAATTCTGAACTGCATTAAGCTTGACACTAATGCTACTAGAACATGTTAGAAAAGTGTAGCTACAGACAGAAAAATTAGACCCTGGTTATTTTACCCCTTTATCCAGCCTGCCTAATTTTAATGGACATCAGGAGACATATAGAAAGTATCAGTAAAAAGTGGAGACAAAAATTATTGAGAGAATCTGTAATATTCCTGTGTGTTCAAGTGTATTTTCTTTGCGTTTATAAGAAGTTACTTTAATGTAACGTGACTTGACAATTTGAAATCATGATAAGACTATATCCACCAAAGATGTATAAAACTAGTGTTTTAGCTTAATATAAGAGAGGCTCTAGCCAGAACAGGAAAACAGTTTAAATGAGAACCCAGGAATCTTTATGAACTTTACATGTTACATGTCTAGAAATGTCCGACATTGGTTGGAAGAACATGACCAAGACTTCCAAATACTAACCTGGCCCCCTAACTCCCCAGACATGAACCCAACTGACCACTTGTGGGACCACCTTGATCATCATGTTTGCTGTATGGATCCTCCCCCCCACACATCCTCCAGCAGCTGCATGGCTCCATATCCCTGTGGTGACAACCTACAGGATCTTACGAAGTTACTGCCAGCCCATCTAGCTGCCGTCTATGCTGTACATGGCGATTACTCTGAATATTAGCTGGTGGCCATTATAATGGGACGCTAATGTGTGTATCTATCTATCTTATGTAAAACAGGATCCACTATTCACAATAGTGAAGCCACAGTGTATCTACTCCCTCCTGACCGCTCTCACATAGAAGTCAATGAGATCAGCTCCTGTCCATTACGTCTATGGTAGCTGCTGTAAAGCATATCTCTACATGCTGTTAAAAATAATATAATAATCATGTTCAGATAGAATAAGAAAAATCTTGAATCAGAAAATAAAAAAAGATTAGAATTAAAGACTATGAGTCACTATCTGGTTTTAACTAGCAGAAAAAAATTATAGGTGACACATTCCCTTTAACCCCTTAAGACACCATGTTGCACCTGTACGTCATGGACTGCAGTGCATTAAGCCACTATGACGTACAAGTTCCTCATGGCTGCAAACTATGTACATGTTGACAGTGCTGAGTTACACACAGCCAGCGATCTTGGCTGACCGGCCCTGGACCAATGAGGGTGGTCCCAAGCCGGTGATCACTCTTAATGCAGAGTTTGTTGAAAGGTTAGGTACGCTTTAAAGAGGTTGTGCAAAAATGGGGGGTTTTGGCTGCGGCCAATCAGTCGCTGCTGAGGTGACCGGACCCTCTTGCGCCATGTGACCATTTGTCCTGACGTAAGGGGAGCCAGTCCCCGCCTTGGTCAATGATTGACTACAACCATGTCAAACCGGATGTTTTTAGCGAGAGGGTCCAGTGGAGTATTGCAGGCTGGTAGGAGAAGGAGCAGGGAGCCAGCCCTGGGAAGCAGGTAAGTAAGGTCAGACCGAGTAGGGGGTTTGCCAATCTCTCCCCTCCCTACCTACACATCCCCTTTAAGGAAATACTGATGTTATGGCTCTTATTGGTGCATATAATAACTTGTTTTAGTGAATGTAGTAAAGATGGTCAAGTCTTCTATATCCTTATTGTATACAGCTGATTGACACAGATTTGATGTAGGATCCTTTATCCATAATGTCTTTAAGGCTACATTCACACGATCGTACTTTTTTTTCCGCGTCCGATCCGCATTCGTTACGCATTTTGCGGAATAAATGCGGACCCATTCATTCCTATGGGTGAATAAAATATGCGGACAACATTCAGTATGTTGTCCGCATGCGTGGTTCCGCATTTATACTCTGCAAAAATATGAAGCATGTCCTATCATTGTCTGCAGAAATCGTTCCTTAGCCCCATAGAAGTGAATAGATCCGCAAATTGCGAATGACATACGGAATGGTTTCCGTATGTCATCCGCAATTTGCGGATCCGTTTCCGTATTTTTATTACAATATTTTATTCTCTCCCCTTTTTTTTTTCCTCATCCGTTTTTTGCGGATGACATACGGAAGACACTCTTCAGTATTTTGCAGGCATGCGGATCCGTTTTTTGCGGATCTGCAAATACATACGGTCGTGTGAATGCTGCCTTATCTTGTATATTTCTGCTCTACTTCAGCTCCTCCAGTATTTTCCACCATTGGAGCGACATAACACGTTCATTGTTTTTACAGATGCTGATATAGAGGGAGGGCTAATCTAGAAAGCCTATGTTTCGCTTCAGAAGTTGCCAAGAACAACAGCTGCTTGTAGGCTTATGTGATGTACCCTAACTCCCTTCTTCTCCTCAGCAGCTGGAATTTTGCGCTTGTAAACTTAATCTCCTCCACTCCTGTGCTCATCAGGTTACCATTCAGTGTAAAAGATAATCTGCATTTATTTACGGGAATTAAGCTGTACTGTGTGACCTCACATATAATCTAAGTATGTGACAAAGCCAATGTTGACAACTATTTGTAAGAGTGGTTTCCCAGACGTTTCTATGAAATATGAGAAAAATTGTAAAAAGGAACATTTTTGGCAATAATCTTGAAATAGAGAACAGTAGTAAAATAAAGCAACGAGACACCCTATTGCATCTCATCTTTCATTATTAGCATGGTGGCTCAGTGGTTAGCACTGGTGCCTTGCAGCATTGGAGTCCTTGCTGCTAGTGTGAAAGTACCCTTAGTTATAAAGTTATGATAAATGTCCATATAAGTAAAGGCATAGCGATCAAAATGCAGATGTCCTCAATAATAGTAGTTACTTGTATAGTCCCTAAATATGTCGTCTGCATAAATTTGCTGTATGCCATCAAATAAATAATATTGTCATATACTGTTCATATAAGTAATAGTGCTATATACTAGGGCTTAAACGATTACTCGATTGAATCGAGTAACTCGACACAAAAAACTCCTTGATGCAAACTTTTTGCATTGAGGATTCGTTTGTGTCATGCGACCACAGAGTGTGAGTGAAGCGCTTGCTATTACTCACCGCTCCATGGACACCCGTTGGCCCACACCGCGCTGCACAGGATCCTGACACATCGTCAGGACATAGTTCACGTAAATGTGCACTATGACCTGACACTGTGTGACGTCAGGACGACAGTGCAGCACTCGTAGAAGATGGTGGCTGATCTGTGGAGCGGCGCCCCTACAAGAGAGGTAAGTATTTTATTTCACTCGTGCTGGGAACATGACTAGGAGGGGGAGATGGTGGCACTGGGGGGAAGCTGGTGGCACTTGGGGGCAAGCTGATGGCACTGGGGGGTAACCTGATGGCACTAGGGGGGGAACCTGATGGTACTGGGGGGGGACCTGATGGCACTAGAGGGGCAGATAATGGCACTGGAGGGGAAGATAATGGCATTGGAGGGGCAGCTAATGGCACTGAGGGGGCAGCCTGATGGCACTGGGGGGGGGCAGCCTGATGGCACTTGGGGAACCTGAGGGCATGGGGGGGGGCTGATCTTTTTATAAAGAAAAACATTCTTTTAATTTGTTTTTTGTTATTAGAATACTTGATTAATCGTTGGATTAATCGATAGAATACTCAATTACAAAAATAGTTGATAGCTGCAGCCCGACTATATACCATACACATACTGTAATGTCACCATACCATATACAAAAATAGTGCCATCATATACTGTATACATTAGAAATAAAGCCATATTTGGAAAAAAATAATGCCACCATATAGAGTATACATAAATAGCACCAACATACAGTACCCATATTCCCACCATAACGCCACTTTTTGATTTGGGGTGGAAAAGGGTATGTTGACTAGAAACTCAATTCAATGTTCTATAAACATTGATCTTTTTTATTATTTTTAAATGCATTCACTAATTTTGATATTCGGAGCCTACAAAAATTCTTAATGCTCTAGCTCTAGCAATTAGCTCACGATAGTCTCCATATATTTTCCTTCCTCAGGACGCAAAAAACGCTTTAAGTCACCACAAGCTCCAAAGCAGTGGTGGAGGGATGAGATGTACATTGCGGGATACAAGCTGGTAGATTTGTTACCTACACACGCTGTGGTATTCTGTTCATTAAAAAGATGGAACTCATTATAACGCATTATTGACCAGTACTGGTAAAGTCCATTCAAATGCTGTAGGAACAGCCTTTTTTTGGAGTATATGGAACAGAATTTCAGCTGTCCTAGCTTTGTGACCTGCTGCTATCAGAACAGGGCCTCTGAAGTGAATGGAGGGCAGCTGCACATGTGTGGCCACCCTCCCTTCATCATTTTGGGACTTCTGAAAACAGTCAAGTGCACTTGTTCAACTATTTTTGGAACTATAGTGATGAATGGAGAGTGCGCGGTGCATGAGCTTCATTTTGAAGGCTCCATTCTGGAGATCCCAGAGATGGGACCTGCACCTATCTGACATTAATGGCATATCCTAGCAGTTTCACCTTAAAATTCTGTAGAGTGCTTCTCAACACACCTCTACGTTGCATGCTTTATACCTTTGGGCAAGCAAGCTGTTCATTTAATTGAGTTGTTTTGTTTAATTTAGTTCACGCCAAATCACCATTGGCACAAATGCTTGAGTTTAAATCATCCCTTTTTATTGTGCGCTGTCTGGGTAAGACACCTATTTTTGTAAGCATCCAGAAGTTTTAATTTGTTATCAGTTACGATCACAGTTCTGTAGAATTAATTTGTATTGTCTGTCCATGGAGCATCACTCAGAGACAGAACTTGTAACTTTTATAATTAATTGCAGAACGTCACAAACTTGCTTGAAATTTTCTCAAACCTTTAGAATTTTCTATATTTCTGCATAAATTTGACCTAAAACTATATCAGGTTTTCACACAAGTCCTAAAAGTAATCAAATCAAACAAGTGAGTACAAAATATAGGGAGGCCCACCCCACTAAAAAGTCGCCTGCCTCCAGCGATAGTATGACAAGATGAATGAGCAACTGGATTGCTTTTTTTAATTACCCACAAGTCACAAAAAGATGCTGAAAGTGGTCCCCGTTCACGTTCCTATGCATCTTTGGGCAGGTCGGATTATGTTGGCTGATACGGCTTAGAGCTCTTCAACAGTGATGCTGCAGAAGAAAAAAATGTCCTGCTTTTCTTACAAGATGGGGACAACATGCACTAGCAAGTCTCCGTGAACTCGTTGACACGGCGGTCAGCGAACTGTGAGCAAGGGGTTATGGCCACCACGTTTCCTAGACTTGTCCACATGCGATTTTTATCTGTGGGGAAAATGTAAAACAGAAAGTGTCCGCTAACAATCCATATACCATTAATGAAGCATCACAAACACTATCCACAGTATCACTGTTGAAGATCTGCAGGCAGTATCATCCAACCCTAATCCGACGGGCCAAAAGATGCATAGAAGTGAACGGGGACCATTTTCGGCATCTTTTGTGACTCTGGCCTAGAGAACAACGCCAACTCTTCTTCTTAGACCTCGAAAACTCTTTGTTTGTGCCATGATATACTTCCAAAACGTGTTGTGAAGATCAGACTTTGCTAGATCCCTGTTCATCAAATAAAACAGGTTGTCCACTCACACCTGATTGACTGAATACACTTGACTCAAATTTCACCTTCAAATCATCTGCTACTCCTAAAGGTTCACATACCTTGCCACTCACAGACATATGGTATTGCATTATTTTCCTCAATAAATACATTACCAAGTCTAGTTTTTTGACTCATTTCTTTGACTTGGTTATCTTTATCTGCTTTTAGGACTTGATGTGAAAGTCTGATGTAGTTTTAGGTCACATTTCGTACATTCTTACTTGGGGTGGTCAATCTCCTTTGAAATAACAATATAAAAGAGTAATATGGAAATTACACCTTCCCTAACAGAAAAGAACAAAGATCTCAGTCTATCCAGATTTCCAACTCCATAGTTTGAAAGCCACATCTCTTAGGCATGGTAAGTGGTGTTTTAAATCTTCAAGAAATAAATATGCGAAGATATAGCTGAGCGAGCTGCACATCATAATATAAGACAAATTAAACATGTCCTAAAAGCTTGATGGATCCGTAGTCATGACAGTCTGAAGGTACTGATAAGTGTAAACATTAGATATTTCCATCAAGCATTAATATAGTGGTAATTGGTGCTTCATAAATTAAAATGTAATTAAAGGGAACCTGTCATCACATTTTTCATTTGGCAGCAAATGGGATGTCGCTGCTGTGCCCATTATAGTTTGTATTTAAACTGTCCATTAAGCCGCTTTCCCAGAAAATGTATAAATTGGGCCTGATTTGAACTCACTTCGGGACCGGAGTCACCGGGTGGGTACCTGGATTCAGTGAGTCACAAAGCCACAGCCGCAAGCCCACCCACCTCCGCTGTGAATGACATCCCAATAGCTTACTGATGTCGGCACCGGCAACCAGGGGCGGATTAAGTGCATGATAGGCCCGGGCTGTCTACCCAACTTGGGCCCCCTCCATTTTAGGTTTCAGGTTTTTTTCTGTGTGAAGAGGCTGCGGTGCTTGTGAGCGCTACAGTCTCTTCCTAGGCCATATGATGTCACATTCATCGTTCACGTGGCCGAGGTGCAGCTCTGTCCCATCTGAGTGATTGGGGCTGAGCTGTAATACCAAGCACAGTGCTGTCAAATGGACAGCGCTGTGCTTGGTAAGGAGCAAAGAGGCTGCGGCGCTCACTGGAACATCACGGTCTCCTCAAACAGGAGTCTGACCCCACCATCTCATAACTCTCTGTGTACAGATGTCATAGATGTTACCTGCAGTCCTATTTAACACCCCACATAACACAGTGATTTATTCTGTTATGTGGGGTGTTACATAGACTGCAGGGAACATGTACAACATTATCTGCACACAGAGAGTTATCACTGGTATCTGGGCTGTTACATAGGGCTGCAGGTGAAAAATTAAAGTTTAAGTTGCCAAATTTAAAATACATATGATTATGATAAAGACTTGGAGGAGAAGATGAGACGCAGGTCACAGCAGTGAGGATACAGCACCACATACCTCTTACATCCAGGGACTTCTCCTGTCATGTAGATCTTCTCTTTCCTCTTCTCCTCCGTCTGACCCAGACCGCCATGACTAATTCTTTCAGCCGCATCTCGTCTCTACAGAGTTTGTTACACAGACATGTTAGATTTCTCATAATTGGGGTCATTTATCAAACTGGTGTAATTAGAACTGGCTTAGTTGCCCATAGCAACCAATTAGATTCCACCTTTCCTTTTCCAGAGGAGCTGTTCAAAATGAAAGGTGAAATCTGTAGCTATGGACAACTAAGCCAGGTCTACTTTTACACCAGCTTTATAAATGATTCCAAAGGTCCCTATAGTGTCTACAGCAGTTATAATGTCCCCTAGAATGCCCCCAGTAATAACAACACTCTATATTGTGCTCCAGGTATAATACCTGTATAGTGTCCCCAAAAATAATGTCCCCAATACCCCACACTGCCCTCATATAGTAATTTCCCCACACTGCCCCATACAGTAATTTCCCCACACTGCCCCCATATAGTAATCTCCCCACACTGTCCCCATATAGTAATCTCCCCACACTGTCCCCATATAGTAATTTCCCCACACTGCCCCATATAGTAATCTCCCCACACTGTCCCCATATAGTAATTTCTCACCACACATACAAACTGTCCCCATATAGTAATTTCCCCACACTGTCCCCATATAGTAATCTCCCCACACTGCCCCATATAGTACTTCCCCACACTGCCCCATATAGTAATCTCCCCACACTGCCCCCTATATAGTAATTTCCCCACACTGTCCCCATATAGTAATCTCCCCACACTGTCCCCATATAGTAATTTCCCCACACACACACAAACTGTCCCCATATAGTAATTTCCCACACTGCTCCATATAGTAATTTCCCCACACTGCCCCATATAGTAATCTCCCCACACTGCTCCATATAGTAATTTCCCCACACTGTCCCCATATAGTAATTTCCTCCACACTGCCCCATATAGTAATTTCCTCCACACTGCCCCCATATAGTAATTTCCCACACTGTCCCCATATAGTAATTTCCCCACACTGCCCTCATATAGTAATTTCTCCCACACTGCCCCCATATAGTAATTTCCCTCACACTGCCTCCATATAGTAATTTCCTCACACTGGCCCCATATAGTAATTTCCCCACACTGCCCCCATATAGTAATTTCTCCCACACTGCCCCCATATAGTAATTTCCCCACACTCCTCCATATAGTAATTTCCTCACACTCCTCCATATAGTAATTTCCCTCACACTGGCCCATATAGTAATTCCCCCACACTGCCCCCATATAGTAATTTCCCCCACACTGCCCCCATATAGTAATTTCCCCACACTGCCCCCATATAGTAATTTCTCCCACACTGCCCCCATATAGTAATTTCCCCACACTGTCCCATATAGTAATTCCCCACACACACACAAACTGTCCCCATATAGTAATTTCCCACACTTTCCCATATAGTAATTTCCCCACACTGCCATCCATTAATTAATTTGCCCCCACACTGCCATCCATTAATTAATTTGCCCCTCACTGCCATCTATTAATTTGCCCCCACAACTGCCATCCATTAATTAATTTGCCCCCAGAACTGCCATCCATTAATTAGTTTGCCCCCACACTGCTCATCCATTAATTTGCCCCCACACTGCCATCTATTAATTTGCCCCCACACTGCCATCTATTAATTAATTTGCCCCATACTGCCATCCTATAACTTGCCCCCACACTGCCATCCTATAATTTGCCCCCACACTGCCATCCATTAATTTATTTGCCCCCATACTGCCATTCATTAATTTGCCCCCACACTGCCATCCATTAATTTACTTGCCCCCATAATGCCATCCATTAATTTTCCCCACAACTGCCATCCATTAACTAATTTGCCCCACTGTCCCTTAATATCTTCCCCCAAGTTAGCACATACACATAAAAAAAAAAGGTAATACTTACCTGTATGCTGAATGGTGTGGCAGGCGCGCGTACATCAGAGCGTGCGCGAGCGCCACCATACAGGCGCGCGATGACGCCATCACGCGCGCCGCACGATGATGTCATCGCACACGCCGGGCTTCTACCACCACACAGGCCTCAGGCCTACTAGGCCTGAAGCCTATGGCGGTGATAGGCGGCAGGGCAGGGAACTATACGCTCCCATGCCCCGCCGCAGTACGTGGGTGTTCGGGTCGGCGCTGGGCCCCCAGCGATAGCTGCGGCCCGGGGCGACCGACCCGAACGCCCCAATTATAATCCGCCACTGCCGGCAACATCTAAAATCTTGCGCCTTAGTATTACAGCTGTTTTCCTCGATCCTGACATAGGCGTTAGCTAGTGAATCTAAATTATATACACCTCTACTCAACGCATTTCAGGAGCGAGGAGGAAAATGGGTAATACTGTGCCCTTAATGGCCTTTTTGTATGTAGAAGCTCTAGTAGTTATTCATTGTACGTCTGAGTAATTTTAGGGGGAAAAACGTGTTCAGCCATTCACTCCTTCTTGAATCTTGTGTCACTGAAGGGTAATCAAGACTTTGCTTCTACAGCATTAGGTCTGAATCACTTTGAAAAAACTGCGCTTGCTATAATGAGATTCCCAGATAAGTAAAGGCTTCTTCTTTGAACATTGGTTCATTTCATGAGCTGTTTTACGGGAACTGTAAATATAATTCTTTTCCACTGTTATCAGGGTGAGGTTTTTGTTGGATTTATTTTAAGTTTTATTACTTAACCCGTGGGCACATGAGAAAAAAAAAAGATAAGAGGCAGCTCAGGAGTGCATTCAACCTAATGCACACAATTTATTTTTTCCTTTCAGTGACCAATACATCTTGTTTGTAATTTACTGTATTTTCTGGGGTATAAGACTACTTTTTAACACATGAAAATCTTCTCAAAAGTCGGGGTTGTCTTATACGCCGGTATACTGTGTGCTGAAACTTAAGAGGACCTTTCACTGGTCCAATGATTATTAGATGATGATATGTATGGATGTCCCTGCACTTACTATTATCCCTGGGCGCTGCTCTACACATACAGTATATATCATTATATAACAATTGGACCAGTAAAAGGTCCTCTTTACTTCCAAGCCGGACTGGAAAAGCTGTCCTTCTTCAGCTTTCAGGGACAGGCGCCCCTAGCTGAGCCACCGTGCGCTGCATCCCGGCCAGTCGCTTCCTGAAGAAGCCCCTCTCCCTGCTCTCAGTGGTTTTCTCATGCTCGGATCGCCTGTTTAATTTTTTGTTGGTGTGTGCTGGAAGAGGGGTAGTCTTATATGGCAGTATAGCCTAAACCCCATATTTTAACAGGGAAAATAGGGGTCGCCTTATATGCCCAGTCATCTTATATGTTGGAAAATACGGTATATATATATGTGGTATTGTGTGGTTAACCTCATATACTATGTGTATGTGTGCGTGTATGTAGATAGATAGATAAATAGATAGATAGTGATGGTAGTCACTTTCTGCAACAACTCACACCTTGTAAATACATATTCTTAGCTAACTAGGAATTGCTGAAGGTCATGCAACATACTAAGGATTAACCCCATAAGGAGCCAGCCAATTTTCTTTTTTTTCTTTTAGTTTTTTTCCTCTCTAGCTTTTAGAGCCATAACTTTAGCTTAGGGAACCTGTCACTTGTAACGTATTAAGTGTTCATATTACCTTATAGTGTCTTCATAGTAGCTTTCCTAAAGCGCTTTTCTTACTTTTCCAGCATTTAGGCTCATGAGAAATCAATGTTTTATTCAGCCGCTGCCCCGTGCTTCCAAGTCAGGCTTGAAGTCAAGTGGAGCAGCGGCCTAGGCGTCTTCAGTCCTGCTCTCCCCGCCTCCTGCTGCCTTGATTGACATCTAGCATCTCAGTGCCGGGACCGCGCCTCAGCTCCTGACTTGAAGCACGGGGCAGCGGCTGAATAAAACATTGATTTCTCTATGAGCCTAAATGCTGGAAAAGTAAGAAAGCGCTTTAGAAAACTACTATGGGGCACTATAAGGTAATATGAACAGCTTAATGTGCTTTTTAGGTGACAGGTCTCCCTTAATATCTCGTAGATTGTGGCGTCTCACGGGCAGGGCCTTCTCCCTGTCTGTATTATGTACAGTATGTATACCCTTTTCATATGTACAGTGCCATGGAATGAATGGCGCTTTAATAATAAATAATAATAATAATACTTTTCTTTTCACAAAGCCAGATGAGGACTTGTTTTTTGCTGGACACGTAATTTTAATGGCAGCATTTTTTTTTGTACCATTGTTTTTGAGCACATGAAAAAAATTGGGTAGGAGAGTTTTAAAAAAACAAGCAATTCCTTCATGTTTTTGGGGTTTTGTTTTTATGCAGTTCTGATGCATGATGATCTTATTCTACAGGGCAGTACAGCTACAGCAATACCAAATGTATGTAGTTTTTATTTTACTGTATTTATTATTATTTATTGTCTTTGTGTTTTCTTAACATTGTCATTTCTGACTCCCTTTAACTTTTTTTTTATATTTGCGTCTATATTCTTAGGGCTTGTTTTTGTGGGTTTCAGTTTTTATTGGTAGCCTTTGGGTACAGTTGGCCATTTTGCTTATTTTTTCCATTACAGTGTTCACTGCACATGATAATCATTTTTATATTTCAATAATTAGGACATTTTCAGATGTGAGAAATGTTATGTATGAAAGATGGGTAATTTCAATGGGCTATGTATTATGGGGGCCATTTACTAACCAGCAATACGCTTACTTTAGGTTGACTTGCGCCATAATCTGCATCTCTACAGGCTTTCTGCTCTGCCTGTCCCCTGCATATACACTGCATTGAGAACTTGTAATGTTAGTCCCATCAAAATGAATGGGAATCATAAGTGAGGCCACCACTCAATTAACTTCTATGGGGCTGACGGAAACAGCCAAGCCAATGCCTATCAGACATTGAGGGCATATCCTAGTAATATGTCCCCAATGTATGAGATGACACAACCCCTTTAAAGAATGAATGGCCTTATGTGTCATCTTACTAATTATGACAATTTACCCAAAGTGTCGCTTTAAAGATGACACAGAAATTATTCTTCAAAATATGAGTAACTTAAAGCGATTGCTATTTCTGTGAAAATTACTATTCGAAATATATGCATAATTATGAAAACTTCATTGAGATGGGTATTATTTTAGCTTGCCTTTCTCACTGAATTTCAAGTATGAGAGATCTGAATAGATTTGCAAATCCAGGGGATATGTAACTTTTTAGAATTAGTGTATAATTAGCACATTTCCAGCACTGCACCTGCATCATCTGTATCACGAACATTTTCTGTTCTTTTTTTGCTATTAGCTATATCTTTGGCATTGCTTTATAGAATGCATAGTCCATAGATGCAGCATTTGGTGAAGAAATTAAACCTCTAGCGTAATGTAAATCATTTCCTACCCTGACCAATGTTTGTGTGATTTTAATAATGTAAAGTTATGGCAGTACCAGTGGGGACTACCGGAGCAGCGACACTAGAGCACCTTGGGATTTAACAGATATATTTTCTTTTATTTTATACCATTTACTGCTGGTAGGCATTTTTTTACTCCCAGACAACCCCTTTAAACTTTCACTATGAGAGGTACATACCTTATGGGAAAAAAGGTTAGAAAAAATAGAGAACCTGTGTTCATATGCAGAAATGTAAAGAGCGCAATAAACAACAAAGAGAAAGCATTTGGACTAATGGTACACACAGGAAAGAAGCACCAAAAAGCTAATAGGAACAACTAAATTATGTAAAAACTCAGATGAAGGCAGCAAAGCTGGAGACAGAGACTTAATACCAATGGGAGTAAAACAGACTCCAAAATATTCTTCAATTATATAAATATCAAAAGGTTAGAACCGAGGGAGGAATAGAGGAGGCTGGTGAGGAAAAGCAGACTTATTGAAGATATTTTTCTTTACTGTGTTCACAGAGCAAAATGAAATGTGGAGGGATATCAGTTAACTTAAAAAAACAAGTTTTCAATTCTGCAACTTGTTAAGAAGTCAGATGTGATGGCAGTCATACTCATAGGGATCCAGGAAGCTGGGATGCATGGTGAGATGTATAGAGATGTCTTTACATTGTAGAACTGCTTTTTCAGACCTTCTTCATGCTTGTGCCATAAGAAAAAAAACACTGTGAAAAATGTTGCTCTGCAGGGTCAGGAATCAAATGTAGATATCCTTTTTTAAAGTAAGGAAATAATAATACAAGGCATCCAGATGGGATGGGAAAAAAATGCACACCTTGAATGCAATCCCAGAAAAAACGGATTAAACTTGGGTGCAAAGCCATCAGTTTTTTTCCTGAATGGATCCTGACACAATCTATATCGCTCATATGAAAGAGGCCTAGGAGTACAACCACATGGTGCCATTGTGATGTGGTTGCGATGTGACTCACACTGCAGTTGAGCACTGTGCAGCTGTATAGTCTGCGCAGTACTCAACAACGACCGCACTGTTTAGTTGGTCTGAATTGTTAATAGCTATGCGGTATTGAAGGTGCTGCTTAACAAGAGCCAGCTGTGGCCCATACCACCACACGGTACCCGACCACAGCGCAAAGTGTTGTGTGGTCATACCTAGGCTTGAGCTGAACCTGAACTGCAAAGTTGCTCCCTAGTCATACCCAAACAATTTTTTTTCTGTAGAAACTTCATAGGGCACCTACAACTTTCAGAATAATTTTTAGTCCTAAGTATGACAAAGACATCAGGCATAAAAGGACATTTCTCTCCACAAAAAAATTGGTTTATTTTAATGGAAACAAAACAAAACATTGTAAAATCTGCCAGCCAGATTCCTTCAAGTTCACCTGGGTGTGATTAATTGGTTTGTGCTGGTGTCTTCTCCATTGTTGCTGTAAACAACATTCCCCTGGGACAGCATAGTGACTCATACCAAGGAAAGTGCAACCAGTCTAATGTATTTAACATGAGTTTTCAAGATTGGTAAATTTGAGTGCTTTTTCTTGGTTATAACTAGGCAGTTTCTACGATAGGTAGTGTGTATATATATATTTATATATATATCAAAATTTTTGTGGTGTGATTATTACCGTATATGATAACATTTAACTTTTATGGGTCAGACTGATTGTAGATATACAGATTTATAACGGAATGTCTCACTGTTACAAGTTGGAATTGGGGAACTGTTGAAGTGTTTCACGGAATTTGACACTGATTTCACACAGTTGTGTTAATCGCTATAATTCATCAGTGAACTGTCAGCAATGAAATATCACACCATAGTGCTCTGTGTGCCAGTCCATTAGTATCATCTTAGGTCAACGTCTGTTTTCGGATTCTCACTCCATAGTGAAAGTTTACCTTTTGTTCAACAGAACTTTGCAGAAATCACAGAAAGGAGGTATATACAGTTCTGTGAAAGGTATTTGCTCCTCACACAATTTCTCCTAGGGTCCTTACACACATGAATTTGGTGGGGTTTGTAAAAGCGGAAGAATAACCGCTTGTGTTTTTTTATAGGGCACCTGTGTTTTTGTGCCGTTTTTGCAAACAGTGTGTTTTCCTACTAACATTTTCTTCATGGCGTTTTCCCTATAGAGAAGGTTATCTGAAAATGCCTGGGAAAAAAACAATAATGTCAAGCACTGATTTTTTAACCGCTACAGGACCACCTAACGCAGGGATGCGTCCTGCGGGCGGTCCTGCAGCTCTGAGACGACGCATCGGCGCGTCATCTCGCAGAGCCGAGACTTCCTGTAAGCGCGTGCGTTCACAGTGAAGCGTTGGCTCGGCAGTTCTGCTACAGCCTGCCAGCGATGATCCATCACTGGCAGGCTGTAGATGCGAATTAAATCGCATCAAACAGCTATATCAGACGCTGTTTTGTGAACAGCGTCTGATATAGCTGCTACCTGGTCCTCTGGTGGTCCCATTTGCTGGGATCGACCACCAGAGGACCAGGTAACTACTGTAAAGTTGCACAAACACTACACTAACCCCCCACCCCCTCACCTATTAACCCCTTGATCACCCCATCTAGACCCCCTGATCACCCCCCTGTCATTGATCACACCCCTTGTAAGGCTCCATTCAGACGTCAATATGTGTATTGCGGATCCGTGGATTCACGGATCGGATCCGTGGATCGGATCCGCGCATCCGCGGATCCTCAAAACACAGACACCGGCAATGTGCTTTCCGCATTTTGCAGATCCGCACATTGCCAGAACTATATAGAAAATGCTTTTTCTTGTCCGCAATTGCGGACAAGAATAGGACATGTTCTATATTTTTGCGGAACGGAAGTGCAGACCCTGAAGCGCGGATCCGTAATTCCGGATCCGAGCGGGACAAAGTCTGTCCCCATAGAAATGAATGGGTCCACAATTCCGTTCCGCAAACAGAATTTCGGACGTGTGAATGGGGCATAAGGGTCCCTTATCACCGCCAGTTAGTTAGCTACTTGTTAGGTAGCTAGCGCCCAGCCCACCGCACCGCAGTCACTGATTTTGGCAAAGATTTTTTCATCCACATTGATCGATGAGAATGAAGAAATCTGTGCCGTTCATTTTTTTATTTTTCAGCGCAGAGGCTGAACGGAAAAAAAAAATCTCATTACCCATATGCTCAATATAAGGAGAATCGCAGAAACTCCTAATGCTGGCCATACGTGTAATGATTGCGGAGACCCTCAAATGCCAGGACAGTACAAACACCCCACATGTGACCCCATTTTAGAAAGAAGACACCCCAAGGTATTCCGTGAGGGGTATGGCGAGTTCATGCAAAATTTTATTTTTGTCACAAGTTAGTGGAATATGAGACTGTAAAAAAAAAAAAAAAAATCAATTTCCGCTAACTTGTGCCAATTTTTTTTTCTGTGAACTCGCCATGCCCCTCACGGAATACCTTGGGGTGTCTTCTTTCCACAATGGGGTCACTTGTAGGGTATTTATACTGTCCTGGCATTTTAGGGGCCCTAAAGCGTGAGAATCCAAATGCGTAAAAATGCCCGGTGAAATCCTAATGGTACTCATTGGTTTTAGGGCCCTTTGCATCTTGGCTGCAAAAGTGTCACTCATGTGGTATCGCCGTACTCAGGAGAAGTAGGGCAATGTGTTTTGGGTGTATTTTACATATACCCATACTGTGTGTGAGAAATATCGCTGTAAACGACAACTTTTTAAATTTTTTTATTCAAAGTTGTCAATTTACAGAGATATTTCTCTCACCCAGCATGGGTATATGTAAAAATACACCCCAAAACACATTGCCCTACTTCTCCTGAGTACGGCGATACCACATGAGTGACACTTTTGCAGCCAAGATGCGCAAAGGGGCCCAAATTCAATGAGTACCTTTTAGGAGGGCATTTTTACGCATTTTTCTTCTCACGCTTTAGGGCCCCTAAAATGCCAGGGCAGTATAAATACCCACATGTGACCCCATTTTGGAAAGAAGACACCCCAAGGTATTCGCTGAGGGGCATAATGAGTCCATGAAAATTAAACTTTTGTCAAAAGTTAGCGGAAAGGGAGACTTTGTGAGAAAAACAATAAAAATCAATTTCCACTAACTTGTGCCAAAAAAATCTTCTATGAACTCGCCATGCCCCTCATGGAATACCTTGGGGTGTCTTCTTTCCAAAATGAGGTCACATGTGGGTATTTCTACTGCCCTGGCATTTTAGGGGCCCTAAAGCGTGAGAAGAAAATGCGTAAAAATGCCCTCCTAAAGGTACTCATTGGAATTTAGGCCCTTTGCATCTTGGCTGCAAAAGTGTCACTCATGTGGTATCGCTGTACTCAGGAGAAGTAGGGCAATGTGTTTTGGGGTGTATTTTACATATACCCATGCTGGGTGAGAGAAATATCTCTGTAAATTGACAACTTTGAATAAAAAATGTAAAAAGTTGTCGTTTACAGCGATATTTCTCACACGCAGCATGGGTATATGTAAAATACACCCCAAAACACATTGCCCTACTTCTCCTGAGTACGGCGATACCACATGAGTGACACTTTTTGCAGCCTGAGTGCGCAAAGGGCCCTAAAACCAATGAGTACCTTTAGGATTTCACAGGCCATTTTTACGCATTTGGATTCTCACACTTTAGGGGCCCTAAAATGCCAGGTCAGTATAAATACCCCACATGTGACCCCATTTTGGAAAGAAGACACCTCAAGGTATTCCGTGAGGGGCATGGCGAGTTCACAGAATTTTTATTTTTGGCACAAGTTAGTGGAAATTTATATATTTTTTTAAATTTTTTTTTACAAAGTCTCATATTCCACTAACTTGTGACAAAAATAAAATTTTACATGAACTCACCATACCCCTCACGGAATACCTGGGGTGTCTTCTTTCCAAAATGGAGTCACATGTGGGTATTTATACTGTCCTGGCATTTTAGGGGCCCCTAAAGCGTGAGAAGAAGTCTGGAATCCAAATGCGTAAAAATGCCCTGTGAAATCCTAAAGGTACTCATTGGTTTAGGGCCCTTTGCACTCAGGCTGCAAAAGTGTCACTCATGTGGTATCGCCGTACTCAGGAGAAGTAGGGCAATGTGTTTTGAGGTGTATTTTTATATATACCCATACTTTGTGTGAAAAATATCTCTTTAAACGACAACTTTTAAAAAATTTTATACAAAGTTGACAATTTACAGAGATATTTCTCTCACCCAACATGGGTATATGTAAAAATACACCCCAAAACACATTGCCCTACTTCCCCTGAGTACGGCAATACCACATAAGTGACACTTTTTTGCAGCCTGGGTGCGCAAAGGGGCCCAAATTCCAACGATTCCCTTTAGGTTTTACATGGGGGCTCACAATTTAGCCCCGCCCAAAATGCCAGAAAAGTAAACACACCCCACAAATGACCCCATTTCGGAAAGTAGACACCCCGAGGTATTCACTGAGGGGCATAGTGAGTCCGTCTGAGATTTTTTTTTTTTTTCCAGAAGTTAGCAGAAATTGAAACTTTTTTTTTTTTTCTCAGAAAGTGTCATTTTCCGCTAACTTGTGAAAAAAAATGAAATGATACATGAACTCACCATGCCCCTCCGCGAATACTTTGGGGTGTCTTCTTTCTAAAATGGTGTCATTTGGGGGGTATTTATACTTTCCTGGCATTCTAGCACCTGAAGAAACATGACAGGTGCTCAGAAAGTCAGAGCTGCTTCAAAATGCCGAAATTCACTTTTTTGCACCATAGTTTGTAAATGCTATAACTTTTACCCAAACCAATAAATATACACTTATTGGACTTTTTTTTATCAAAAACATGTAGAACAATAAATTTAGAGAAAAATTTATATAGAAATGTAGTTTTTTTTGAAAAAATTTACAACAGAAAGTGAAAAATGTCATTTTTTTGCAAAAATGTTGTTAAATTTGTATTAATGGCAAAAAAAGTAAAAATGTCAGCAACAATGAAATACCACAAAATGAAAGCTCTATTAGTGAGAAGAAAAGGAGGTTAAATTCTTTTGGGTGGTAAGTTGTATGACGGAGCAATAAACGGGTAAAGTAGTGTAGTGCGGAATTGTAAAAAGTGGCCTGGTCATTAAGGGTGTTTAAGCTAGGGGGGTTGAAGCGGTTAAAGAAGCCAGAAAGACAAAAAATGCCAAAGTAGCCAAAAACTGTGTGTCCTGTGTTTTGTGTTTCCCATACACCTTCAGCTAATATCTGTGGCTGGTGTTTTTACTGCATAGAAAGGTGGCAAAAAGCTATGGTGGAAAAACACGAGAGTGCAGAAAAATACCATTAAAAACCTACTTTTGAAAACACCCTAAAGGGAATCTTTCACATCCAGCAACCAGCGTACTAAGTATAGCACTACATGAACAGTACTGGTGACAATTACTCTAGATCTGTAATTTGTACTGTATGTCAATAGTCTCAAACTCCTTTTCTCCACCTGCCCTGGAATGCACTGAGAAGACTTGGAAAGGGGCAAATACTTTTTCTGTAAAAAAAAACCAATACTGCTTTTAATAAATGCAATATTAGAAAAATTGTATTAAAAAAATATTGAAATAGCTATACATATCCCATTATTATTGTACTTTAAAGGAGAACAGCACAAATAAAAGGATGAGATGCAGAGGAGGATTTTACACAACCTCAGTGGAGGACCACTGGTGAATGTTGTCATCCAGCTATAAACTGCTCTCCCAACCAACACCCTACACCTTCCCTGGTGGAATACCAGCCCCGAAAAGGGTGATCTCACAAAGCTGTGACTGCTGAGCCCTAATCATTCCTATCAGTGCACAAAAATACATCCCAGACGTGTGTCAGCCAGCATTTTGAGCATCACCAATGGGAGACTACATGGAGTTAAAGTATATAAATGGCCCTAGAACAAAGATTTTAGGAAAGTATACCTTTGTAAAACATCTACTTGATGGAGCATGCAATGTTTTTTTTCCCATCAGAGTTAGGCCTCATGCACACGGCCGTTGTTCGGGTCCGCGTCCGAGCCGCATATTTCGCCGCTCGGCCGCGGACCCATTCATTTCAATGGGGCCGCAAAAGATGCGGACAGCACTCTGTGTGCTGTCCGCATCCGTTGCTCCGTTCCGTGCCCCCGCAAAAAAATATAGCATGTCCTATTCTTGTCTGTTTTGCGGACAAGAATAGGCATTTCTATAATGGGCCGCGTTCCGTTCCGCAAAATGCAGAACGGAACGCGGAACAGCTTCCGTGTTTTGCGGATCCGCGATTTGCGGACCGCAAAACACCAACGGTCGTGTGCATGTAGCCTTATAATGATTTTGTCAAAGAAAAAAAAATGTGTGCAGTTGAGGCCACTAGAATTGTATGAGTGCCCTATCATAGCTTTTTAAGGATATTACTCCCTTTTTTTTTTTGCTTTTTTTGTACATTTTATATTATCATAATGATAGTAATGTATTTTAATACATAACTCACAGAAAAAAGATGCACCGCATGGATAAGCAACTGACAACACTGGCTAATTCCTCACACTTTTTTCTGTGAGTTATGTGTTTATATATTTTCATCCGCACATGTTTTATTTTGTGTAGGATGTTTGTGTGGTGCTTGTGGTTCGCGCCGGTATCCTCCATTGTATGCAATTTTTGCTGGGGATAGCCGTTCGCTGTGAACCACATGCGGAGGAACTGCCCCCCCAGTTAGAAACACGCCACAGTGTTTGGGGTCTGGAGCAGTCCCACCCATTTAGGCCACGTTTATTTTTGTGATTCTTGTTTTATATGTATTGAATGTGCCATTGCATATGGCTGGTAAACATTCTGTTGCACCTGGAAGCCGGTGTCACATGGTCTGTTGTAGGTGTAGCTTGCGGCCTCATTTGTTCCCCATTGCATTGTTGGTCCTGCAATGCAGGGGAGGGGGCTGTAGGCTGCTTAATACCTGTTCAGACCTTGTTCACACACCATAGGTAGTCTAGTGGTAGGACCCCATGTCATGCTGAGAAACCGTGAAGTAGTGCCTAAAGGGGCTCCGATATGTTCCTGATAGGAAATATTGGCAAATCTCTCAGCTTTTAACACCAGAGTGAGGGATTAGCCAGTGTTGTCAGTTGCTTATCCATGTGGTGCACCTTTTTCTGTGAGTTATGTTTTTATATATTTTCATCCGCACATGTTTTATTTTGTGTAGGATGTTTGTGTGGTGCTTGTGGTTCGCGCCGGCATCCTCCATTGTATGCAATTTTTGCTGGGGATAGCCGTTCGCTGCGAACCACATGCGGAGGAACTGCCCCCCCAGTTAGAAACACGCCACAGTGTTTGGGGTTTGGAGCAGTCCCACCCATTTAGGCCACGTTTATTTCTGTGATTCTTGTTTTATATGTATTGAATGTGCCATTGCATATGGCTGGTAAACATTCTGTTGCACCTGGAAGCCGGTGTCACATGGTCTGTTGTAGGTGTAGCTTGCAGCCTCATTTGTTCCCCATTGCATTGTTGGTCCTGCAATGCAGATGAGTGGGAGGGGGCTGTAGGCTGCTTAATACCTGTTCAGACCTTGTTCACACACCATAGGTAGTCTAGTGGTAGGACCCCATGTCATGCTGAGATACCGTGAAGTGGTGCTTGAAGGGGCTCTGATATGTTCCTGATTGGAAATATTGGCAAATCTCTCAGCTTTTAACTTCCGAGTGAGGGATTAGCCAGTGTTGTCAGTTGCTTATCCATGTGGTGCATCTTTTTTCTGTGAGTTATGTGATTATATATTTTCATCCGCACATGTTTTATTTTGTGTAGGATGTTTGTGTGGTGCTTGTGGTTCGCGCCGGTATCCTCCATGTATGCAATTTTTTTTTGCTGGGGATAGCCGTTCGCTGCGAACCACATGCGGAGGAACTGCCCCCTCAGTTAGAAACACGCCACAGTGTTTGGGGTCTGGAGCAGTCCCACCCATTTAGGCCACGTTTATTCCTGTGATTCTTGTAATGTATTTTAATAGTTAATTAGCCAGACCAGAGAATTCTGTCTTTAATATTTTACTTGATAATACATGGAACTCCTCAGTGCAGGATTTTTCTTGGATTGTATAGGGCCTACAGGTCTTGCAGCTGTACTACAGTACTTTTAGTCCCTCTACTGCAGTGCTTCTCAATTATTTTCTGTCATGCCCCCCCTAGGAAGAAGAAAACATTTCGCGCCCCCCCCCCCGCGACTGTAAATAGTATCATTTGTCTATAAAATTGTTATAAGTACACCAATCTCCCCACAGGCGAGGGCCATTAACACCCCCCCCCCCCATATCATGTGCAGGCTCCATCAACCCCAATCATGTGCAGGGTCCAGGCTTCCCCCTCCCCCCAAATCATGTGCAGGCTCTCTCCCCCCCCCCCCCATATCATGTGCAGGCTCCATTAACCCCAATCATGTGCAGGGTCCAGGCTTCCCCCTCCCCCCAAATCATGTGCAGGCTCTCTCCCCCAAAATCATGTGCAGGCACTCTCCCCCTAAAAAAATCATGTGCAGGCTCCATTAACCTCCCCAATCATATGCAGGGTCCAGGCTCCCCCCCAAAATCATGTGCAGGCTCCATTAACCCCCCAATCATGTGCAGGCTCCATTAACCCCCTCCCCAAATCATGTGCAGGCTCCATTAACCCTCTCCCCAATCATGTGCAGGCTCCATTAACCCTCCCCCAATCATGTGCAGACTCCATTAACCCCCTCCCCCAATCATGTGCAGGCTCCATTAACCCCTCCCCAATCATGTGCAGGCTACATTAACCCCCTCCCCAATCATGTGCAGGCTCCATTAACCCCCTCCCCAATCATTAACCCCCGCCCCAATACTTACCTCCTGGAAGCGCTGGATGCAGGCCTCTTCCGGCCTGTGTCCCACTCTGCTCAGGCGGCGCGATTACGTCATCGCGCCGCCTGAACCGCTCTGATAGGCTGCCTGCACAAGGCCCGCAGCCTATCAGAGGAGCAGGGGAGGGAGACGCCTCTCCCTCCACTGCCGCACAGCACAGCGATCTGTATCACTGTCCAGAGGACGGCGATACAGATCACTATGGAGATGAACGCTTCCACAGTGGAAGCGTTCATCTCCTGTGACCTGGAGCCCCCCTTTACGGAGCCTCGCGCCCCCCCTGGCGCGCCCCACTATTTGAGAAACACTGCTCTACTGTATTTGTTCTGCATTCCTCATGTCTGCCCCATCATGTACATCTGTACAGCACATGTGCACATGAGCAGATCATATCTGTTTGGAAATGAATGACCTCCCTACTGCTATCTGTTTCACATGTACCATCATAGGATACAATGTGCGACTGTTGAATATACTGTAATACATATTTCGGGGATTGTTTACAACAAGCTTGGGAAAATAGCAAATACAGTTTTTTGTAAGACCTTGTGTATGACAACCAGCAGTAACCAGTACATAGCATGAACAAATAGAACTGTGGGCTCAATCATACATAATATATATAAAGCAATCCGTGTTGCCAATGACTCACTTCTCTGATTAGCTGCAGTGGTCACATGGTGTAACCATTTCAGCCAATTGAAGTAGACATACATAGTGCTAACTGTAACTGCTGAGGCACAGCTTCTCGGCCTGCCTCTCATCTCCCAGCATAGACTATTCTAATTTGCTGTATTGAGTAGTAGATGCTTCTGGCATGGGTGAAGATCAGGTTGCCTTGCGCCATGTTCTTTAAAAAGTGAGTCGCTAGTGGGGGTCTATCACTGTCTAGAGGACAGTGTGTGGATACAGTCATTTTAAAAAGAACTGGAAGAACTCTCATCCTGTAAATACTTCAGCATTTTGTATTTTAATGTTTTATGAAAAATTAAACAAGTAATCAAAACGAGTTTTATAGAGACAATGGGCATACAGGGAGCAGAGTGGTGACTTACCCAGGAGAAATGGCATACAGGGAGCTGAGTGTTGATATACCCAGGTGACAGTGATGGTATAGGGAGCTGAGTGTTGATATACCCAGGTGACAGTGATGACATTCTGACGAGTGGTGACGCATAGGATATAGTGATGGGATATAAGGGAACAGCGTGATGACACACAGGGGACAGTGATAGCATACAGAAGACCGAGTGATGACACACATAGAACAGTGATGGCATACAGAAGACCGAGTGATAATACACATAGAACAGTCTTACAGGGGGCAGTGATGGCATACCCAGGGCACAGAGCGGTGGCATACAGGTGGCAGAGTAAAAGTCTCAATAACCTTCTAGATTTTATTGGCAACATTCTTCACTGTTAGATAATGTCACCTTTAGCGTTTCAGCAGCCTGTGATTGTTTACTTAGCTTAAGTCATCTGTTTTATAGGACTCTTTTAATAGGTAATGGCTTTGTAAATTTGCTCTAAGAAAAAAAGAATAAAAAACGCAAAGTGACTTGAACTACACAAGACTTTTCATTTCTAAAAAGCTAACAATTTCCACAGTGTCATCCCCTTGCATTTATTGACTTACTGGTAATAAGTGATAAAGTATATTCTGCATTGTGGTTTTTGTAAGTTCCCTTTTACCACATGCTAATTGTGAGTTGTGAGAAGCCCTGGAATGGGATTTCAGGTTTCAGAGTAAATTTACAGTTTCATGACCTGCATCAATTAGCCTGGACAGTCCATGGATACAGAGCTTCCCTCTCTCTGGAAGACCTAAGCTATTCATACATTATACAGACTCATTCATTTCAATAGGTGACTTCAAATATTTACTTATACCTGACATGGTCCTACAGTGGAACTGATCATTTTCTTCCACTTTTATAGGCGAATGCTTAGCAAAAACATATGATCAGCTGACTTTTTTGTGAACTTCCTAATAATAACTGGATCATCCAACTCTTTATATGAAAAATTAACAATCTAGTAAAATATTAGACAAGTTGCACACATATTTTATGTGGCACTATTCCTTGACATTTTTTCTTTGAAATGCAGGAATGGTTCTCAAGGGTGGAAGGATTAAGCTTTTCTCTGAAAATCTGGTCTTTCCACTTCCCTGGGACCTATTCCAGAAAAAATCCATTCGCATCATGCACTTCCCATTACCTAGATTCTATAGTAAAATTAAATAAAAAAAAATATCTTACCAAAATGTGAATTCTTCCACATGCTTTAGTAGCATATCTTAATGCAATGTTACATTATAATGTAGTGTGTAATGGAAAATCCTCATAGTACAAAAAACTACTTTTCTAAACTTTTTTTTTTTATTTTATCTTTCAAAAGTGTCATTTTCACAGATTATTATTTTTGTTATTGGTATATTACTTTAAATTATGCTGGTTAAAACAATGAATTATTATGAAGATTATGATGATATTCTTATTAATGTAATTATTTATTTTTTGCAGGAATCCTTTTATAACAGGATTGAATATACTGTGGCTCTCTTAAGAGACCATACATAGAGCACTCACTGATGTATGGGTTTTTTTAAGGCATCTGACGATTGATTCTTTAAGGAAACATGACCAATTAGAATGCAGTTAAAGGGATGTCTAGGAGGCGATACGCTGTCATGAATTTAGTTCTTGTGCCCAAGGCTGAATTATAGCTCCATATGTGTGATATTTCAGCACCCTTAGCAATTTGTAGAGTCATTTCACTTGGAGGTGCATATTGGGCTTTCCTGTCAGAATCATACCAAATCCAATGTGGTTTACTCCATTGGATACTGGATTATGAAGATATTGTCCCCCAGAAGAATTGGTTGCATGCTTGAGGCTTTATCTACAGATGTCTTATTAACAATATCATGGAAAGCCAATCAAGTTTGCCTAGTTATTGGAACTAGTATATGTAACTAATGGCATTTATATGTGTTTTCCTTATTTTAATAATTGATGCACACGACTCTCTGGCTTACTTTTTAGGTTGGCTTAAAACACTTCTTGTGTGTTATTTATATGAACAGATTACAAGATCACATTAGTACGAGCCAGAACCAACTTTAGCCAGGTCTAAAAGCAGCTTCTAAAGTTAGGCCCCAGCAGTTCCATGCTGTAGGGCTTGAGGAGCGATTGCAGCACTTTAAAGGGCTTGTCCGAAATTTTGATACTGATAACCTATATTCAGGATATTTGATCGGTATGGGTCTGACTCCCGGCACACCCGCCAATCAGCTGTTTGAAGATCCCATTCATGAACCACATCCCCAGGCATGTGATCACCTTCCCTACTAGGCCCCCCCTGGCTGTTCCCAGAGATGATTTTCTAGGTGCCCAGAGGCAGTTAGGTTTTGTTCAGCCCTGAATTAGTGTCACTTGCACCTCCGTTGATTTCTAGAGCAATATGGGTATATAGAACACACAAACTCCTTAAGATCTGCTCAGACATTTCTGCTACTTAAAAACTTGCACAGCATTCTAAGCAAAGACTTTCATATAAGATATGAAAACCATTTAAGAATTCCTCTAACATGTATAGAGTACTAGGGCCTAAATTAAATCAGAATATCCATTTACAACATGTTGTAAGTATGTACCACACACAAGGGGTCATTCACTAAAGGCCCCCCTCACACGCGCCTGTCTAAGTAAAACCCTGCAAAGTTGGCACTTGCCACAAATTTGTGACCTTTCTAGGCCAAAAACTAGCGTAAAGTGTAAGGTGTTATTACATGACCCCCTCTATGAGTACACCAACCTCTATAGAAATCAAGAGTAGAAGTTGGTAAATGAATGAGTCTTGGAAAAAGAAGAAAAAGGTTTCATAGAAATTTGTGACCTTTCTAGGCCAAAAACTAGCGTAAAGTGTAAGGTGTTATTACATGACCCCCTCTATGAGTACACCAACCTCTATAGAAATCAAGAGTAGAAGTTGGTAAAGGAATGAGTCTTGGAAAAGGAAGAAAAAGGTTTCATAGCTTGAAAAAAATGTCACAATATATTTGCACTGTCAAAGCGGCTGAATAGCCGATGACAAACATGTTGTGTTCAATTTATCCTCATGAATGTAATCAGCTGAATAGCATCTAACTGATGAATTTATCTCCTTTGTGCCGCAGTATGATGAAGGCGGATCACTCTGGTTACACATTTTTCAAAATGAAATTACATTTTTTGTTAAATCATATATATATCTGTGTCTTTACACATAATTTATTATTAACTGAATTTACCACGGGTGGACTCCAATCAAGGTGTAGAAACATCATAAAGGTGATTATCAAGAGAAATGGGAGACCCCCAGAGATACATTTCAAGTGTCATAGCAGAGGGACCTGATTACTTATGTCCCTGCAAAATTTAGGTTTTTCCTTTATTAGTAAATTAGGTGTGTTACCATTGATTGCGCTAAACTGCAAGCAGGCCTGCGGCATTCATAGTGAAAAACCGCAGAGATTTTTGCTGCAGAATACACAGCAGATTGTGTCTGTGCAAATTCCACTGTGTGAACATATCCTAATGATTACTGTTGGAAAATCGTGCATGCAGACAGATGCATGACTTTTTTTACTGAGATGTTTATATAGACATGCATATACCTTCATGACGTGCATAAAGGATATGCCATAAAAGTCTTGTAGATGCGCGTCCCACCTCTGGTGCCTCCACCTATCTCTAGAATTAGTCCCCTGAACCCGTCCCATCTGGATGTGATAGCCAGAGCTGGGCTGTGCAATATTGTTTCCATAGCTCGCCCTTCATGTGAAAGACTGTAGCGAGCTACACTTTTTCTGCGTCTCATAAGTTTCACAAGCTTGCTGTGCTACACGGTTTCCACATTTCCCATTTACTTATGTGGGAGCTTTGAAAATAGCACAACCCACTCTGCTGTTTCTTTAGTGCCATTTACCTGTTGGCCTGTTCTGAAATAAGAATACACCTTTGAATTTCTTTAATATTTAAGGATAACAATTTACAGATCATAACTTGACTCTCATGAACTCCTACAGGAACTTATACCAGGCTCCAACTATCTCATCAAACATCTGTACTAGGGCTGAAACGAATACTCGATTAAATCGAGTAATTTGACACAAAAAAATCCTCGATGCAATTTTTTTGCATCGAGGATTCGTTTGTGTCACGTGACCATGGAGCAGGAGCATTTACTCACCGCTCCGTGGTCATCCCCTGCTGCGGGCAAGTAGCGGGCCCTGCCGGGATACCGGAATTTAGCACCGGCCCCGCAGCTCCTATCCAGTATTTATGTAGTTAATGTCTTTAAAAGTAGCCCGACCTTATTAACTATTGTTGCGCAGGATCCCAGGGCAGCTTGAGTTTAACATCTCTGTTCCTCCATGCTCCGCCTGTCTGCTCTTTCATTCATAAAGTGGGCGGAGCAGACAGGCGGAGCATGGAGGAACAGAGATGTTAAACTCAAGCTGCCCGGGGAGCCTGCGCAACAATAGTTATTAGGGTCAGGCTACTTCTAAAGACATTAACTACATAAATACTGAATAAGAGCTGCGGGGCCGGTGTATTACTGCACACTGCACCGGCCGCTGCGAGCGTGTCCCCCCCCCCCCTGCAGTGTTGGGGGTCTGTAGATGGCACTGTTATGGGGTATATGTGGAAGACACATATATAGCATAAGATGCTATATATGTGTCAGCCACAGATCCCTCCCATAACAGTGTCGGCCACAGATCCCCCCCATAACAGTGTCAGCCACAGTGCCCCCCCATAACAGTGCGTCAGCCACAGTGCCCCCCCATAACAGTGCGTCAGCCACAGTGCCCCCCCATAACAGTGCGTCAGCCACAGTGCCCCCCCATAACAGTGCGTCAGCCACAGTGCCCCCATAACAGTGCGTCAGCCACAGTGCCCCCATAACAGTTCGTCAGCCACAGTGCCCCCCCCATAACAGTGCGTCAGCCACAGTGCCCCCCATAACAGTGCGTCCATGGTAACACGGCCTGGATTTCTGCTTACTGCAGGAGCGCACGCGCACGGCGTCAGTGGTTGCTATAACGCCATGTGCTCCCTGCCACCGCTGCAAAACAGTAATACACTGTTATAGATCATACCAGTGTATTACTGTAGTGCAGCGCCGGCAGGGAGCGCACGGCGTCATAACAACCACCGACGCCGTGTGCTCCTGCTGAAAGCAGAAATCCAGGCCGCGTTACCATGGACGTCTCACGTCCGGGTTTCACGGACGTCTGACGTGGCTTTATATAACTGGGCTCCGATCGGTTACCATGGCTGCCAGGACGCTACTGTCCATGTTATTTTTATTGATGACTTAGGGCCCTTGCACACTTATGATCTTATGAGTGCGGGACAATAGTCCCGCGGGCGGCCCGACCTTCACAGCATCATTGTAATCTGTGCACACAATCAATGCCTCTCCGGGACATATGGCCCGCTCATGGACTGTATGTCTTGGAGGGCATACTCTCATGTGCAAGGTCCCTTATTCTCAGGGTAGGTCATCAATATCAGCCCGGCACCCCGCAAATCAGTTAATTGAAGAGAGGACATGCGCCGTGCCATCGCCATCTTCTCTTCCTGTTCATCGTTTCTTAAAGGTATTGCATCAGGAAACATATTCTACGTTTTTCAAACCAGCATCTGAATACTTTTGTAACTGAGTGTTATTAAAAATGATTTTGGATGAGATTTGTTGACTGCCCTATGAGTTTACCACTGTCATTTCTAATAATTGCTGCCTATTAGGGTGTATCCACAATGGCAGATTTGTTGCAGACATTTCTGTGACTGAAAATCTGTTCCATAGATCTTAAGTGGGCATTTTTTGGCAGTAAGTACATGGATAATTGCAAGCTACATTAAGAGGAATGGGAAAGATTCATAAATTTTGGCAACAAAACTGGGGTGTCTGAATATACTCTTACACAGATCTCATCTTTTCGTTAGATGAATTACCAGGCATTTTACTTTATTGGAAAAATGTTTGCTTAAACAATTATCGACAGCATTAGCAAGCGCCTGACAAAATCGATGATCAACGTGCTGCATTTATTCCTGGGTTACACCACATGATTTTGCTTGTTTTATATGGATGAAGCTTGTTGCTTGCTGTAAAATTAATTGGATTTTGTTGCACCGAGTGCATTAAATTTCTAAATGTAAGCTCATCTCATTACAGGACAAAGAAAATGACAAGAATGTTTTAAGAGATCATTATCGCCATAGTGAAATTGATTTTGTTCATAGACTTTTTAGCCAGTATTGTTTTTTTTTTTAAATTTATATTAACCTTTCTTAGCCACAAAAAAAGTGAGACAGATTCCCTTCATAGCGGTTTGGGCATCATGTATTCCAGAGGTTTCTCCAATTAAAAGGGTTCTGCACTTTGTTTAAACTGATGATCTATCCTCTGGATAGATCATCAGCATCTATCCTCTGGATAGATCATCAGCATCTGATCGGCAGGGGTCCGACCCCCGGGACCCCCGCCAATCAGCTGTTTGAGAAGGCAGTGGCGCGGCCAGGAGCGCCGCGGCCTTCTCACTGTTTACCGCAGGCCCAGTGACGCCACCACTTGTATCACTGGCCTGGGCGGGGCTAAGCTCCATTGAAGTGAACAGAGTTTAGCCGCGCCCAGGCCAGTGATACTAGTCGTGACATTACTGGGCCTGAGGTAAACAGCGAGAAGGCCGTGGGGCTCCTGGAGCGCAGTTGCCTTCTCAAACAGCTGATCTGCGGGAGTCCCGGGTGTCGAACTCCCGCCGATCAGATGCTGATGATCTATCCAGAGGATAGATCATCAGTTTAAACAAAGTGCAGAACCCCTTTAAGCATGACCTTCTAGTAAGTTAATTTTCAAAGTGAGGAAAAAAGGCTCATTAAAGGGGTATTCCACTTTTATAGTAATATGTGTTGGATGTTTAAACTTAGTTAAGTGAGGAGGAGTTTGTAACAGACCGTTTCTGCAGACAAGGGGTAAAAACCGTCTAGGCGATCGGCCCCCTTTACAGAGATATAGGCACAGCTACTGCAGAACACCAAACTCCCGAACTGGATACAAAATAGCACTCCAACTCCCGTACTGGAACCTCCCAAATAGCTGCTAGCAGACGAACAATAAAAGCAGACAATCAGCTTACACTCCTGGCAATCAGTCTCTAACAGCATACAGTGAATCCCCCCAAGAACGAGACAAGGCTCTGTGTTGAGGGTCCAGCAGTGGTCTGAGGTGCTGGCACACCCAGCCTGGTTTTTATTACAGTCTTGCAAATACAGGACCGCCCACAGGGAGGTATAAAATATCCAGTAACATATTAGTTGCAACCCCCAGATTCCCTCCCCCTTATCCTGAGAGGTAACCCAATTACACATACTTTTTACCACAATGCATCCTGGCTTCCTCTCCTCTGTTCAGGAGACAATTGAGAAGTAATTAAATTATCTCCCAGGACAGAGACAAGACTACATTATGCACATGGTTAGCACAAAGCATTAAAATACTGTACAATACACAAAGTCCCATTTTATACATAAAACACAGACATGTCAGAGACAAGACTCCATTATGCACATGGGGACACAAAACAAGCATTACTGTTAAAATACACCAGGTAAGACACATTACATTAAAACTATACATTTAACATATCCCCAGATAGCTCAGGTCTGAGCGCACATTATTAAGTGAATGGCGCTCACACCACACGAATACAGTTTAATCGCCATGGAGCCAAAGTCTTTACAGTCAGTTTCATACGAATGGGCTCCATGGGATTCCTATCTGGGGTATAACACATTCAACCAAAACTACCGAACCCCAGGCAGAAAAGCACGAATTAAGCTTTTCTGCAGGTAAAAAAGATGTCTTTTAACAGGGGGCCATAGTCCAAAGGCAGCAGGCGAGCAACCAGGCTTCTCCAATGCAATGTGGCGAGATTGGTCTCGTCACAGAGTTCTCACGAATTCTCAGGACTGCTGCCTATAATAAAGCAAGTCCTAGCTTTCCTTAAAGCTCTTTGCAGCATTGTCTGAGCTAAAAAAAAAATCCAACAAGTACTAGGGCGAGTCAAAAATTATCTGCACTCTGGCTGTAGAATTTATTTTCAAAAAAGAAAAAAAAATTTTTTTTTTTATATAATCTCCCTCAAGCTTTTATATTCCCTCAGTAAAAAATGTTTTAGGCTGAGCAATGAGCCACAAAAGCACATCTGTTTTGACCTCTTCATCAGACGTGAATCTTCGTCCTCGTAGGGCCACATATTCCACTGTCACTCGTCTATCCAACAGAATCAGTTCACGTGCACACTCACTGCTTCCTTAGACGTGGACAGATGTCTGGCTCCTTTATGGCTGACACTTGTGATCTTCCTTTAACTAATTTTTTTATATGCATTCATACACGCGTCTTCGATAAATATCGGTACCAGACACACCATCAGTCCACAAAAATGAATTATTGCACGCTGCTCTTCTTTTCTGCTCATTGCTTCTCGCACCGCAGTCACATATGAGCTGATGTAATAAGTTCAAACCTCCTCAGCAGTGACTAGGTAGATTATGTCAAAAAATGATGTATTTGTCGTTTCTGAAAGTTGGTTAAAATAAATTCTGTAGTCAGAGTGGGGATAATTTTTGATTTACCCTCATAATTTGCAGTGTTTCTAACTTAAAATTCCCTTTCTTGAATATTATTTTTCCATTCTTATACTGCTGCTAATGTGTACTGCTCGCAATGGGTTCCCGACAGAATTAGTCTCCTTCCACCTCTGGCAGCTGACAATATAGTTCCTTGTTATTTCCCTTTCAGAAGGATTGTTGTCAACTGTACTGCTGCTTCTTTCCCAACAAGCAGGGCAGAAAGCTATTTCTTCTGGCTAATCTGTAGTGAACAGATGATCGCTATGCAGAGACCTGGATGTGGGAAGACTAAGGCCTCTTTCACACGAGCGTCATGTTTAACGCCCGGATAAGAGGTGGGTGCGTTGCGGGAAGATGCAAGATTTTTCAGCGCGAGTGCAAAGCGTTCTAATGCGTTTTGCACGCACGTGGGAAAAATCGCCATGTTTGGTACCCAGACCCGAACCCGGACTTCATCACTAAAGTCCGATTTTGGGTTGAGTATTCTGTAGATTTTATTATTTTCCCTTATAACATGGTTATAAGGGAAAATAATAGCATTCTCACTACAGAATGCTCAGTAAAATGTGGATAAAGGGGTTGAAAATAAAAAAATTAACTCACCATATCCACTTGATCGCGTAGTTGCGATCTCTTCTTCATTCATTAGCTGTCGGCTAAAGGACCTGTGATGACATCACTGAGCTCATCACATGGTCCAATCACATGGTCCATCACCATGGTGATGGACCATGTGATTGGACCATGTGATGTGATGTCACCACAGGTCCTTTAGCTGGCAGCTAAGGCTTGAAAAAGAGAGAAGAGATCAGCAACTACGCGATCAAGTGGATAAGGTGAGTACATTTTTATTTTATTTTTAACCCCTTAATCCACATTTTACTAAGCATTCTGTAGTGAGAATGCTATTATTTTCTCTCATAACCATGTTATAAGGGAAAATAATAAAGATCGGGTCCCGTCTCTTAGCAACCTTGCGGGAAAATCACACTGCATCCGCACTTGATTGCGGATGCTTCCGATTTTCCCGCAGCCCCATTCACTTCTATGGGGCCTGTGTTGCGTGAAAAACGCAGAATATAGAACATGCTGTGATTTTCACGCAACGCAGAAGTGATGCGTGAAAATCACCGCTCATGTACACAGCCCCATAGAAATGAATGGGTCAGGATTCAGTGCTGGTGCAATGCGTTCACCTCATGCATTGCACCCGCGTGGAAATCACGCCCGTGTGCAAGGGGCCTAACTGAGCATGTCTGACCAGGAACATTTAGCTCAGTAGGTGGATGTGCACATTGCTAGACACTTTGAACACAAAGCGATGCCATACCATAAAAGTAAATGTCATAACTCCTCACTGGGTCATTTTAGCTGAGGAAGCCAGATCTAATCCCGTGTGTGAACGGCGCTCTATAGGTGAGGTTGAGACAACACGTGTATTAGGTAGAGCCCAGAGGGGCAGGTGTTTATTTTTGATGTTTATGTGTGTGAAGCACCTTTTGGACTTGAACCCCGTTGTCAGAGGAGAAGTCTGTGATTGCGACCCCCTGAGAGAGAGCGATCCCTTACAACATATACAATAACGGTTATATGGAAACAATATTCTGTACGTCAGTATTGAGCATGGCGTAATAAAGATGCTATACACATCGTTTTGTGTATGTATTAGATATGTGTCACAGCAGTTGCAATCCCCAAATCATTGATTCTCAAGCACTACACACAGCATATAAACAAGTGAATACTGTACCTATGAATATAACATTTAATGGTAGAACTGCCCCGTTAAGCTGTTCAGGACTGTTCTAATAAGGGTCCATTCACACATCCGTTTTAACACTCCGTTTCCGTTCCGGAACGTTTTTTCGGATCCATTAATTTCAATTGCCTCCGCAAAAGTGCGGACACCAATCATGGTGCTGTCCGAATCACGGAATCCGTTCCGTTTCCCTATTTTCCAGAATGCGGATCCTGAAAAAAAATTAAGCTTGTCCTACTTTCTGTCCGTTTTTCGGGTCCGTTGTCCATTCAAGTCAATGGATCTGCAAAAATGCGGATGACATGCAGAAAACCATCCGAATGTCATCCGATTTTGCGGATCCGTTTACAGGAAACAAAAAAAAAAAATTAAACTCAGCCCTCTGTGCCATGTGCTTTCTATTTTGAGACAAGCACAACGGAAACACGGAATGGATTCGGATGCACTTTAGTACAAAAAGGGAAGGTTGTACAGAAAAACGGATCCGCAAAAAAACTGAACGTTTATCTGGAAAGGTAAAAATACTGACGTGTGAATGGACCCTTTCAGTCTCATTATTTTCAGTGACAAGCAGCAGAATTATGAATACAGCTCTGGACTAGAGATGAGCAAATTGATTTGTATGAATGAAATTCGTTTATAAATAGGACTTCTTGAGCAGTGAGAGTCTAGCAGGCATTGGAACTTCTGCGCTTTCGCTGCTAATCGGGGCAAAGGCTCGAGTTTGACAGGGTCAGGCAAGATGTTTGGCCCTTTCAATGAAGGGGGAGTCACTTGTACAGCATGGCCAGCTCCTCGCCACTCAAGAAGTCTGGTTTTTAAATGGCCTATACTCTGGCCTATAATACAATAAAGTTGAAACTGTTCATTAGTACAGGACTAATGGAATATATTTACAAAGTCAAGTTTGTATTTAGATTGTGTCTATGTATAAATGAATCTATATATAATACATATATGCAGTAAAAGGTGGACTTTTTTTTTTTATTAGAGTGCTTAGAATTTTTGCTTTTCATTGCTTGTCAATATTGTATACAGTGATGCACATTGAATGTATCCACTGTGGTAAGGTGCAAGGTACCGTTATCGACGGGAGGTACGTGTCACCGAGGTTCCTGGCCTCGGTGAGGTGAGAGCCGGGTTTTATGTGTCAGCAGCAGCTAGTGCTGGAGGAGTGCAGACGACCTGGAAGCCTGACGGCGACTGTCTTGCTGCTGGACTGACAGCCAGGTGCGAACCTGCACCTCAAACCTCCCAGGTGACTAGAACCTGATTTGGACTGTTTTGTTTTGCCTCATGATTTCTGGTATGTGTGAACAAACACCAAGAGACTGTTTATATCATTTGTTTTTGTGCAAGTGTGAATAAAACACTGTTCATTGCACCTTCTGGACTCCCTGTTTTGCCTCTGTACTGCACCCGCACCGCTATCTACCAGAGCGACTCCCCACATTTGGTGTCGGATGCGGGCATGCGCAGTGAGGCTGGCGTGAACGCCGAAGTTTGTTTGTTTTGCTGGGCACGAGTGCATGGAATATATTAACCGCTTGCCGACCGCCGAACGCACGGATGCGTCCAGGCGGCGGCAAGTTTATTCCTCCTGGACGCATCCGTGCGTCATCTCGCGAGAGCCGAGATCTGCTATGAACGCGCGCAGCGCGCTTGCGCGCGTTCACAGCAGAGCGCGGCTCTGCAGTTGTACTACAGCCTGCCAGCGATGATCAATCGCTGGCAGGCTGTAAATGTAAAATAAATGAGATCAAAGTGGTATATCAGACGCTGTGTTGCTAACAGCGTCTGATATACCTAATACCTGGTCCTCTGGTGGTCCCATTTACTGGGATCGACCACCAGAGGACCAGGTAACAATGTAAAGTTGCACCAAACACTACACTAACCCCACCCCCACTCCCCTCACTTTATAACCACTATTAACCCCTTGTTAACCCTGATCACCCCATATAGACTCCTGATCACCCCCTGTCACTGATCACCCCCTGTAAGGCTCTATTCACATGTCCATATGTGTTTTGCGGTTCCGCGGATCCACAGATCCGTGCCACGGATCAGCGGCGCGGATCCGCAAAACACGGACACCGTCAATGTGCTTTCCGCATTTTGCAGATCCGCACATTGCCAGAACTATATAGAAAATGCTTTTTCTTTTCCGCAGTGCGGACAAGAAAAGGGCATGTTCTATATTTTTGCGAACGGAAATGCAGACCTGTAAGTGCGGATCCGTAATTCCGGATCGAGCGGGACAAAGTCTGTCCCCATAGAAATGAATGGGTCCGCAATTCCGTTCCGCAAACAGAATTTCGGACGTGTGAATGGGGCATAAGGGTCCCTTATCACCGCCAGTTAGTTAGCTACTTGTTAGGTAGCTAGCGCCCAGCCCACCGCACCGCAGTCACTGATTTTGGCAGAGATTTTTCATCCACATTGATCGATGCGAATGAAAAAATCTGTGCCGTTCATTTTTTTTTTTTTCAGCCCAGAGGCTGAACGGAAAAAAATCTCATTACCCGTATGCTCAATATACGGAGAATCGCAGAAACTCCTAATGCTGGCCATACGTGTAATGATTGCGGAGACCCTCAAATGCCAGGGCAGTACAAACACCCCACATGTGACCCCATTTTGGAAAGAAGACACCCCAAGGTATTCCGTGAGGGGTATGGGGAGTTCATGGAAAATTTTATTTTTGTCACAAGTTAGTGGAATATGAGACTTTGTAAAAAAAAAAAAAAAAACAATTTCCGCTAACTTGTGCCAAATTTTTTTTTCTGTGAACTCACCATGCCCCTCACGGAATACCTTGGGTGTCTTCTTTCCACAATGGGGTCACTTGTGAGGTATTTATACTGCCCTGGCATTTTAGGAGTCCTAAAGCGTGAAATCCAAATGCGTAAAAATGCCCTGTGAAATCCTAAAGGTACTCATTGGAATTAGGGCCCCTTTGCGCATCTTGGCTGCAAAAAGTGGCACACATGTGGTATCGCCGTACTCAGGAGAAGTAGGGCAATGTGTTTTGGGGTGTATTTTTACATATACCCATGCTGGGTGAGAGAAATATCTCTGTAAATGACAACTTTTTACATTTTTTATACAATGTTGTCAATTTACAGCGATATTTCTCACACAAAGTATGGGTATATGTAAAATACACCCCAAACACATTGCCCTACTTCTCCTGAGTACGGCGATACCCATGAGTGACACTTTTCGCAGCCTGAGTGCTGCAAAGGGCCCAAATTCCAACGAGTACCTTTAGGTTTTATATGGCTGCTCACAATTTAGCCCCACCCAAAATGCCAGAACAGTACAAACACCCCACATGTGACCCCATTTTGGAAAGAAGACACCCCAAGGTATTCGCTGAGGGGCATAGTGAGTCCATGAAAATTTAACTTTTGTCAAAAGTTAGCAGAAAGGGAGACTTTTGAGAAAAACAATAAAAATCAATTTCCGCTAACTTGTGCCAAAAAAATCTTCTGTGAACTCGCCATGCCCCTCATGGAATACCTTGGGGTGTCTTCTTTCCAAAATGGGGTCACATGTGGGGTATTTATACTGCCCTGGCAATTTAGGGGACCTAAAGCGTGAGAAGAAAAATGCATAAAAATGCCCTCCTAAAAGGTACTCATTGGTTTTAGGGCCCCTTTGCACATCTTGGCTGCAAAAAGTGTCACTCATGTGGTATCGCCGTACTCAGGAGAAGTAGGGCAATGTGTTTTGGGGTGTATTTTTACATATACCCATACTGGGTGAGAGAAATATCTCTGTAAATTGACAACTTTGTATAATTTTTTTAAAGTTGTCATTTACAGCGATATTTCTCACACAAAGTATGGGTATATATAAAAATACACCCCAAAACACATTGCCCTACTTCTCCTGAGTACGGCGATACTACATGAGTGACACTTTTGCAGCCAAGATGCGTAAAGGCCCTAAAACCAATGAGTACCTTTAGGATTTCACAGGGCATTTTTACTCATTTTGGATTCTCACGCTTTAGGGCCCCTAAAATGCCAGGGCAGTATAAATACCCCACATGTGAGCCCATTTTGGAAAGAAGACACCCCAAGGTATTCTGTGAGGGGCATGGCAAGTTCACAGATTTTTTTTTTTGGCACAAGTTAGCGGAAATTGATATTTTTTTTTTTTTTTTTTTTTTTTACAAAGTCTCATATTTCACTAACTTGTGACAAAAAATAAAATTTTACATAAACTTACCATACCCCTCACAGAATACCTTGGGGTGTCTTCTTTCTAAAATGGGGTCACATGTGGGGTATTTATACTGTCCTGGCATTTTAGGGGCCCCTAAAGCGTGAGAAGAAGTCTGGAATCCAAATGCGTAAAAATGCCCTGTGAAATCCTAAAGGTACTCATTGGAATTTGGGCCCTTTGCACTCGGCTGCAAAAAGTGTCACTCATGTGGTATCGCCGTACTCAGGAGAAGTAGGGCAATGTGTTTTGGGGTGTATTTTTATATATACCCATACTTTGTGTGAGAAATATCGCTGTAATCGACAACTTTTTAAATTTTTTAAACAAAGTTGTCAGTTTACAGAGATATTTCTCTCACTCAACATGGGTATATGTAAAAATACACCTCAAAACACATTGCCCTACTTCTCCTGAGTACGGCAATACACATGAGTGACACTTTTGCAGCCTGAGTGCAAAGGCCCAAATCCAACGAGTACCTTTAGGTTTTACATGGCTGCTCACAATTTAGCCCCGCCCAAAATGCCAGAACAGTAAACACACCCCACAAGTGACCCCATTTCGGAAAGTAGACACCCCAAGGTATTCACTGAGGGGCATAGTGAGTCTGTCTGAGATTTTTATTTTTTTGCCAGAAGTTAGCAGAAATGGAAACTTTATTATTTTTTATTTTTCCTCAGAAAGTGTCATTTTCCGCTAACTTGTGAAAAAAATGAAATGATACATGAACTCACCATGCCCCTCCATGAATACTTTGGGGTGTCTTCTTTCTAAAATGGTGTCATTTGGGGGTATTTATACTTTCCTGGCATTCTAGCACCTGAAGAAACATGACAGGCGCTCAGAAAGTCAGAGCTGCTTCAAAATGCAGAAATTCACTTTTTGCACTATAGTTTGTAAACGCTATAACTTTTACCCAAACCAATAAATATACACTTATTGTATTTTTTTATCAAAGACATGTAGAACAATAAATTTTGCGAAAAATTAATATAGAAATGTAGTTTTAAAAAAAAAAAATTACAACAGAAAGTGAAAAATGTCATTTTTTTGCAAAAATTTCGGTAATTTTTGATTAATAGCAAAAAAAGTAAAAACGTCAGCAACAATGAAATACCACCAAATGAAAGCTCTATTAGTGAGAAGAAAAGGAGGTAAAATTCATTTGGGTGGTAAGTTGCATGACGGAGCAATAAACGGTGAAAGTAGTGTAGTGCGGAATTGTAAAAAGTGGCCTGGTCATTAAGGGTGTTTAAGCTAGGGGGGCTGAAGTGGTTAAACCAGCAAAGCTACAAGTAGGAATTGCTGGCAACATGGAGGCGGCTGTGAAAGCTCTCATAGAGGCTAACGTGCAGCAGCGGGAGACCAACCAGCTACTTTTACAGCACGTGATGGCTTTACAAGCTGCAGGAGCGTCCCACCATGTCCATGATGCCCGGAAAGCGGTCCGTGCGGCGATCCCAAAAATGACCCCCTCAGACGACGTTGAGACGTATCTGGCGGTCTTTGAGAAGGTAGCCATGAGGGAGAAGTTACCCCGTGACCAGTGGGCCGAGGTGGTCGCTCCGTTCCTGGCATCCGGACCCCAGCAGTTTTTTTTTGACCTAGCAGATGACCAGGCTGCTGATTACCCCACGGTGAAGGGGGAGATCCTGGCCAGACTGGGGGTAAATGTGTTGGTCCGGGCTCAGTGGGTCCACCAGTGGGACTTTAAATCGGCTGAACCCGCCAGGCCGCAGTACTATGAGTTGCTGCACAGGTTGCAAAAGTGGCTACAGCCTGAGGTTCTAAGTCCGACGGCTATACTGGACCGTTTGCTGGCCGACATGTTCTGGAGGGCCCTACCTTACCCCCTTCAGCACTGGATCGGCCAGGTATCCCCACTAATGCCCTTGAAATGGTTGATCTGGTGGAGCGTTACGAGGCCACCAGAAACCTGCAGGGGAGTCTTGCTGGGAAGGGGCCAGTCAAACCCCGGAGGCCTCCACCCCAGTTCCGACGACCGGCGACAGAGAGACCTGCACGGAATGTGCCCCCTGCGGTTCCGCCTCCCGTGGTATGCTGGAGGTGTCAGGAGCCAGGCCACCTCAGGGTCGACTGTCCGCATCAGGGTGAGCCGATGGAAGTGAACTACGGCTATCGCCACTCCCTGTATGCACGGAAGCTGTGTGCAACTGGCACCCGTGAGGTGCAGGACAATAACCACCTGTGTCAGGTAGAGGTGGGAGATTCTCTGGCGGTGGCCCTGCTGGACTTCGGGAGTCTAGTCTCCTGGTAAGGGCTGCCCTGGTACGGCCTGTGGAGTATACCGGCCGTAAAATCGGGGTCCTGTGCATCCACGGAGACCTAAAAGACTACCCCACTGCACTAGTGACTTTGTCCACAGCGGCTGGTAAGTGGACCCACGAGGTGGCTGTCGCTACTAAACTCCCACATGAACTGATACTTGGGAGGGACTTCCAGGTTTCCCGGCGCTGTGGCCGGCAATAAAAGTATCTGATGGACCCGAGACAGGGGTAACCCTAGTAGAGTGGCCTGATACCACTGGAAGGCCAGAACCCTGGGAGCCCGAATCTGAAGGGCCAGTGGTAGGGGTGACCACTGCTCCAGCGGTAGAGGGGGAGGCAACCCCACTGAGGGTAATGGTGGGAGACACGGAGGACTTGCCACCGGGACCTGAGTTGGCAGACCTCAATGTCTCCGGGGAAAATTTTGGGACCGCACAACACCGGGACCAAACCCTAACCAGGGCCTGGGAAAGTGTTGTAATGATTGATGGTAAACCCCAGAAACCTGGGGCTGAATTAATGTTTCCGCGATTTATTGTTCTTCAGGATATGTTGTATCGGGTGAACCAAATCCGAGGTGAGCCAGTTGAACAGTTGGTGGTGCCCACCGCATACCGCAAGCTTGTTATGGAGTTTGCCCACCAACATGTTCTTGGGGGACACATGGGGTGGCAGAAAACGCAGGACCGCGTACTACAGCGATTTTACTGGCCCGGTTTGTTTAAGGAAGTAGAGGAGTTCTGTAAGTCCTGTCCGACCTGTCAGGTAAATAGCCCCCAGCCGCATTACAGAAGTCCCCTGGTCCCTCTCCCAATAATTGAGGTCCCATTCGAGCGTATTACCATGGATCTGGTCGGACCCGTACCGAAGTCTGCTAGGGGTCACCAACATATCCTGGTGGTTCTGGACTATGCTACTCGGTATCCAGAGGCGGTGCCTCTGCGACATACCTCGGCTAAGCTCATTGCCAAAGAGTTAATGGAAATGTTTTCCCGTGTGGGCCTGCCAAAAGAGATTCTGACGGACCAAGGGACCCCTTTTATGTCCAAAGTTATGAGGGAACTGTGTAAATTGTTGCATATAAAGCAGTTACGGACGTCCGTTTACCATCCGCAAACAGACGGTCTTGTCGAAAGGTTCAACCAAACTCTAAAAAATATGTTAAAAAGGGTGGTGTCCAGAGATGGGAAGGACTGGGACCTGCTTCTGCCCTATCTCATGTTCGCCGTGCGAGAGGTGCCCCAGGCCTCTACTGGGTTCTCGCCCTTCGAACTGCTTTATGGCAGACACCCTCGGGGCCTGTTGGATATCGCAAAGGAAGCGTGGGAACAACAGCCTGTCCCCCACAAAAGTGTCATTGAGTATGTCACCCAGATGCAGGACCGGATGGAAAGGGTGTTGCCGCTGGTCCGGGAGCATATGGAGGCAGCCCAACAGGCCCAGAGTAGGGTATATAATCGTCAGGCTCGGGTACGGAACTTCAACCCGGGAGATCGGGTTTTGGTTCTGGTGCCCACCCTTGACAGCAAGTTCCTAGCCAGGTGGCAGGGCCCCTATGAGGTTATCGAGAAGGTAGGGGAAGTAAATTACAAAGTACACCAGCCAGGGCGGCGCAAGCCGGAGCAGGTGTACCACGTGAATTTACTGAAGCCGTGGAAAGACAGGGACACGGCCGACGACAACAGCCCCCGGCCAGGGCTTCTAGGTGACAAGGGTCCAGCCCCACAGTTCGAGGCCTGCGAAGCGGTAGCCACGGTAAAAATTGCAGACAGCCTGTCTTCCAAACAAGTTCAGGAAGTCAGGGAGTTCATCAGTCGGAACACGGATGTGTTCTCGGACCTCCCTGGCCGCACGTCTCTCGTCCAACATGACATCGTCACTGAGCCTCAGGCCAAAATCCGGTTAAAACCATACCGGGTACCCGAGGCTCGGCGATGGGCCATCGCGGAGGAAGTGCAATTAATGTTGAAGCTTGATGTCATTGAGGAATCGAAAAGTGAGTGGGCCAGTCCCATAGTTCTAATACCCAAGCCGGATGGGACGTTGCAGTTCTGCAACGATTTTCGCAAATTAAATGAAGTGTCCAAGTTCGATGCGTATCCCATGCCCCGGGTAGACGAGCTTGTTGAGAATTTAGGGCAAGCCCGTTATTTTTCTGTGCTAGACCTCACTAAAGGATACTGGCAAGTACCCTTAACGGAGGCGGCCAAGGAAAAAACGCTTTTGTTACTCCGCAGGGCCTGTATCATTACAAGGTGTTACCCTTTGGCCTGCATGGCGCCCCCGCCACCTTCCAAAGGTTAATGGATATTGTGCTGCGACCTCATCGTCGGTACGCCTCCGCCTACTTAGATGATGTAATCATCCACAGCACCGACTGGGAAAGCCATTTGCCCAAAGTGCAGGCGGTAGTAGATGCCCTGAGGAAAGCTGGTCTAACCGCCAATCCAAAGAAGTGTGCGATTGGGTTGGAAGAGACCAAATATCTGGGATATGTTATTGGGCGCGGAGTCATCAAGCCGCAGGTAACTAAGGTAGAGGCCCTGTTGAAGGGGCGAAAGTCGGGGAAGGTTAGCTGGAATGAGAAGGCGGAGGAGGCTTTCTCCGTGTTGAAGTCGGTCCTGTGTGGGTCCCCGGTTTTGGTGACACCCGACTTTAACAGGGAGTTCGTCGTTCAGACGGATGCCTCGGAGGTAGGTCTCGGTGCAGTACTGTCTCAGGAGGTCAATGGGGAAGAACATCCCATTGTCTTCCTGAGCCGTAAACTCACCCCAGCCGAGACCAGGTATAGTATAGTGGAGAGGGAGTGCCTGGCTATCAAGTGGGCACTCGAATCTCTCCGCTATTACCTGTTAGGGAGGAGGTTCCGTCTGGTGACCGACCATTCCCCTCTCAAGTGGATGAGCCAGGCCAAGGAGAGGAATGCTCGGGTCACCAGGTGGTTCCTATCCTTGCAAAATTTCAAATTTTCGGTAGAACACAGGGCAGGCTGCTTGCAGGGTAATGCAGATGCCCTGTCCCGCGTCCACTGCCTCACATGTGTTCACCCCCTCAGGGTTGAACAAAGGGGGGGGGGTATGTGGTAAGGTGCAAGGTACCGTTATCGACGGGAGTTACGTGTCACCGAGGTTCCTGGCCTCGGTGAGGTGAGAGCCGGGTTTTATGTGTCAGCAGCAGCTAGTGCTGCTTGACATTTATAGTTAGTTTGGCTGCAAAGCCAATCCGGGCCGGCTCTTACTGGGAGTAGGCAAAGAGTTGGGTGGGTGCCTACTCCCCACGGTCCAGGCCGGACTTTGCCGGGCTTTAAAACACAGCCAGCACCAGCAGGTGGGGGTGATTGTCCTGGAGCTGCTGTTAGGCTGTGGAGTCACTTGTGTTTGGAAGTTCTCTGGGCTGGACGCAGGAGCCCAGCAAGGAGGAGTGCAGACGACCTAGAAGCCTGACGGCCACTGTCTTGCTGCTGGACTGACAGCCAGGTGCGAACCTGCACCTAAAACCTCCCAGGTGACTAGAACCTGATTTGGACTGTTTTGTTTTGCCTCATGATTTCTGGTATGTGTGAACAAGCACCAAGAGACTGTTTATATCATTTGTTTTTGTGCAAGTGTGAATAAAACACTGTTCATTGCACCTTCTGGACTCCCTGTTTTGCCTCTGTACTGCACCCGCACCGCTATCTACCAGAGCGACTCCCCACTCCACTCAGACCAGTTTCTGACTACATAGTTTACACAAAGTAGAGCCAAAGGGATTGTAGAAAGTCAACTGGCTATCCCCTATAGGTTAACTATTTATTGATATGTGTAGGATAAATGTAATTTGTACCTAAACAGTATGAATACATATGCAGTTGACTAGTTATTCAGTAATACTGCTGAAGCTGTTCAAGGAAACTTATTTCAAATTATACTGGGAAACAAAATATTTGATATACTATAAATGAATACAACTGGTAAATACTGGGATTTATCTGTGTAAAACCATGAATCCTGATTTGCACCATTGTGTTAATGAAAACTGTAAATTTATAGTAATGCTGCCAAGGCCAATGATCAGAATTACATATTAGTTTTAGCAGGTTTGGAGCATATCTTTTGTTTTAATTACCTTTCTCTCGAAAGATTGATTTTTGGGATCGTGCTAGTGGGTAATAAATAAAATGTGTTTTACAGAGATTGCTTCCGCCTGGAAATTAAAAGTATTATTTTGCCTTCGGATATCAGTCTGCTTACACAACATTGATGCATAAATGTCACATTTGCATTCTTTTTATCTAAATGTGGCTTAATTTGATTTACTTATAATATAACACTAATTGATATGTTAATCTCTCAAGCAAGCACAGAAGGAAAGCAGCTGCCTATTTGAAGTAAGCAGTCTCTTATAAGGGCTTTTTCCGAATTTTGCTTTGTGTTGTAGTTTTCAAAGTTCCTACTAGGGTTAATAGAGAAAATGTGTTTATCTGCAGTTAATTGTATTAGATTTTTTTCTTTCAAGAAAACATATTGAGATAAATTAAAGTGAATGTGTACTAAAAAAAAAAAATCAAGGTTTAATCTAATGGCTCTGTCCCTAGTAACAGAGCCTCAGATGAAGACTTACAGTAGGGGGGTCAGAGCTAGCTGAGATCCTGAGCTGAAATAACTGCTTCTACACAGCTTTTAAAGATTATAGGAGCCTCCTGTCTGTAAATTGGATTTTCCCTTCCTTATCTGTTTGTGTGACGACGTAAGGGAAAGGATGTCACAGCAGTACAGTGCTGGCAGATTCAACAGAAGGGAGGCATAACCTACTTGTGAGAGAAATGCCTCTAGCTGTACAACTGAAGAGGGGAATAATATGGCTGAGGAAGATGTTAGGGAAGCCAAAACAGACATATTCATTCACAGTTATGATTGTACAAACACTTTTTTTTAAAACTCAGGTACGCTTTAACTATAATTGGATGTACATTACAACAGCATTAATGTGCTTCATAAATGCCTCTCTCCAGCCATGCAGATCATGGAAATTGTCTACCATAGAATGAATTATTTAATTTTTTTAAATATAAAGAGTGAGTGCAGATACGATCTAAGTTATATTAGTCAGAAGCATAAAGTGCATCTCCATAGCTTTGAATGTTATATAGATATGCATATGCCTCTCACTACATGTGTGTGCATATAATATATATATAAATTTATATATATTTATACTGTATGGGAATAAAGTGGCAGTGCGTCTTATAGTCTGAATGTCAATGACCACTTCCATTATAGAAGCAATTATTAGCATGCGGGAAGCACGGTATGGCGAGGGCAGTGCTGCTCTGGCTCTATTCACATTCCCTGGTCTTCTTCCGCCCGCTGTGCACTGTTTCCTGACTATGCACAGTGTCAGGACATAGTGCATGTGGGCGCTGTCAGGCCACAGTATACAGGGGGCCCGGAAGAATCAATGGAACGATGAGTCCTGGATCTGCAGCGCCGTCCGGAGCAAGTGAGGTAAGTTTATTTTTTATTTTTGTAACGTCTGATCTGAGGTCTAATGGAGACTTGGGAGTCCTCTCTGAGACTGATGGGGACTAGTGGGTCCAATCTGAGGCTGATTGGGGCTGGGGGGGGTCTGATCTGAGGCTCATTAGGGGCCTGATCTGAGTCGGATGGGGGCTATGGGGTCTGATCTAAGGCTGGTGGGGTCTGATCTGAGGCTGATGGAGCTTGGGGGTCTGATTTTGGGGTCTGATCTGAGGTCTGGTGAAGAATGGGGGTCTGATCAGGGTCTGAGCTGAGGTCTGATGAAGAATGGGGCTCTGATTTGGAGGTCTGCTCTGATGTCTGATTGAAAAAATATATTTTTTTATTTTCCTCCTCCAAATCATAGGGGAGTAGTTGCGTCTTATAGTCCGGTGTGTCTTATAGTCCAGACTATACATATATATATATATATATATATATATAAGGAATGTCTTATTTTTCAAGTCATGGATTATGAATATTATGGAGCCATGTTTATACTTTGTTTTATAACAATATATTTCAAAAATTATATAGTTGAAGCATCAAATGAGCTGGACATTAGACAGTTCTGCAGGCTGTGACAGTACAAACATAGGATATAACTACTGGCCCTCCTAGAGCACTGTGTCATACATATCTGACAAGTAACATAGTGCTTGTGGAATGTGTTCTGAGGGTAAAGTTTTCAAAGCTTAAGCAGCCATGGAATTATGATGTGTACAGAAGTCAATACAGTATGAAAAAGTTTATTTTCTAATGGTATTTTAAATAGACATACAAGAGCAGGTATTGTGTGGAATGGAACCACCAAGGTAAAAACCATCAATGAGCCTTTCTGATCATCTGTCTCGGCAGAAGAGGGTTGGTCTGCATTTCTTTTCCCCCAAAGTGATTCCTGTAGATGAATGCACTTTTCTGTGTTTGTGCCCAGTGAATAGCATCAGTATGGACATAAGGAAGGATTGCCTCTCGGAGCTGGCGAGCACAGCTGCTCTGTAAGAGATGCAGGACAGACTCCAGCTAGACCTGAGAGATGATGCAGCAGAGTACATTGAAAAACTGTCTTCAGCCAGTTTAATATCTCACTGTTCAGTGTTTCAAGCTCACAGTGGTGTCTTTGACGCAAGAGAAAGCTGCTTTTTTATTTCTCTTCTGTGTATGTGTGGATTTTGTTACCTCTGGGAATAAAGAACACAGAAAAGGTTACACTTTTCTTAACTTCACCACCGGGGTCTATGGATCTGCCCGTGTATATGTTTGCTTGTGATCAGGACGCCATTGGGATGAATGGAAGGCTTGTACAGTTCTCTCTTCACCCAAAGCATGTACATGTGCAAGTATTACTTTACAAACTAATTGTCCAAGTCAAGTCTAGTGGGCAAAGATCATTCATACTGTGAACATGCAGCTCAGTTTTTACCATTTTATGAATTTTAATGTTTAAACATTCTACATTTTTATTTGAATTTTTTTTTCATTTTGTTAAAAATAGATTTTTTCCTGGGACCAGACTCATTTTCTTACTGAAATCTAAAGTTTGAGGTAAGCTCTGCTTTTTCTTGCCTTATTTGAATGTTGATTTTTTTTTCTATTGACTACAATGAGTTGACAGTTTAATGTTGTTGTATTGTTACATATTCTGTGTAGGACACTGAAAAAACACTATTCACATAAATACCTGCATGTAGGTGTGTCAGTGTGCTTTTTTGGGCTAAACTTTCCCCGATACAACTATTTTTTTGAACATGAGTAAGATGACAAAATGAGTAAATGCTACTGAGATCTTGAGTCAAGGGATGCAAAGAGTTCCATTTAAGGTGTGTTTTTTTGGAGGAAAAGTTAGATTTTAAATTTTTTTTTTACCCCAATTAAAGGAGGTTCACATGAATGAATGTAGGAGACAAAATGTTATATGTAGCATGATATTTTGTAAATTACCGTATTGTTTATTGCTATATATTTTAAAATAAAGCTGAATCATTAATACTGTTGTAAAGTTAACACTGGACCAAACAGGCAGAAACGTTGCGAAATTTATTACAACGATGCGTGCTGAATGCTAAATTCTTTTTTTTTTAGCATATATTAGCAATATTTTGTGCTAAATAAATGGTACACTGCACTAATAAATTTGGATAGCACCCACATTGAAATGTAATTAAAGTCAATAGATTTATGCACTTGGGAAATTTTTTTCTCACATGAATGAAAATGCAACACGTTTTATCTTTTGTGTTATTAACGCAAGAAAGGCCCCATAAAAAATCAAGAGGTCTGCTTGAAAGACACAACTAAGTGCAGGGTGTGCAATGCGTTGCATTTTCCACACAGGACTCACCCGTTCAGGTCAGTGTTAAAAACTGAACCACACTTTATTTATATATTGCAACACTATAGGACTGGTCCCACAGATATTGTAGGACATGTCTTTCCATATTTTTGGGGGAATGCTGTGTAGCGGGGGCCATGTACGATTTCCATGATCTGATGCTTTTGTCTTATTATTTATCACTACATGTTATTGTATTTTTGGATTTTTATTGATATTCGATGGGTGTTGCCTTTGGTTCTTGTGGGGAATGTTTTTTGTAGGTAGCAGACTGGGGGACTGCTTGTTTTTCACTGATGGCTACTTGGAGATGCTGTGTGGTATTCTTCAAGTTTTTTCATGCATGTTGAAAAAGCTTGAAAACTGATCACATCCACACAGAACTTAAAGGGGTTATCTCATCTCACACCTCTGTCAGATAGGTGCAAGTCCCACCTCTGGGACCAGCACCTATATCCAAGGTGGGCCCCCTGAAGTTCAGGGCGGATCGCACAAGTGCGGCCACCCTCCGTTCACTGCTATGGGAGTTCTGAAAATAGCTGAGCACTGGTTTGGCTTTTTCCAGCAGTCCCCTAGAGGTTACTGGAGAGGTGGTCGCGCATGCGCGGTAACCTCTTCATTCACCTCTTTGGAAGTTCTGAAAGTAGGCGAGCGCTGGCTTGGTTATTTCCGGCAGTCCCCTAGAGGTTACTGGAGAGGTGGTCGTGCATGTGCGGTGACCTCTTTATACACTTCTTTGGAAGTTCTGAAAGTAGGCGAGCGTTGGCTTGGTTATTTCCGGCAGTCCCCTAGAGGTTACTGGAGAGGTGGTCGCGCATGCGCGGTAACCTCTTCATTCACCTCTTTGGAAGTTCTGAAAGTAGGCGAGCCCTGGCTTGGTTATTTCCGGCAGTCCCCTAGAGGTTACTGGAGAGGTGGTCGTGCATGTGCGGTGACCTCTTCATACACTTCTTTGGAAGTTCTGAAAGTAGGCGAGCGTTGGCTTGGTTATTTCCGGCAGTCCCCTAGAGGTTACTGGAGAGGTGGTCGTGCATGCGTGGTGACCTCTTCATTCACCTCTTTAGAAGTTCTGAAAGTAGGCGAGCGCTGGCTTTTTTTTCGGCAGTCCTATATAGGTGAATAAAGAGGCAGCTGTGCAAGCAGGGTGTGCTGTTCATTACTCACTCGGACTCCCAAAAATAGCCATAGCAGTGAATGGAGAGCATCCGCATATTCACAGTGCGCTCTCCTTCACTTTAGGGGGCCAGTTCTGGAGATAGGTGTGGGTCCCAGAGGTGGGAACAGCACCTGTCTGACTTTGATGGCATATCCAAGCAATATACAATCAGTGTCTGAGATGAAACAACCCCTTTAACAAAATTTGCAGAAAACACTGAAGCAAAACTAAGAGGAAAATGTCAGTTTAATATCGTTCATGTGCATGAGCTTTTATGGGAGGCATACATTGGGTCATTTATCAAACTGGTGTACAGTCGAACTGGCTTAGTTGCCTGCAGCAACCAATCAGATTCCTCCTTTCATTTTCCAAAGGAGCTGTCAAAAATGAAAGGTGAAATCTGATTGGTTGGTATAAGTAACTAAGCCAGTTCTACTTTATATCAGTTTGATAAATGACCGCAAAAGTGTTTAAAGCATATAATACAAGAAAACGCTAGCCTACAGTGTTCCAATATGGGCAGTGTAAGTAGATAGGTATATGAAACTGGATGACCACCAGTTTCTAATCAGTTTCTGGTGGTGACAGAACTGTCGTAGCAGCTATAGGGACTGCAATGTTCTCACTGTTTAAGGGCTCTGAGGATGTAGTTGGTACGACATACTTCCTGTACTTACTACATTACTTCCTACTTATAAATCTCTAAAGCTTTCCTATCATGAGTGCCTATAACACCAGAATAGCACCAGGGAACTGTTGATTGACATTAGTGTATTATACAATGTCCCCTGTATGAGAAGAGATGGGCTAATTGCTGGAGCGAAGGGTGAACTCTAATCACTGCATTAACATTACCTGCTGGAATGAGAACAAGACATCTTCTGAGTACCTGGTCTAGAAGTAGTAATAGAAAGTATATAGGTTCCTAATCCCGAGACCCCTTAGAGCCTTCAAAATTTTTACTTTATCCTTTTGTCTTTAGGTTTTCTTTTTTTGAACATATCTGTCAAGTAGCCCAGAGTCTACTGTGGGCCAGGGTTATGTCATTTTCGCATACATTTTCGTGCAGTACATCAAAGATCCTTAGACATAAATGTATGGTTTATTGAAGTCAGGGCGGTGACATAATTGGATGCATGTCATACAGTATGTAGTCGTATATTTAAATTCACCTTTTGGCTTACATATTATTGTACATAAAACGGGTATGATGAGCATCCATATTAACCCTTTGCTTTGAAAAATAGTGACATGGGATCCATAGTCTTGTATGTATGGACCTGTGTATGTGTCTGTACATTTGTGTGCGCATGTACGCTATAGTTCACACTGTGCTGCCACAGTGGTGGCAATATGTTACATTCTTGCAGTGGAGCCAATTAATATGCCCATGTCCCTAATATAGAATTACTCCCTTTACACAAAAGCACTCCCAATAATATGAATATGACAGATCATTCGTTCACACAGCAATTTTTTTATTGTAACACTTTTCAAAATGTACCATAGAATTTCCAGTACCATCTGGCCACATAAAAAAAGCTGAAAGCACAACAAAAATGTTGCAAAAACGGCACAAATGCTAAAAGCTGCATGTAGCGTTTGTTGTCTTTATTTTTGCTGGTATAAGACGCCATATATGTTTTACAATTTTTTTTGCACTGGTTTGAAAAACATTTGTTATTGTAATACTATTCAAACTGAACTGTATATTTTAAAGTAACATTTGACCACATAAAAATGCTATTAATTTGGCAAAAAATATAAAAACAGCAAATTAAAAAAAAATAGTGTCAAACAAACCATTAACTTTGGTTAATAGTCTACTTAAAGGGTTACGTTTAGGAAAAAAAAGCAAATGTTCTGAAATAACAAGAAATATTACTCACCTCTGCAGTCCTCCGCCGATCCAGCACAGACGTTACAGCAGTCCCCATGAAGTTTATTTACAAGTGGCCAGTGGGCATCTGTGGTAGATCCTCTATCGGAAGGGGATTGCTTTTGTCATTTTACAAAATTTGCTGCTCTTAACATCTGTAAAGGAAATATGTCACCAAAAATTTTAAAAGCAGATCGTAACACATCTCCCTTTGTTCTACTCTGTTTTTATTTTCTGATTGCAGATTTTTTTATTCTGTTTCTTGAACATGATTTTGGGGGCGGCCATCTTGGCTGAACTGTTCTTAACAGCATTTAGAAAGCATTAAAAAATGGGCCATAGACACAATGGTCTGGAGCTGACCCTAGTGATGTCTATGGGAGAGTTTTCTCGGCTCTGTGACCTGTGCAGAGGACATTGTACAAGGAAAGAAGAGATAAGCTTTGACAATCGCCTATTGTGAATGGTGGATCCTGTCTTATCTATACACAGTGGGGTTATCTCCTTATCATTACAGGCAGGACTAGAATAATATATAACTGCAATAAAGTGATCTGTACAGACTAAGAAGTGGAGCCTATTATTAGGCTTAGTGGCCAGTACGAAAACAGCAGGAAAATACCATATGTTTTTTGTTTAAGTATAGATAGTGACATGGAAAATTAAAAAAAACATCAAAAATTGACGGATCCGCCCAAAACACAATTGTGAAAGTAGCTTTTTAAAGTCGTAGTAGCCTTTTAAAGTCGTAGTAATGAATGTTTTAACTCTTCTCAAATTTGCCTCATGGCACCTACATATGATGCGCTTGATTGAATTTGTATGCAAGTATTCTGTAACTGGATTGTATGTACAGATATAAAATAGCTCTACCATTGTAACCCTAACTTTGACACTATGTTTAGGTAATATTGAGGTTGGAAAGCACCCAATAGCCTGTTTATGATCAGTATTGACAACCAAAAAGAATAGAGTTTGATGCTTTTTAATCGTTTTACGAGAAAAATTCATGCAGTTTTCTTTGATCTGTTTTGCTATCCAGATGTGTATTGTACAAATGTAGACTTCTACACGGACCAAACATATACAAAAACATTTTTGTTGAATTTATCTGCAGTATACATTTTTTTTCATCAAATGTATACAATAAACATAAATGGTAACTGTACGGAAGTGTGATCAAAGAAGAAGCGCAGGCGTCTTCATAACTTCATCGGATCCACCGCTGCTTCTAAGCTTCCGAGCTGTCTTACATTTAGACCATTTTCTACGCCTAAAACAGGCATAGAAAATGGTAATCTTTAATGCTATCAATAGCCATATGGGCCTCCTTGAGCTCAGAAAGAGCAGATATTTAAAAGTATATATTATATTATATTGTATTATAGTACTAATAGTCTCTGAACTTTTCTGCAACTGCCGTTCCCTCTGCACTTTGACTTGGCCAGGCAGTAAAAATGTATTTTCTCCCTGGACCTGTCAATCAAAGTGGAAAGGGCACGGCAGTTGTATGGAGAGAAGATCCCCCATTTCGCCTAGACGCTCATTTGCATATATTAAAACTTAATTCTTCTCTGAAATGCGGGCACATATGAACATAAGACCAGCATAGATAACTTCTGCTGACCAGCACACCTGTCTCACGTCAGTCTGTTTTACTGCTATAAACCTGTTGATAGAAGCCCATTAAAATTGTGAGGAAAATACTAGTGTCTTTTAAAGGAATTTTCCAACCTTACACATTTATAGCATATATACCAGATTTGCCATAAACACCTGATAGTTGGGGGTCCCACTTCTGAGACCTGCTCCGTCGGTTTACTTCTGCTGAGAGTCACAGAAATAGCTGGACTGTGTATAGATTCTACATTCCATAGCTCACTCCTGAGTTCAGGTCATCACTATCCTCCGTGATTAGAGAAACCGCACCAACCTTACTTTTAGAATTGAATGTATGCATAATTTAATATTTAGTGTGGGCATACATGCTACATAGTTATTTCCTTACGAGTGCCTGCCTCTGCTTATGTGTGTCTAGGTCATTACATATGTTGAAGAACAGAAAGGTAAAGGTGAGATGGTTCATTAATCTTAAGTATTGTGTGGGTCTTAAGTATTGTGTGTATTTTCCCTTTACTTTGTTTTTATGTCTATTGTGCTCGCGTTCTCACATTGTGTTTCCCTAAAAAAAAAGTTTTCTTTCTTTCTCAGTCTCAAGAAAAAGGAAAGAAGCTGCTGTATTGGGAAAGGCTTGTGGGTATATGACCACTTTCAATACATAGCATTTTAATCCTTCGGCCATATCATTAAAATGACACAGCTGAGATACAGTGGTCCTGATTTATACGTGAGCACAGATCTGCCATATGATGTGCAATGGATTGATTTCCATATATTTTGGTCAGTAGTTTTTACATTTCTCAGAAGTAAATGTAAGTTGACTAGCCTTGAGGCAATCTCTATAGAGAAGTCCTTCAGTCATTGGCCTTGCTTACACATTCAAAATTTGATGAGAAATCCTCATCAAGGTCCGCTAACGTTCCTCCTCCATTCCATGTGAACCTTTTATTTTTTATATACACTCGAAAATAAACAGTGTTGTCCTCGTCCAAGAAAAAAAAAACTACAAAAATGGGTATTAAACCGCCTATTCTTGTAGTTTCCACATGAAAAGGCCAGCAAATTATCCCTATTGAATGGGGCTAATCCTAGTGTGGATTTGTGGTACATCAAACTGGTCATCTGTGGCAGGAACTGAGTACTAGCCTCGGATTTCTGCCTTTGATCCTCTTACAAAACACGTCATATTTACCATAGGCCATGGGTCAACATACTTTTAAGGCCCCCATATACCTTAGTATATTGTCGGCCAAACCCGCCATGTATGGGGAACTCCTGGCTCTAGCCTGATGAATGACGTCTGGGGAGAGAAGGTTCTCCCCTCTCCCCATTGAATACACATACATGTTTGGATGAAGATGTGTATGAGGGAATAGAGAGGGAGTCAGGAGATACAACTGTAGGCTGAACGATCGTTCGGCCGACATGTATTGGATGTGTATGGTCGGTTTTACCAAGTTGAAATTCACAGTTGTGACTATTGTTTTAGGGACCGTTTTGAGGTTTTCTGGTGTGCAAAAATGGTGGCCAGCATTTTGGATATCCATCAGTCGGCACATTTGGTAGCCATAGCTTGACATCGGGAATGCCGGTATTGCTTCAAATTACTGTAATATAAAACCAACAAGACCTGTACAGAGTTTGCTGTTTTTCCAGAAACAGTGGTACTTTGTTCCATGGGCTGAGTCTAAAGTTGCAGCACTGCCACATTGAACTGAATAGGGCTCAGCTACAATACCAGACAAGGTGGGGCACTGCTTGTGGAGAGGAAAAAATAACCCTCTTTTTTACCTTAAACTGAAGAAAACAGTGTGGGCCTCACGGAAACCTCTAGAAAAAATATTCTTGGTCAATGGGGATCAGCTGTTGAGATTCTTTTAATATGCTTGTTACTTTTTGGAACAGTTTACAACAGCAAATTATACATTTGGTATTCCATCTTTTCAGAGCAAGGAATTGGCCTGTTTTTTTATGGAACATTAGAGATGATTGGTAAAAACCTCAAATTAGATAGAATGTTCTCCTAGAAGAGCATAGCATTATAAGTGGAAACAATAGAGAGAAAAGAGTATTTTGTATCTCAGTATTGACTTTCTGCCAAAATAGAATAAGTGAGCCGTTGCTCAAGTAATAGGTCACTTCTGATTACTATGGACTTTTTGTAGGCCAAAAATGAGACAATTTTGGATTGTCAAATAAGAAACTGCATTAAAGGGGATGTCTGAGATAATACAAATCCTGGATAAGCCCTGCAATAGTCTAAAATAATAATAATCTTATGCATACCTCTTTCTCCAGCACCGTTTTCTGCAGCACTGGCCTGATCCTGCTCCAGCATCAAGATGTATGAAATATGACCACTGCATCCAATCACCGTCCTCAACTAAAATTCATAAAAGAGGATATTTCACTATTTTAAATTTTTGGTATGCAGACCAGGTAAAAAGGGGAAAAATCTAGTAGATCCCTATATAGAACAATTCACACACAATGACTATTGCTCAAAACCAACAAGGTTAAGTCTTACTTTATAAGACGCACCTGATGATAAGACGCACCCCATGTTTTAGAGGAGGAAAATAAGACCTCATATCAGATCCTCAGATCAGACCCCCATAAATATCAGGACATTGGATCAGACCTCCATATCAGGACCTCACATCAGACCATTTATTCGACACACCTGATGATAAGACGCACCTAAGTTTTTGAGGAGGAAAATAAGAAAAAAAATATTTTGAACCAAAAGATGGGTTTGGTGGGTTTTAAACTAATGGTGGTCTGTAAATGACACTATTATGGGGGATCTGTGGATGACGCACTGTTATGAGAGAGTTGTCAACACATGCCAATTCTAGAACAGTCCATGGGCAGTGTTTATATTAAATATGACTATAACCCCCCTTATCCATAGGAATCCACTCATACACTGCAGTACATGGGTGGTGTATGAGCAGAGAGCAGCAGGGCTGGCAGGCACAATAATAGAGGAGATGGAGCGCACAGTGTGACAGGCATCCAGCACATGGACGAGAAGTGCACACGGGTTCCTGGAGCTCAGGTCAGTGCCTGGGGGTCCCCTGGCAGCAGCTGGAGGAGGGGACAGGAGTGAGAAGTTTATACTTACTGGAGCTTCGGGCTCTGGTCCCGGGTGCACACCGGACGCGCGGGCTGGCAGCTGGAGGAGGGGACAGGGGGAAAAGTTTTCAGTTACTGGAGCTGCGGGCTCCGGTACCGGGTGTGCACCAGATTCACTGGCTGGTGGCTGTAGGAGGGGGGAAACGTTTTTACTTACTGAAGCTGCGGGTTCCTGTCCCGGATGCACACCGGACGCGCGGCTGGCGGCAGCTGAGCACAATAAGTGAAGCCTTCAGTGAAGCCGCCAGCTCACCCAATAGTTTAATGGCAGGCTCAGGCGCTGTTTGGAGGGAAAAAGAGTGCGTCTTATAAAACGTTATAAAACGAAAAATACGGTATTTTGCTTCCGTGTCCGTTACTTTTTTTTTGCGGACCATATACGGAACCATTAATTTCAATGGGTCCGCAAAGAAAACAGAAGGTACTGTGTGTGTGCATTCCGTTTCTGTATGTCCGTATTTCCGTTCTGCAAAAAAATAGAACATGTCCTATTATTGTCCGTATTACGGACAAGGATAGTACTGGTCTATTGGGGGCCAGCTGTTCGTTCCGCAAAATACGGAATGCACACGGACGTCATCCGTATTTTTTGCAGATCTGTTTTTTGCAGACTGCAAAATACATACGGTTGTGTGCTTTACGCCTTAGTGTTATAAAATTGTCTGTGATTTGCACCTTACTTGCAGATATGCATATACGCCAATTTTTGGTGTATATATTTGTTGCAGATTTCAGCGCAAAGGTTATTTGTGCCGCAGTCTATGATATTTTGCCGCTTACTCCGGATCTAAAAAAGAGGGCATGGCGGAGAAGGGGGTGGGCAGGCATTTATCATTTTATACATGGTCTAAATGGTCTAAATCTGTTCAGCAGTGGAGAAGGCGTAGATTTAGACAGGCGGTAGATTCGTCAAAGTTATGTAGAGGCGATTGCCTCTACATAAATTCGGTGCATCCACCACAAGGTAAAGGGGTATCATGACCGGCGTCTAAAACTTCAGTCTTAATAAATGACCTCCTTGGTGTAAATCGCTTTTCTCAGTGTTAGACCACCGAGGACATTGGCTGCAGCACTGGTGTGTAAACAGGCAGCAGCAGTAGAATCAGACCAGCACCACAGAGAAATGGGTTATGATTTTTTATTTCAGGTTATTGAAGGGCTTGTCCATGACTTATTTTAATATCTCAGACAATCCCAGAAAATGCTCAGTTGTAGACAACTGTAATGAAGTAAAGGCGAGTTTGGGTGGCAATCTAATGAGTGTGGAGAGCTCCTGACTTCCCCGAGTGATGATATCGGGGGAAGAGAAGGATCAGGCAAAATTGATATTTTGCCTGATCCTTTTGTTCTCCGAGGAGATAAGCCACTGCTAGAGGTCTTTGGCAGTAGCTTTCTCCTGTGTAACCTTTGACAACACATACGTGTTTGACCGAGCCAAATATGTATCCGGAGCTGGGAGAGAGTCAGTCGAGATAGCTGTTGGCCGAGTTATCGTTCGACCAAGAGCTATTGAATGTTTATGGCCGCTTTTAGTGTAATATTACTTGACTTTATTTTACAAGGGGTTTGATTTTTGAGCTAAGATACTTTTGTATAATAAAAAAGAGAACAAAGTATAATTGAAACCATTATAACTGCGAATTTTGAATGTCGTTTCATAGCTGATTTTTACAGAGCACACATCAAAGGATGCGTTCACACAGCAGACAAATCAGCTTCAAAATCTTTTTATGTGGATTTGCCATTGGTTTCTTGCAGATTTCGTGCTTTGCAGTGCAAAGAAATCTGCTGAAGATTTTGCGGTGGGTTTGCCTGCAGCAGGAAATGATGGTACATGCTCCCTTATATCAGAACTACTGTGGGCGAGTTGCCCCAAAATTTTAGTGAGGTGCTGCTGGGGTACAGTTTTGCTGTTTAAAACCATGGCAAGTAAAGGTTGCAGCCTGCCACATATAGTTGGGGTAAGGGAAACCTAACATGAAAATAGTCAAAGTCACGTATAGCTAATAATTGAAGAACTGACATGCATACATGTACAGGCAGGAGGAGCACATTATATACCAAGTTAGTTGACTTCACTTTTCCTCTGTAGTTCAGAAGTTCAGAATATGATAGGGAATGGCTTATGTAGCACTATTCAATGTAATGACTTTATGGTTATTGTTTTACTTTAGTGCAATTATTGGCGTGTCACCATGCATTTTGTATTATTTCCTTTTGGTTCTAACAAAGCTAGAGCCAGCCCTGTACCTCACCTGGATCCGGAGATATCCCCCTTCATTGCTTCAATTGCTGTGATGCAGGGGTGTAGCTAAAGTAGAAGCAGGGGAAAAGGCTGGTACAGACCCCAAACTTAGAAGGGCCCACCCAGGAGCAGGTCTACAATATTTTATTATCAGGGCCCCCTCAACAGTATACACAGTGACATGACATACAGTATATATCTGTAGGAAACAGGTGGAGTGGCTGCCGGGCTTGGTCTGAAGGAGTGCTCTTGACTAGCCATAGGAGTGGGGGTTGCACAGGAGGAGGGGCTTGCAAAGAAGTTGCTGGGGGCGTCCCATTCAAATATTTGGTGTGGGGCCCAGTCTTTTCTAGTTCTGCTCTGATAGATTTATTTCAGGCTAGCAACTCCTACAGGTCTCTCCCTATAACAGCCCTTGTCTTAGCTCAGAGGGCATGTCCTTTCTTCTGCAGGTCTCTCCCTATAACAGCCCTTGTCTTAGCTCAGAGGGCATGTCCTTTCTTCTGCAGGTCTCTCCCTATAACAGTCCCAGCTTCAAACAGAAGGTAGGACTGAAGGCAGTTTAAGGATGGAAGGATGAGCATGTGTGGCCATTTCAGCAATGTTACTTAGGTGGACAGAGAAATAAGGAAAAGAACAAACAGTAGGTGGCGCTATACAGATGCATCTTCTTGAATAACTCAGTGGTTATACAAAACTTTTCATTACATGCAGTTACAAAAGTATTCAGGTGCTGGCTTGAAAAATGTAGAATATTGTCCCAGGAAAACCCATTTAAGTCCATTTCATACAATTCTAGTGAAGCGCTCTGTTGACATACTTGCCGCCACTGATTCTCTTGACAAAGGAAAGATAAAAGCGATTAGAGAAGATACAAAGCCCCCTTGTTTAAATGTTTTTTTATTCTGAGCAGTAAGTAAAAAATGCTTTCATGTGGCGCGGTCCATCTTAAACGGTTTTAAAGTTATATTGCAATGTGTGAATATCTTTGAAGTTGGGAAGATATTGTATTACAAAGGCCCCGTTCACTTCCTGAGATGCTGCTATTTAGATGGGAGCATTTTCTGAGTGCCTTCTCTGCTCCGGGGGATTAGATATGATAGCAAGTGCAGAGATTTGAACTCTTCTGTGTTGTGCACTTGTTTAGTTATTCATCAGGATGTTCGCGCCACTGCTGTGTTGTGTAATGAGCATTGTGGCTTCTTTCACCTTTTCGCTGAATATTTATTCCATGGCTTTTATGCTGTAGTTTTCTAATATATATCTAATTTCAGAAGATCCAGGATTTTTTGGGGAGGGGAACCATCCTACACAATATCTCCATGAGTTGATAGCTAAAGGGGTTGCTCAATCTGGGACATGCATGGCATATTGCTAGGATATAACAATGTCAGATAGGTGCGGGTCCCAGCTCATTTCTGCAGAATGGGGGGCCCCCAAAGTAAGGCCTCGTCCACACTTCTGTTTTTTATGGACGTGTGCTGTCCGCATTTTCCACAGACCCATTGCTTTAAATGTGTCTGTTCACATTTCAGTATTTTTTTTTTTTACCGACTGTGGGTCAGTAAAAAAATCACGGGGACATGCACTACTTTGATCCATGATGCGGACCAAGAACGCCCACTGAGGTCTATGGGTGCGTGAAAACCACTGACACAACACGGATGGCTTCTGTAGTGCATCCGTTTTTCACGGAAGACAGATAGAAAATGCTATTAAAATGCTATTCATTTTTAGGTGAGCAACATCTGTGAATTACGGACAACACACGGACCCATCACGAATCCATCACTGACATCTTCACGGATGTTACACGGACTCTTTTTTTCATGGACGTGACACTGATATGGAAGAGCACATAGTGCATGTGCGGCATTCTCTCCATCTCTATGGGAGTTCATTCGGCTGTTTTCCAAAGTCCCATAGTCCCACACGCACGGCCACCTCTCTATCCACCGTTTTTGGACTGCTGGAATTGGCTGAGCTGGTGCTCGTCTATTTTCAGAATTCCCATAGCTGTGAACAGAGGGTGGCCACGCATGCGCTTCTGCTCTCTGTTTACTTCTGGGGCCCCCGACCTGGAGATAGGAGCAGGTCCCAGAGTTGGGAGCCACACCTATCACACCTATCTTAGAGATATGCCATCAATGTCCCAGATTGACCAACTCCTTTAATTATGGGAAATCATAGCAGTTGCTTTCCCTGCGATCACCTAGTCTCGGAGGGCTTGCATATTTTAAAGTAGTTTTCCAATAGGCTTTGAACTTCTATAATAAAAGTGCATGATAGTATCAGCTAAACTGTTATAACTACCGTATTTAAGAGAACTGACATACCAGCACTGAGGGAGAAGCCATGGGATAAAATACAGAATCAGCTGGCAACCTTTGTCATTTGTAGATGTGACAAGATAATCCAACTACATTTTTTGCATAGCTTTTGTGTTACACTGAAATATTAAAAATCGCTTCCAGCAGGGCCGACCCTTGTCTCTGTTTAGCTGTGCCACGTTACTTCTGTCAGCAGGGATGTGGAGGATTCCTATCCCTAATCATCAGTTGACTGCGGTGGGCTCCAAAGCTGGGACCTCAGGCAATCGCTGCTGTCTGCAAGGAAAGTAAACTCTTTTAGATTATGTTCAAACAGCACTCTTTCATCTAGCTGTTGGTACAAGTACAGATTATATCCATTCATTGTGTGCAGACGCGTGGCAGTGCAAATCCGCGGTACAAATCTTAGGGTCACCCTTCAGTATTGCCGTCGATTTCTTGTCGGATTTTTCCCCACAATATCATGTATGTATATAGCCCTAGTCCTTTTTCCCCTACAATGATGGTACAGGGGAAATTAAGTGTGACTCAGTGACAATTGAAGGTTTAAATGTATAAATAATTTCCCATAAAACTATATATAATCTGCTCAGCTCTTCCTGCTCTATATTATGCTTCCTGCAGATTGCACTGCATTTTGTGGTTAGGGGTTCTCTTAAACAAAGCACAACCTGGGTGCATCTGATATCTCTCCACCCCGATGTGCCATGTGTCATGGGACAACTACTCTGCTGTTTTTGGCCAGTAAATGTCTTTATATGATCTTTTTGTTTATTCTTTACTAGCTGAAGGACCTGGCTTCGCACTATTTTTCATTTATTTCATTTAATGTTTGTGTGTGTCATTAAAAGATATCGATAGTATCCATTATAACAGTGACATCTACAGTACTACACCCCTTTAACAGTGACCTCCACAGCCCCCCACTTCTTAACACTGACCCCCACAGTGCCCCGTCTCATTAAAATGGGACCTCAACAGCAGCCCACCCCCTTAACTTTGACCTTCACAGCAGCCCCTTTAACAGTGAGTTCCACAGCACCCCACTCCCTTGACAGTGACCCTTACAGCACCCTCCCCTTAACACTGACCATAGGTTACAGTCCCCTTAACTGTGACCACCACTATTCCCGGCCTCCTTAACAGAGACCTTCACAGCGACTGCCCCTTTAACAGTGACTGCCACAGTACACGCTCCCTTAACAGTGACCTACATTATACCCCGCTCCCTTAACAGTGACCTCACAGTACCCAGCTGCCTTAACAGTGACATCACAGTACCCCATTGCCCCTTTAACAGTGACCTCCACAGCGGTCTGCCCCCTTAACAGTAACATCCACAGCGCCCTCCCCTTTAACCGTGACTTCCACAGCGGCTGCCCCTTTATTTATGATCTCCACAGTACCCCATCTCCTTAACAGTGATTGCCACAATATCCCGCCCCCTTAACAGTGACCTCTACAGCACTCCACCCCTTAACACTCCATAGCGGACCTTCCCCTTAACTGTGACCTCCACTGTTCCCTGCCCTCTTAACAGAGACCTCCACAGCACCCGCCCCTTTAACAGTGACCCATTCTGCACCATTAACAGTGACCTCCACCGGGGCCTGCTCCTTTAACAGTGACCTCCACAGCAGCCGTCCCTTTTATTAGTGACCTCCACAGTACCCCGTCTCCTTAACAGTGATTTCCACAACATCCACTCTACAGCAATCTGCCCCTTAACACTGACCTCTATAGCGGACTCTCCCCTTAATTGTGACCTCCACAGCAGCCTGCCCCTAGGGTGGCCAGAGGTCCGGTTTTAGGGACATTCCGGCTTTCAGACTCCCTGTCCTCCGTCCGGCGCAGGGCCTGGACAGACTCAGGGATGTTCTTTTGAACAGCTGAACAGCTCACTCTCAGACAGCAGCAAAGTGCTGTCTGAGTGCGAGCTGCAGGGAGAAAGTCATCCTCCGTCCCACCCCTGCACCTGACAGAAGTTCATTTTTGCCTTCATTTTTTCAATCCTCGTCTGCTGTGGAGTGGGAAGGGGCATGGCCTAACCGGCTTGGGGCATGGCTTATCGGGGTGGGGTTTTTAAGTTCCCCTTTTGAGGGTGGCCTGAATGGCCATCATACCTGCCCCTGAACCGTGACCTCCACAGCACTCCTCTCCCTTAACGGTGTCATCCACAGCGCCCTGCCCCTTTAAAGCTGACCTACAGCAGTGAAGAAAAATGGCTAGGTTGTTATTTAAACCTGGTTTAAAACTGAAGTGCAGAACCATTGTTTGTGGACCAAAATACGGCCATTTATATGAGGCCTAAAATGTTGCTACTGTGTATTGCTATAAAATGACTAGCCATACTGTAGCTAATAAGAAATAATATACTGTTCCATGGTCATGATTAAAAGGTTATCCCATGACTAATGTAAAAAATGGAAATCAGACATCATATAATACATGACACTGTCTTTCTAACAAAGCTAGATGCAGCCCTGTACCTCACATGGATCCAGAGATCTCCTCATTCATTGCTCTGCTACATTTATATCAAGCTGACAGCTCAAGGGAGTGTCTTTTCTGCTGCAGCTAAGGGGGCGTGTCTCAGCTCTCCCTATCACAGCTCAGGAGACAGTTGAAGGATGAAACTGAGCATGTGCGGCCTTGTCAGTGAGCAGGACAGAGAAATAAGAAAAACAAACCAGCAGGTGGTGCTATACAGATAGATTTCAGTGAATAATTCAGTGGCTAGGCAAAATTATTAATAACATGCAATTACAAAAGTATTCAGATCCAGGTGATGAAAACTGTACAATATTTTTCATGGGACAACCCCTTTAAGCTATATGCAGTGATTGACATTTACAAACTTCACAACATTCATGTAAATGTCTAATTCTCATTCCGACTGAATGATTGAGATCCTACTGCATGGAACTTCAAAGGTTTTCTGGCCCAGGTGCCTTGAAGATTAATAATTCTTTTTCATGGCTGAGAAGAAAGGGGCTGCAATTTGGAATTTGCGTACCAAAGAGTAGAAAAAAGACAACGGCTTTCTTTAAGGCATCAAAGCAAATATTGAGATTCTTTTCCTTGATAGAAGCTGAGCTTGTTTCGCTATCATGATTATTCTGGCGGAGTAACACCGTACCAAATGTGTTTAGTTATAATTGATCCTTTAATGGTTTACATCAGGCATTTGTTTCTGAGCAGATGGGGTGGATCTCATAAAACACTATTGCAGACTCCAGAACTGCTGGAAAGCTGGTAATGAGTTAAGAATGAAGGTCAATCATAGAAGACTGAAAAAGCTTTAGCTTTAGGTCTGTACACTAGAAATGATTGTCTTTAATGTAGAAATGATGATAATGATATTATTCTAGTTGTACTGGGTGACTGTGAAATTCTATCCTTTTGTGTGGTCCCTTTGTATAAAAGTTTCCATGTAAAAAGTCATCAGTACTGAGCACTTAAAGGGGTTATCCTATGACAAACGTTTAGCACCTATCCACAAGATAGGCTACTTTCACACTAGCGTTTTGGCTTTCCGTTTGTGAGATGCGTCATGGGCTCATGCATCAGTTTGCCTCCGTTCAGTCACCATTCTGCTTTGGAGGCAGACACCAAAACGCGGCCTGCAGCATTTTTCTGTCTGACCTGGGATACAGAGCGAGACGGATCCGTCCTGGCACACAATGTAAGTCAATGGGGACTATTCCGTCTTCTCTGACACAATAGAAAACGGATCCTTTCCCCATTGACTTTCAATGGAGTTTATGAACGATTCGTCATGGCTATAGAAGACATAATACAACCGGATCCGTTCATGACGGATGCATGCGGTTGTATTACTGTAACAAAAGTGTTTTTGTAGATCAATGACGGATCCACAAAAACGCTAGTGTGAAAGTAGCCATAGTTGATTAATGTATTATCGCTGGGAACCTCTTGATCACTCAGGCAGAGGAATGCATACAGTTGTATTTTTCTGACTGAAAGCTGGCCTAATAATAATAACCTGAATATGAATGTATAAAACTTCACTTTTGATGCCTAAAGTGATTTAAAATTGCCAGAGGGTCCTGTATGCAATAGTGAAAAGTAGGCTTAAAGGGGTATTCCCATCACATACAATGGGGGCATATCGCTAAGATAGCCCCCATTGTCTGATAGGTGCGTGTCCCACCTCTTGGACCCGCACCTACAAGGAGAACGGAGCGTGGAGAGCTGTGGATGGAGAACCCCGGGCTTCCTGGGGTTCGTCCACCACCGAAGCGCTGTTCCCATACAAGTGAATGGGAGCGCACGCGCGGCCCCTGCTCCAATTAATTTATATGGGGCAGACGGAAACAGCCGAGCAAGTGCTTAACTATTTTCGGCGGCCCCACTGAAATGAATGCGCGGTGCACACACCATAAATTTTCCTACTACTTTCTCGTTGTATATCCTAGCGATATGCCCCATTGTATGTGATGGCAAAACCCCTTTAAGCCAATAGAGCTTTGGATCATAGATCCGAAGTCAATTTGTTAAAAAACTTTTAATGCTGTTTCCGTACATCATTAAAATGTATTGGCTCCGTGTAGGAAAACTTCATACCGCCCGAAGTTGCGCAAGACTTCGATTAATTACTACGGTATTCCTATCTGCGTATTTAAAAATAGGAATCCGAAGTGGTACCAAAGCCCAAATTGTGCAAGAATTCAAATGCAATAGTAAATGTAGTCCATAAAGTAGACCCCAGCCCCCCCCCAACTAGTTTTATCACAATTACTGGTGCTTTCAGGGGTTCGTGATGTGCACACAGCCTCATTTAGTAAGTAGTTCTAATTGGAGTATGAGAATGGCAGATCTAATGACTATAACTTAAACAGGAGATAAAGAAAAGCATAAACCGTAATACACAAAAATTAAGTAGAACTAATATAGTAAACTGTTTAGTCTGTTAGAAATTCATAGCAGCCTTCGTTTCTTTCTTTATAAAGTAAGTGTGCCATGCAAGGCATGAAACCGTCTGGAACAGTCTGCTCAGGTTGGACATTGCCACTTAAAACAAAGAATATATTCAGGTTACAGAGTGAAAATGAACTTTTGGATATAAACAGAGCAAAACTGAAAAATGATTGTAAAGTTCATCTGAGCATTGAATGTTACCGTATATACCGCAGTATAAAGTAAATTGAAATGTGTTTGTGGCTTATGTTGAACAATAGCATGAGTGTTTCCATGTAGTCTACATGCCGTGAATAGTCCTGGCGTCTAATATCACATTTCAGATCAAGGACATCCTTTGGCTCCTCCAATGTTTGTATTACGTCACTCTACTTTATTTCAAATGCTTGTTCCCAAACACATTGAACAGATGCAATCAGACTGGCAGACTGGAGGTCCCATCCTTTTAGAGGAATAAAAATGACCTCAGTCTTTTATATCAACTCTTTATTTTTTTATTTATTTTTTGTTCTGTAGATATCTCTTCCAGTACTTGAAGTCTATGGCTAGTGAGCCTAAGTCTCCTCATGCCGATTTAGGTGCTTTCTCCCCAAAGAGAAATAGTACACCACCACCACCACCAGAAAAAAACAAGGACAAGTTAAGTCACTGCCGAGAGGAGGGTTCTCATACTTTGACTGTACTATGAATAGACAGTACATTTATACCATGTTTTCCTCCATGTTTTTAGGAATGGTACAGTTGTAAAGGTAGGGGGTCATTTATTAAGACCAGCGATTTAGAAGCCGGTCTTAATCCCCCTGCATTTGTGGCGGATGCAACAAAGTTTTGTAGATGTGCAGGCCTCTACATAACTTTGGCACTTGGTGCACCGGCCGTGTGACATGCTTTAACCTATGCCAGCTCCCTTGCTGACGTAGATTTTTAAGACCATTTTCCAAGCCATAAAACGGCGTGGAAAAGGATGAATAAGACAGGCTGGCTGGTCCGCCCACTTCCCCGCCCTCGTCACGCTCCCCTTTTCCGCCACCTCTAAAAAGTGTCGTAAAAACAATAATAAATTAAGATAGTGTAACGGTATTCTCATATATGGGAGATTGGTTTATACATCTTACACCTATATTGGGTTTGTTACATTTCTTTTATGTGCTGCTTTTTTGTAACATCAACTTCTGCTGCTGTGTGTGAACATACCCTAACATTAAACACCAACTACAATCTTGCAATGAGTTAACCTGCAGGTTTTTAGTGTAGGATGTTTATATGATCACAGTTATGTGACATGTATACCTTTTATCCCATGATGGTCACATTTTTTTCCTGTTGAACTTAAATTAAAAGCTGCTTTAGGCCTCATAAACAGTGTTTTGTTTTTAGTATTTAGGGGTACTTTTTACTGTGTTTTTTTTTTTTCATTCTGCAGTTGGTGGTTTTCTAAAAGGTCCTTTTGTGGACGCACCCTTAATGCTTCTTCCTAGTGCCCATGAATAAGTTCATTGATAAAATGAATTGTCTACTGTTGGGAGTTTTGTTATATAAGAAGCAATTATTTTTGGCGTACACAGTTGCTTTTCTGGTTTAATCATACAACTCACTGTCATCTTATAAAGACACGTAGAAAGCTCTCAGGAAGAGCTTTATCCTGGTCCTAATATCTCCTGCACTGCTGGAGGATGCACCTAATTTATCACGAGGTGCACGCCTCATCATATATTAGGCGCATCTTTCAGCAGTTCGAGCGCCTGAACAGAAATCTACGTCAGTTCAGAGCTGCCATAGATTTCCGTCTTCATTTGCACCAGAAAATTAAGATAAATTTGATTTCTCTCCCCACCCTCATCACGCCCCTTCTGGAAATGTGGCGAGGATGGCGTAAAAATGGCACATATTTTGTTGCAATGGAGTCTAAAAAGTTTAAATTATGCCAGAAATCAGACGCAGGGAGATAATAAATCTCCTTCTATATGTTTATTTGAAATATCATCTGCTTTTTACGTTTTATAGAGAGACTTACTTTGTAATTGTATGCTTCAAATTACGACAGCGCTTTAAAAGAGGAACATTTAGTTTAACGCTGCAAATGTGAATTGAAAGCAGCACAATCACATTTTTGTATTCCGTATAGGAAACCATACTAGAAACAGTTAGGCCCCTTTTACACGAGCGAGTTTTCCGCGCGGGTGCAATCCGTGACGTGAACGCATAGCACTCGCACTGAATCCTGACTCATTTTCACGCATCAGTTCTGGGTTGCGTAAAAAACGCAGCATGTTCTATATTCTGCGTTTTTCACGCAGCCCTGGCCCCATAGAAGTAAATGGGGCTTCTGTGAAAAACACATTGCATCCGCAAGCAGTGAGGATGCAATGCATTTATTCACTGATGGTTGCTAGGAGATGTTGTTTGTAAACCTTCAGGTTTTTATCACACGCGTGAAAAACGAATCAAAATGCATTGCACCCACGCGGAAAAAACTGAATAACTGAACGCAATCGCAGACAAAACTGACTGAACTTGCTTGCAAAATGGTGCGAGTTTCACTGAATGCATCCTGAACGCATCTGGAGCCAATCCGTCACACTTGTGTGAAAGAGGCCTTAAAGGGGTTGTCCTGCTATATATATTGATGACCCATCATCAGGATAGGCCATCAATATCACATCAGCGGGGGTCCGACACCCGGCACACACCCCCCCCCCCCCTAATCAGCTATTAGAAGAGGGGGTGGCGCTCCATGTGAGCACTGCTTCCCGGTCATTACACTGCCTGTTGTCTCCTGTGGAGCAGTGGCGTAGTGTAATTACAAGTGTTGGCGCCATTCATATGTACCTGTCATTACACTGCACCACTGAAACTTCCAAGACGACGGGCAGTGTAATGAAGAGAAAGCAGTACTCACACGGAGCGCCACCTCTTGAAACAGCTAATTGGCGGGAGTGCTGGGTGTCAGACCCGCACCAATCAGATATTAATTACCATCCTGATGATAAATCATTAATATAAATGGCAGCACAACCCCTTTAATGTCTTAGCTGTATACAAAGCAACTGAAACCAAAATATGTGATTCATTAGCTGCCTAGTTCTCCAACTATTGTGCACAGGAGTTTGGACAGTACATTTGATGTATATATGCCCCAAAAGTCTCACAGCTCACACCTTTAACGTGCCCATACACTACCATTAAACTACACTCAATCATAGGGTCTATTTGGCAAAGCTTTGGTCAGTACTATTATACTTTTTTGTCTCGTCTGCATTGAGAATCGTAGTCAGCTAGGAGTCAGTGGCAGGCATAAACAACTACATAAGGCATATATTTGGAGACATGTTTCAAACATTGTAGATGTGTGTAGTATCCAAAGGCAGTGTAAACCCAGCCTTAGGTCTTGTACCATGAGTGCCACAGATCCTGACAACTTAGAGCCCTTTTACATAGGCTGAGCAAACAGTGGTCAGGAAGGAGGAATTCTATTCCCAGTCATTGAACAGCAACAATGATTGCTATACATTGTCCCTATTTAGTTTCACAGTTTTTTTTGTCAGGGCAATGCACTGCCAACAAATAAGTATTTTTGGTGACATGAAAGATGCAATCGCCTGATGAACAAGTATTTCCTTAATGCACTTAAGAAACCTTTTTCACTCTTTTTAACAAGTGATTAATTGGAGGTTCAATTCAATTTGTGCTGCTGTGATGATAAATTAACAATAACGTAGTCTAGTAGACAAAGTCTAGTGGTTTTTAGGCGTTTTAGGCCACCCTGTGGTACTTAAGGCACCTTCCCTTGTGGTAGGGTGCCTGAGCAGTAGGTTCTAGTTCTCTAGTTTCCTGCTAAGGTACACTATTTGTCTTTTTTCCCTCTTCCATGTACTGACTTCTGCCTAACTCCAAATTTGACTCTTTGCTGCTTGACCTGACCTCTGCCTGTTTTCCCCTTCTGACTCTGAGCTGCCTGCTCTAAAAACCTGACTGACTTTGGATTGCTCATATGCTGCCTGCCCTGACCTCAGCCTGTCCCTGACTATGGGTCTGCCTGATCTGCTTCACACCTGTGTCTCTTGACCCCTGCGGGTCAGCTGTCTACTGAACAGGGATTACTTCAAGAGGGAGCAGCTTGATGGTCCAGACTCCAGAACTCTTTATGAAGGCCAAGAAGAGACATGTCGTAGTTTTCTTCCGGCCACCTATCAGGAAAGTTTGCCGTTCTACGGCCGTACCTCCGGCTCACCCCCATTATAGTCAATGGGGCCGGAGCGGACTTCGGGCGGCATGGTGCACTAGCATCGGCACAGATCCGACAGGCTGTTCCCCCGCTGGAACAGCCTGCCGGAGAAGGCTGCCGCTAGTGTGAAACTAGCCTAAGTACAGTAATATCAATGTTCGAAAGATACAGGAATGTGTCCCAGTAATTTGATAAGTCTCTATTGTGTAATCGAAATGCAACAGCTTTTTAGGAGACTGTATGGGCATCTAGAAACTCAGTACTCATATTTCTGAATTATGATTTTTTACTTAAATTTAATCTGTCATCGGGTTTATGTCTGCCTTGTATGAGAGCAGAATAAACTGGTGACAGAGAGACCATGATTCAACTGCAGACCCTGATTGGACCGCATCACTTAATTTTTTCCGCCCAGTCTTTTGTTTTTTACTATCCCTGTTGAACAGTATCGGTGTGTGCTAATCACTGGAGTCTGAACAAGCTTGGGAGTCCTTATATTAATAAGCTTTCTACTTTTCCCCCCAACTCCCTACCCTCTGCCGATTGGCAACTTTCCTCCTATGCACAGACAAGCCCTAGCTACTAGTTAACTAAAGATCAGCTCATAGATGTCTTCAGCGCATGAGAAGAGACGGCACTCAACTCAACACTTGTGCCCCTTCATTTTAGCAATTGAATCTTACCACCCGATCCAACTGCCGAAAACTTGGAACTGAAACACAACAGTATAAATGAATCTCCTAACCACTGAAAGACTCTAGTCTCTATCTGTATATGAGGTGTAATCCCTGACATATAGAAAACATCAGTACTGAAATATAAAGCAGAAGTCAAAGCTAAATGTGAGCAGGTACCATGCATTTTTATAAGCATTTAAGGAATAAAACCAGGAGCTTCTCAAGTACACACCAGAGGATACCCAGAGCTCTGCAGTAAAGACGCATGTGGGAAATCAGTGCTGGTATAAAATGATCAGATTTTAACATTGTATGGAATCAAAATGATTTCTTATGCTCAATGTATCATCTTAAAGTGACTCTTGGTGCCACTCACTAAGCGGTCACACTTTCCGCAGCTTAAAATCCGACCCCAGAGAGTAGCCAAGTATTCCACTTGTGATTAGAGTTTAGTTGTAAGTAGGCAGGGTCAGTAATATGTGTTAAGCTTGTCTGGAAGTTCTCTCTTCTATTACTACAAAAATTATGGTTAAAAGTTTAGATTGGGTAACACACAGTGGTATCACACAGGATTTGCTTTGGCAGTTTTTAGGCGTTTTTCAGTTTTTGCTGCGTTTTTTAGGTAAAAATATGCCAACTCAAGACTTTGCATAGAAGGCTATGGGAAATATTAAGTGCAATGCAAACTTTTTTTGTTGTGGCATTTATTGACACTAAAGTTGTATTTTTGGCTCAGTGGTCATTTTTTTTATTCACAGCATACTCTAGATTATATGATTTTACCTTAATTTCCTGGCATTTTTGTCTCAAACATCCATTGATTTTATTTATTTTTTACCAAAATGGAAAACACAAGTTGCAAATATATGTGGCATATGTTATTGGGGTTATCCAAGACCTACTGTATAATGCCCCCCATATGCCCAAACCCCTCACGGGGAGCGAGGTAAGTACAGCCTGTGTGAGTGACCCGGGCATTTCGGGGGGAATTATAGATCTCTGATAACCTCTTTAATGACATTTTGTAACAATGTATTTTTCCTATACTGCTTCAGAATGAATTGACATTAAAGAGGGTAATATCCTACATAAAAATGCAAAGAATTAAAAAAAATTAGATTAAAAACATACTATTTGGCCTAAAACGCCACAAAAAACACTTAAAAATATTACAAAACACCCTTGCTCTTTTAATAGAATTTTCACTCAACTTTTTTGAATTCCCTCCTAGTTTTGGGTTCCAAAACAAAAGCACTTAAAAGTATAACAAAAACCCTTGCTTTTTTAATAGAATTTTCATTCACATTTTTTGAATTCCCTCCTAGTTTTGGGTTCCAAAATTGCATCAGGAAACCTGACCGTTTGGCTTCTGATGTGTAGAACAAGAACATGGTATGTTCAGACAGTGGCAGACTGCAGAAAGAATTACATATCCTCCACTGATCCTCTACTGAGCCTGTATTACAATCCAGAGCTACCTTCACAACGCCACTAGTAGATCTCAGAAACTGACTCATCTACAAAAGCTTAGCTGAGTTGATAGACACTGGATTAGCAGTGGATGCTGGGAGATGTGAACTCAGAGCTCTGTAACATGGCACAGGATCAGTACAAGATAAGTGAAGAAATAAGTTTGACAAGTTTCTCAGCTCAACTCAAGTTTAGCATGCACTATGACATTTCTTAAAGTTTTGCTATAATTTCAGAAAACTTATGATATGTCATAGTGATATTTCACAAATTTTGATCCTCATGCCAAGACCCCCACTGATTGCTGAAATGAAGAAGCAGTTGGCTGAGCACAGTGCCCCTTTAGCGGTGATGTTATAAGACTGGTGTATAAGACTGTCTGAGGGTGCTGAGCAGTTTTGATCACAGCAGTACATTGTTCAACTGATGGCTTATGCCCTTTTATTTCAGCAATCAATGGTTGTCTCAGCACCGTGTCCCCCACCAATCAAACTTGTGGAACGTCACTATGACATGTTAAAAGTTTTGTGAAATGCAAATTTCACTTTAAAGATTTAAACATTTTTTTTAAATTCCCTCCCCCATAAAATAGTGCATGTAAGGAAATCTATACTTACTACCTGCTCCCCGCTGCTCCATTCCGGCTCCCAGGCTATCTTTACTGGACTTCTGTTCCACGTCAGTCAACTTCTGCACAGTTGGGGTCATGTGCACCACTGCAGCCAATAATTGGCCTCGGCAGGAATGTCTCCCCAAGCGGCACGTGACCCAGTAGTGATGTGCCACTTGGGGACATGTCAATCCTAAGGCTGCAGCAGTGCATGTGACCCTGTCCATGTGGAAGTTAATAGAGGTGAACAAGAAGTTTAGTGAAGACAGCCTGGGAGCCGGAATGGAGCGCTGGGGAGCAGATGGGTACTGTTGGGTGGGAGGTGGGAAACTCCTTTAAGGATTATGGTACAGGGAAATTAGAGTACTAGCAAATTCCTAATACATTAATGTTGATATTTTTGGATTTGTATATGTTTCCTTTTGCAGCGGGATAAATTCCAGTAACGATATATTAGATATTATGATGATTTAATACTGATAATGAGATGAATTCCAGCCTGGAGATACTTTTTAATAGTCATGAAATGTTCTACTTGGCTGGAAATAAGCAGTGGCGGCTTTACAAGCTAATTTGCTTTCTGTAGAAATGTTTTCTTTCTATCGGGTCCTGGCGGTTTAGCTAGGTCAGTTATGAAGGCAGCACAGTAACGCTTATGTTTTATTCTGCCATCTGAGACGATGTGACTTCCTGCATGTTATTCCTGGAGATTAGGCTAGATTAGCTTCTGACTCTTTAAAAATGCAGGAACATTGGCAACTTTGTCATAAACTGCAGCAGTTTGCAGCGGTGTGGCAGCCCCCACAAAGCCAGCCATTCAGATTGCCGAATGAATTCACGAGTCGGACAACTTGTCTTTGCCTAGTAGTTGTGACAGCTGTTTTCTGCTTTCATTATATGTATTCTGTAAAGCTTTCTCTTAAACACCAGGTTTGTCCACAACCTGCATTTTGCTGAGTTTTTGCTGTGATTGTGTTGATTGTTTTGACAGAGAGTTACTTTAAGGGCTTGTTCACACGACCGCGCCGTGTTTTGCAGTCTGCAAAATACGGATGCCGCTCGTGTGCCTTCCGCAATTTACGGAACGGGTGGCCCTTTATAGAAATGCCTATTCTTGTCCGCCTATTCTAGTCAATGGGTCCGCACCCGAGCCGCAAAATATGCGGCTCGGATGCGGACCAAAACCACGGTTGTGTGAACGAGCAAAATGTCACCCTTAAAGTAGTCACCAAGAAATTCAGTGTTAAATGGGTTCTCCGTGAATTCCATATTGATAACCTATCCTTGGGATAGGTCATTAATATGAGAAAGGTGGGCCAAGGGGCCCGTCACTTTCATCGGTCACATGGCCCAGGTACAACTCGACCCCATTCAAGTCAATGGGACTGATCTGCAATACCAAGCATAGCCACTGTACATGTATGGCGCTGTGCTTGGTAACCTGTGAGGAGGTTGTGGTGCTCATTAGTGCTGGGAATTGGACCCCTGCCGACACCAGAGAGCCCCTTTAAACCAGGCAGAATGCTTTGTAGGGCTGGCTCAACTGAATATAATGATACCTTTCACTTAGTGATCTGTTGCCTTATTTTGTGTGCACTCTCGCTCCTCTGCCCTCCTCCGCCAGGTCCTTCTTCTCTTGACTAAAAGTGCCAGTTTCATGTGTAGTGATCTCACCTAACCCTGTTATTAGGGAAGGACCGTAAGGGGCTGCCAGAGTTAGTAGGAGGAGTAAGAGTGCACATAGTGGCTTGGGTCCGCCTTTAGTGCACTTACCTGCTCCTTTGCTTATGGATTAAAAATACTTTTTCTCCAGAATGACGCCATGTATCACTAAGTGAAAGGTATCATTGCAGTCAGATGATCTAACCCTACAAGGCACTGTGCCTGGTTTATTAGTGAGTTTATGCTGACAGACTTCTTTTTAAGTCTACAGTGAATCTTTCAGAAAATCTACATGCATAGCATTTTTGTATTTGCTGTTTTTGTGGCTTTGTATCAGAGCTGTAGCGGGGCTTGCCTTAACCCACGGCAAAAATTCATCTCAGTGCCCTCACCCTGTATCTACTGTAAATGCCCTTGCTGGGCCTGTACTCACGGGCGTAGGAACCGGGGGGGGCGGGGGGGACAAATCCCCCCCAGGAAATAATGCGGGGGGGACAGGTATGTAAAAATCCCCCCCAGCGGCAGCACAATGTGTGTGGCGGTGGCGGGGCACAGGGAGATGAACGCTTCCATTGTGGAAGCGTTCATCTCCACAGTTATCTGTATCGCCGTCCCCAGGACAGCGATACAGATGGCTGTGCTGCGGAGCAGGAGAGGGAGAGGCGTCTCCTTTCCCTGCTCCTCTGATAGGCTGCCGGCACTAGGCCGGCAGCCTATCAGATGTTGGTACAGGCGGCGCGATGACGTCATCGCGCCGTCTGTGAGCCGTACAGCGCGGGACACAGGCCGGATGAGGCCTGCATCGCATCGCTGTGACGGATTGAGGTAAGTATAAGTGTTTTGTGTGTGTGTGTTTTTTTTTTTTTAACTGGCCCCACTGGCTCATAAGGGGGTGGGGGGGTGGGGGGGGTGGAGAGAGAGATTTTTGGCACTTAGGGGGGGGGGGAACTATGTGGGCGTGGCTTGAGGGTGGGTGGGGACACGGGCCCCATAAGTGCTGTCCCCCCCAGATTTTTGGGGCTTCCTACGCCCTTGCCTGTACTGGTCCCTCTCCCTCAGCTGCGTGTCTTTATAAGCTAACAGGCAGCTTACTATGGCAGGTCTGGGCTACAATTATAACTGATCACGACCCTGTGGTTTTGCTGCAGGTGTTTCCTCTTTTTAACCCCCCAGATGCCTCAGTCGCTATTGACCACTGCATCTGAGGGATTAAATGACCGGAATCTGACTCATCTCCAATATCAGTCATTGCTGGTGGGTGTGAACTATATTACACAGCCAGCATGCACCATGCATGAAGGGAACTCAGCTTGTGAGCCCGCTCCATACTCCCCTTAACCACAAATAGTGTGTGTGTTGGTGATTTTGCTTTAAGGGGTTGTTAATTAAAATTATTCATTTCGTTATGTGCATATGATAAGCTAGGGTGTAGCCTGTCATTAAAGGGGTATTAGTCCATCGTAAAAACAACCCCTTTCAAAGTGCAGACACCATATTGATCATGATTTCTCCTGCATTGTGTAGTATTACATGGTAGCTATACTGCTGAGTGGCTGTCCATATACTGTAATACAAAGATGGCTTGAGTCTGGCAAACAATCAGACATTCTCATAGAGCACCTTGCCAGTCTAGCTGATAGAGAGGCATCCCCTATATGATCTCCATTTAGATAAAGGTTGTCTTTATGATGCAGTACTTTTAAAGGGATTTTCCAGTACTTTTCTACTAATGACCTATCATCTGGATAGGTCATTAGTATTCAATCAGTGGGGGTCTGACACCCGCAACCTCCACCGATTAGCTGTTTGAGAAGGTATCGGTGCATGCAGTAGCGCCACTGCCTTCTCCCTGCTCACCAAGCACAGCGCCGAACATTGTATAGTGGCTGTGCTTGGTATTGCAGCTCAGCCCCATTCAATTCACTGAGTTGCCCCTAGACCTTGTGGCCGATGAACGTGATGTCACATGGCTCAGGCAAAGCGCCTGTGCCCTCTCAAACAGCTGATTGGCGATACCCCGATCAGATACTAATGATCTGTTCCGAGGATAGGTCAGTCAGTAGAAAAGTCTCGACAAAAGTATATAATCCTGAAATTGCATTTAAAATGCAGAATTATACAGTGTTGGTTGGATGTTTTCCCCCCACAATAAAAAATGCCCATTGAGACCGTATAAGTAGTTCTTGTAGGTTGTTATGTGGACTGAGAAAAACAAATATAATTTGGTACCCTGCTTCTAAAGATCTCTCCATGAATGTAGTGCATGCTCCATATTTCAATAAAGAAAGACCCCCGTTATGGAAAGATTATAGATGGCTGAAAACGGCAGCAAATCAGTAAATAAGGAAAATGACAACTAGAAAGGTAAAATTCTATGTCTGCCCATGACAGGTTCACTTCCAATCACACAGATGGTTTGTATTGATACATCTTAGTGGTACCTGCTTAGAAAAAAAAAGAATAAAATAAGAATAGCCATTTCCTAAATTACAGAGTAGCGCAAATCAGTTTGACGTGTTTGTCAACCCAGTATAGGAAAATTTATAGCCTCTTTAGTGGTGTCTGTAAATCAACAAGTGCTGAGAGGTGCTTTGAGGACGAGTAGAAAGGGTGAGCAATGGATACACTGTTCTTAAGATTTCAGTGCTGCAGAAAGCAGTGCGGGAGGAGAACTTGGAGCTTGACAGTTAAGCATTACATATTCTGTCTGTAGAACAGCATCCCATCCCATTCCATTCTGCTTCTGTTCCCTCGGCCTGTAGGGCAAGACTGGAGAAAATAACACACCGTGTAATCTTGAGATCTGCCTTTTTTAGTTTTTCTGTCTCTTCTGATCTCCTTTATGTATTTCTTCTTAAAATATAGCTTTTTACTATACCTACATTTGATCCCTAAAACGGTATAAGTCTGTGTCTGATAAGACTCTCAAATCATATTTCTGTTTAGTTTCCTATTCTATATTAGCCTGCATATTTGGCACTGCAGTGCTTCTCTGGAAACATTACATAATGCAAAAATACCTAATACATCTAATAATATTATAAAGGGTATCTAGATAGGGTTGATAGATTCAGTAGACCAGGCATCCTCAAACTGTGGCCCTCCAGCTGTTGTAAAACTACAACTCCCACAATGCCCTGCTGTAGGCTGATACCTGTAAGCTGTTCGGGCATGCTGGGAGTTGTAGTTTTGCAACAGCTGGAGGGCCGCAGTTTGAGGATGCCTGCAGTAGACCATTGTCAGGAGGGAAGCGTTCCTTCCCGGCAATCTTCTGCTCGCTAGCGGAGGAGACCACTGCTATTACATGCAGTAATGTCTTCCACAGTATCGGGAGGAGCTATCGCTAATCCCATTGCTCGTCCCCATACTGAATTATTGTTTGCCGGCAGTAGGGCGTTTTTAGACAGCACCATCTGCCGCCGGCAAACAGTGGTTTTCTGGTGATCGCACAAGTGATCATATTACTCGATGAACATGCGTTTCGCTCGTTCACTGGGTAATTGGCAACACCTTTACACCGGCAAATTATCACTAATGAAGATTTACATGTTAGCAATTATCTGGCGGATTCTTGCCCAGTGTAAAGGGGCCTTTGATCACAATTTGTGTTAAGTGTAAGATCAGCAGTTTAGCAGCAAGACCAGTGACCATTATATGCCAAATATTGAACCTTTGATTGACCGTCTATTGCTGCAAGGTAGTATACACCCATTTGCCTTTCTTATGTGTTTAAGTTGTTCTGCAGTAATGTAAGATTTGTGTTGTAAAATGCCAGCACATCAGACACTAACACTTTGTACTGTGCACTGTGTTAAAATTCTACCAAGGGCCACAGCTACTGCACATCATGGACGGGGGAGCAGGAGACTGAAGGTTTATCTTTGTAGACTGTGCTGCATTAGAGAGTTTTCTCAATGTAACTAGTCTTGTCTGTCTCCAGGAAATATATAGCCACCTCTCCCAGAAAGCATGGAGCAAAAGGTGCATACAGAGCAATCTATAGATATAAAGTTTTAGGTAGGCATGGAAACAATGCTGCAAAGTAAGAATGCATTCATAAATAGAAGTGATAATAGTTTATTAGTTTATTTTTAGGGAGGTTATTTCAAACATCTTGAAGAACTAGCCACAGGTCTTCTGTGGATGTAGGCTTGCTCAGGTCCTTTTGTCTCTTCATGTAATCCCAGACAGACTCAATGGTGTTGATATCAAGGCTCTCTATAGGCCATATCATTACTTTCAGGACTCCTGATTCTTCTTTATGTTGAGGATATGTTGCAGAATAAATTTAGAGCCAGCCGGATTCCTCCCTGATGGTATTGCCTGATGCATAAGTATCTGCCTGTATTTCTCAGCATTGAGGATACCATTAATCTTGAGTAGTGTTGAGCGCAAATATTTGAATCTCAGATTTTTATCGCGAAAATGGGCACTTCAAAAATGCGTGAATATTTCGAATATAGTGATATATATTCGTAAAAACAAATATTAATTTTTTTTTTCATCTGAACCCATTACCTAGTACGGTATACCTACCTGCTTCTTTCTTGTGGGCCAATGCAATATTGTAGTCTGTAGTGAATTAGAATATTCTTCATTATTAAATTTTTTTTTCTCTTATGCGAAAAATCAGCAATTAAATATTCGCGTAATGCGAATATTCTAAAACCCGAATATATAGCACTATAGAATATAGTGCTATATATTTGTTTCTTAGAATATTCGTCATTTTTTCCAATTTAATGTGAACAGTCATTGGCCCAAAAGCAACTTATGCAGGGGGAATCATGACTTCAGATGGGAAAAATTACGAATATTCTAAAAAATGAATATATAGCACTATATTCCATAGTGCTATATATTCGGGTTTTAGAATATTCGCATTACGCGAATACTTCATTGCCGCTTTTTCACAATCAATAGAATAATCTCGAATACGAATATTCGCGAATATTCTAATGAATATTTGCAAAATGTCGCGAATTCAATTATTGCCCCTGCCGCTAATCACTAATCCTGAGCAAATATCCAACTTCATCTGTTGAAGTGGAACCCCAAACTTGCAAGGAACCTCCACCATGTTTCAGTGTTGCCTGCAGACACGCTTAACACTATTTTTAAAAACATTCTTACTTTGCAGCATTTTTTCACACCTGCTTTTTTCCAACTTTTGCACAGTACTGTATATAGGGTACATTTTGATTTTCCTGCTTTATATAGGCATCCATCAGTACAATTGAGCTGTCGTAAAATTCCCAGACCTCTGCTATCACTGTCTCAGACTACACCGCAAATCTGACAAATGAGTTATAGAACACAGGAATTGTCAGCATATTGTGACTGCTCTAGTGATCGGTTTAAAAACTGGACTCTTTAAATGTTTTACATAGATAGGCACAAAGAAAGCAAAAAAAACTTTAAACATATTTATGATTAAAAATATAATGAAGTGTGGAAGTTTTTATAAGCACAGTCAACATATTTACTGAGCTACTAATTTCAACTTTTGTTTCCAACACTAGCTATTGACTTACTGCATTTTCAACCCCAATCATAGAATAGATTTTACCATCAGTTTGACAGTATGCTGGAATATAAGGGAATAGACTGTCGTCATGACAACTTAACATTTTGACATGTCACTAAGGTAGGCGCACTTAGTTTAGCCCACACAATTTTCATGACAGTCGTTCAATGGAAAAGGAATATCAGGTGAGCTTATATAGTTGGGATATGCTTAAATTTTAATATTCATGGATTTCCTAGAACATCAGGGGTAGAAAAAAAAACAGTAAAACTAACAGTAAAACTAAATAATAAATTAATAAGAGGTAAAGTATGAAGCTGCAGATAATGTGTGCATACAAAACATTGCAAATTGGTAAGAAAAGTTTGTGTGTGTATATGAATACTTTTGAAACAAAACCAGGCATTAATTGTATGTAATAAACGAATCATTACGCGATGCATAAATAAAAAAAGGCTCCCATAATGTAGTAGTATATGTGTTTTGTATAATTCTAGAATTAGACAAGCACACCTCATTTGGGCCCAAAATATATTCATATATTTCTCAATCAGTAAAAAAGTTTTATTAAAATATACAACTATGCAATCATCTAAAAATAATCAAATAAAAATAAAAATTGATAAAGGACCAATATAGTAGAAATTTATAAAAGGACCAATATAGTCAAAAATCAGCTGCCATGGTATAGTCCATATTAACCATTAAATCCACACCGGAAACTTGGTCTGACGACCGTAAATCAATAGTCTATCATTCCAGTTATCCTCTGTAGATGCTATTATGATATAGATGTTCTCATAGGACTTTTAGTTAATTTATTTGTAGGATTTCTGTTAATTTATCTGCTTGATTCGATTTTATGTAAAATTCATATCAGTCCTTATGGATCCCAATATACCTCCCTGGTATAAACTGTTATGGTTTCCCGTCATACATAAATTCTCCTCTTTTCAGACTTGCCATACATTAGTCTTTAGATGTTTTTTCAGTGTTGCATCCCCTTACCGCCAGTTAAAGACTTTCTCGCGGAGTAGCTGTATTCCACGCTGACAGCTCCACTATCGCCACTGGCATCCCACGTGGCTCGCTTGTATGGAGTGTCTTACCTCCGGCGCTGCTGATGCAGACACCGAGCTACTTCCGCTGGATCAACGTGTCCCGGGTATCGCTGTGCGGTTAACTTGTGCGGTGGGGTGACAGATATAAGGAGCGCTCCTGTGTATCCTCTTGCGGGGGTCCTGGTACTATTGGTTTTATTCTATATGTTTAAATTAGAATCAACTGGAGACAATGGTAAAAAGGAATCATATCAAGTTTCAGCCTAACTTTTAATCTAAGGCCTAATCTTTCAATCAAGTGACATCACTTCCTGTCTGAGTGACCACACAGTCTAGTTTCAGACTGTAAACCTTGCTGTCATAGTGACAGGCACAAATTCTGGGCCTCGGAGGGAACATGGCAGGGAGGCTGTACCTGTGAAGCGAGGGGCGTAGCTATAGGCTCATGGGCCCTGGTGCAAGAGTTCAGTTCGGGCCCCCCAGTTTGCTCCAGTTGACAAAACTCAGAATAAAATATTACTTAATATTTGTTTTCAGCAGTTTGATCACATAAGTTACGCAAAAATCAAAACTGAGTTACAAGTGGGGACATTCTTGCATTGAAGGCTATGGAAAATGGTTCCCTTAGGCCAGGTATGTCGAAACTCTGGCCCTCCAGCTGTTGCAAAACTACAACTCCCAGCATGCCTGGATAGCCTACAGCTATTAGTGCATGCTAGGAGTTGTGGTTTTGCAACAGCTGGAGGACCAGAGTTTCGAAATCCCTGGCCTAAGGGAACCATTTTTCATAGTCTTCAATGCAAGAACGCAGCACGCCCCCACTTTTAACTCAGTTGTGATTTCTTGCGCAACTTCTACGGTTACGCAAGAAGTATACACACCGTATATAGCCGGTGTATGGGTCAGTCCAGCATTATTGCACACCATGTGGTGTCTGAAGAATTTTTTCACTGCCTGCCTGCGGCCTGCCCCCTGGCACACACACAGTGTCATTAGGTGCCCAGCCAGTCAGCAACAGACAGTCCCACTCCCATCACGCTGGGGGCCTGGGGAGCTGGCACTTGCTTGCAGTGCTCCTCCTGGCTCACAGTCACAGAAGTCACTGCCTGGCCTGCCCCAGGGGCCAGGGCCAGTGCCCCTGCCTGGTGCAGGCCCACACACTGCCTGCCTGCGGCCTGCCCCCTGGGCCTGGCACACACACACACATTGAGTAGTGCCCACTTGCCCACCACTGCCCAGCCAGTCAGCCACAGTCCACTTTCCACAGCAGTCCCACTCCATGATCCCATACCCCATCCCATCACGCTGGGGGCTGGGCGCTGCGCTGCCTGCGCCTGCCCCAGCCAGCCTAACACTCACTCACCTTGCCGCTGCGCCGTGCGCCACCGCACTGCTGTCTGCTTCTGAGTTCTGAGAGTGTGGGAGCCGGAGGTGCGCCGAAACCACGCCTCCTCAGACCTCACTCACTCTCTGCTTCCGCCACCTCTGACACGTGAGCCGCCCACAGCCTCTGCTGTGCCCTATTAGATTTAGTACTCCGTAGTGGCCTGGATTTTGATGGAGGAGGCGGTGGGGGGCCTGCGGGCCCCCCTGGCTCAGGGGCCCGGTCGTAATTGCGACCGCTGCAGCTACGCCACTGCGTGAAGCTTTGCCATGGCTAGATGAGAAAACTTATACTTCAACTTGGGTATGTGATGTAAAAAAGCTTTGGGAGTTATATTAGATTGGTAATAGGGAGTTTTTATGGAGGGATAAAGTGAATTAAAGGTTTATTTTTAATTTTTTTTTATATGAAACGGTTATTAAAATAATAAACCTAAACTTATCTTCCCAGCCCCCTCCAATCCAACACTGTTGCACCATCCTGTTCTCAAGGCTGAGCCAGTGATATATTGTTGTGACTGCTGTGGTCACATCCCATATACTCAGGGGCGTAGCTAGAAATGACTGGGCCCCACAGCAAATTTTTGTATTGGGCCCCCCCCTACCCGCGCGTTTCGCTCCCCCTCTATAATATGCCAGCCATATAGCCCCCCTATAATGTGCCAGTAGTCAGCCATATAGCCCCCCCAGCCCCCCTATAATGTGCCAGTAGTCAGCCATATAACCCCCCTATAATGTGCCAGTAGTCAGCCATATAACCCCCCTATAATGTGCCAGTAGTCAGCCATATAACCCCCCCTATAATGTGCCAGTAGTCAGCCATATAACCCCCTATAATGTGCCAGTAGTCAGCCATATAACCCCCTATAATGTGGCAGTAGTCAGCCATATAAACCCACCCTATAATGTGGCAGTAGTCAGCCATATAACCCCTCCTATAATGTGCCAGTAGTCAGCCATATAACCCCCTATAATGTGGCAGTAGTCAGCCATATAAACCCACCCTATAATGTGCCAGTAGCCAGCCATATAGCACCAGATGCCCCCATAGTGCTCCTCTCCCCATAGTGCCCCTATAATGTGCCAATATCAAGTGCCTCTGTCTTCCCCCATCCCAATATCATAGTGCCATCCTCTCCCCCTGCCCCCTAATGTGTGTGCCAATATGAAGTGCCTATCTCTCCCCCCATTTGCCAATATCATAGTGCCAATAGCCACCTCCTCCCCTGTGGCAGTAAAATAAAAGTCCAGTATTTAAAAAAAAAAAAAAAACACACATATACTTACCTCCATGTTAGGCAAGCCTCATTTATCCTGTCTTTCAGAAAAAGTTTGTGAGGGGAATCGAACCTGTGACCATTAGGATGAAAGGCAAGACACTTATCCACAAGGCTGTATCAGCTGCATAGCTAGGTAGCTAAAAAAAATAAAAATAAGACCTCTAGATAAGGAGAACTTTGATAGTGTATCTATACACATTACAGCTGCCCCAACACACCAAGCTCTGCTACATCCATATACAATGTGCTGGTGCAGCTGTAATGTGTATGGATACACTATCAAAGTTTTCCACATCTTGAGGTCTTATTTTTTTTTTTTTTTTTTTTTAAGCTATCTGTCTAGGCAGCAGATATAGCCTAGTGGTAAAGTGTCTTGCCTTTGAACCTAATGGTCGCAGATTCGATCCCCAGGGCAAGCTTTTCTGAAAGAAAGAAGAAATAAGTTTTAAATAAATAGACAAGGGCGAGAGGACACTGCGATCGGGAGAGGAGTGAGGACACGTGCTGATTACCCAGGGGAGGAGAGAAGTGAGGACAAACACGTGCTTGCCGGGCCCCCTGTAAGCCCGGGCCCGAAGCAGCTGCTTCCCCTGCTTCCCCGGTAGTTACGCCCCTGCATATACTCACTAGCCCAGTGATGGGCAACGTGCGGCTCTCCAGCTGTTGCTAAACTACAACTCCCACCATGCCCTGCAGTAGGCTGATAGCTATAGACAGGCTTTGCATGCTGGGAGTTGTAGTTCTGCAACAGCTGGAGAGCCGCACGTTGCCCATCACTGCACTAGCCTAAACGGTGTAAGACACAAGACTTCTGAAGCCAGTGATTGGCTGCAATGGTGTACGGCATGTTACTGCTGCAGCCAAAACAATACATCAACGAAAAAAGAAATCAAAACTCCCTTATTTGCATTTAAGAGTCCTATGTGTCAGTCTCCTATTACACACAGTTGAATCATGCAGATAATTGTATTGATCTGACTGAAAGGCTCATGTAGGGTGTTATCTAAATTATTATCCCACTGCTTTCAGAGATAATTGAAAGAAAAGGGAGATAGAACATTTTATGTTTTCTGTCTCCCGATAAATGACCCCCTTAGTCTTTCAGTCAGATCAGTGCAATTTTCTGCATGCTTCAACTGTGTGTAATAGGAGCCTGACACATAAGACTTTTATATGCAAATAAGGGAGTTTTGCATTGGAAGATATGAGATCCCACAGTGCAACAAAATATTAAAAGCTGTCAAATTCTGTTAATATTCTGCCCGACGGTTTTCTCATTAGAGCTTGGTCTGGAGTTTCATACAATTATGTCTCTCCAAGTTTCCTGAAGAACTTCAATGTCTGTTTTACCTGCTTTGTCCCTGAAGAAGTGTCTATCATAAAATGCATTGATTCCACCATAATAAAAACGTTACTTCTACCATCTGGATGTTTCTGACTATTTTATGTTCTTTTAGAGTATTAGTGTGTTCCGGGAAGCGGCTTCTGTCCTTTTAGCTCCTGTCAGATGTTCTCTACTCGGCATTTATTCAGATGCATTTCCACCATTTCCTTGTTTGCCGTATTTACTTTGCCTAACGATAGAATATTGGATTAGATGGTCTATGCTTATAGTCAGAATGTTACTTCTGCCTTAGGGTACTTTCACACTTGCGTTGAAGGATTCCGTCAGGCAGTTCCGTCAACGGAACTGTCCGACAGATCAGTTAAGACGTTTGAAAACGGATTTCATTTGCAAACGGATCAGTTTGCAGATCCGTTTGACAATTGTATTGAAATAACGGATCCGTCTTTCCGTTGTCATCCGTAAAAACATGCGCAGTGTGGAGGAACGGATCCGTTAATGCGTCAATTTTCAATGTCGGATCCGCCCTTAATACATTTTAATGGAAATTAATGGCGGATTCGTCATTCTGTCAAGTGTTTCCGCTTATAAGATAAAAATACAACATGCTGCGCTTTTATTTGCGTCCAAAAAACGTGAAAGAACTGAACTGAAGACAAACTGATGCATACTTAACGGAATGCTTTCCATTCAGAATGCATTACACTGGGTTCAGACCTGAGCGTTTTGAAGCCTAGCGTTTTTGGTGCGTTCAAGACTTGCGTTTAGGTGCGTTTTTTCAAGCGTTTTGGTAAATAGTGTAGGCGCGTTTGACGCGCGTTTATGTGATTGACTGCATAGTTGGCCAATGACCAATGATATAGTTTGGCCAATCTGAGTGCTTTAGAGGTGTGACATTCCATGGTGGCTGATTCAGCATGTTGCAAACTTTGTAAAACGCGCATCCATAGGCGCGTTTTACGCTGCACAAACGCCCGAACAACACGCCTATCGCGTTTCCCATTGAAGTCTATTGGCACCAAACGCTCGAAAAAAGCCCGAATTAACGCGAACATACTTGCTTATGCGTCGGACGTTTATAGGCGCCTACGAACGCGCATAAAAACGCGCAAGTGTGAACCACCCCCATTGGAATGCATGGTTCCTGTACTGTTGTGCGTTTTTATGTGCGTTCGAACGCGGCGTTTTACGCGAAAGTGTGAACTGAGTGTAAGGATAAAACTGATCAGTTTTTTTCCGTTATTGAGCCCCTAGGACGGAACTCAATGACGGGTAAGGGTGCTTTCACACTAGTGTTTTTTCTTTCCATCCTAGAGTTCGGGGCTCTAGGACAGAAAGATACGGATCAGGATTATCCCAATGCATTCTGAATGGAGAGAAATCCGTTCAGGATGCATCAGGATGTCTTCAGTTCAGTCTTTTTGACTTTTCAGGACGGAGATAAAACCGCAGCATGCTGCGGTTTTATCTCCGTCCTAAAAGCCTGAACACATGACTGAACGCCTGATCAGGCCTTAAGTCCCATTGGCTTACATTGGGGCCGGATCCGGCATTAAAAAAAGACTGAAGGACGGATCCGTCCTTCAGGTGTGCGCATGCGCAGACCTTTAAAACAGTGAAAAAAATACAAGACGGATACGTCTCTCCGCATGGCAAACGGAGAGACGGATCTGCACTTGCAATGCATTTGTAGACGGATCCGCAATCCGGATCCGTCTACAAATGCTTTCAGTTGTCATGCGTTGTGACGGATCCGGCGGGACGGAAGTGCACGCCGGATCCACACAACGCAAGTGTGAAAGGGGCCTAACGCTAGTGTGAAAGTACCCTTAGTTTATTGAATACTATTGTATATAGACCTTTTTTTCCAGGAACAAATTTTTTAAAACTGCATCGTTTTAGAATGACACACTTTTACAGCAGTTATTTTTACTTTCTACATTTCATTCGCCTTTACCAGTTTTTGTATTTAGGCCCCTTAGTGAAACTGTGATTGGGCTTCATATATATTCACGGCACTTGTCTTTGACACAATACCTGTGATATTCTGGTACTAAAATCTTTGATTTGTATCTGTATGCAGGAAATGTAGCTGCAGTCATTTGCCTGATTATATGGTGCTTTGCTTGAGAATACCAAGCGCAAATATTCTTATGGGAAATTCTGGCTTTGCATTTTTTTTTTTTACATTTTAATTGCCAATCTGTCTTCTCATATAAAATACCGGTGAACACAAGTGTGTGGCTTTTTCTAAAATGATTGACTAAGTAGTTACGTAAATTCAAATGGTGACATATTGTTATCACTTTAACAGCAAAAAGATCATTATGTCAGATTACTGAGAATTTATTTAACTTCAGGAACCACTTTTACCCACAAACATTGAAACTGAGGGTGTTGCCTGTTAGTTCTGCTTTCAGCATTGCATATTTCACATGCAAGTCAATGTTCAACAAGTGAAAAGGCAATTGACTCATATAAATGTCAATAGGCTATAAATAACTGAACAGAGTTTATGTTTTATTAGTTTAGTAAATCTTTGATATTTCAGTGCTTCAAAATTTGTTTAAGGGGTTGTCTGGGATTTTATGTAAGTCAAAAAGCCGGAAACAGTATAAAGTACTAACACTAACCATTGCTCACACATTAAATCGCCTGCCACAACAGCACCACAACTCCAGTGATTCCCGCTAGTCCTACTGAAATGGTGTAATGTAGTGTTGAGCGAGCATGCTCGGCCGAGTACCGCATGTGCTGGAGCGCAATGCCCGAGTCTCCTCCCCTTGGGTGCTCGATCAACACTAGTGTAATGTCATCATGCACAGCTCATGACATCTGAGGCCAGTGATGGCTGAAACTGTCACATGGATGATGTATGGATCATTTATGCTGCAGAACCAGTGGGCACCACTGGAGTGGTAGGGTATTTAACTGGGGAGTAATGGTTAGTTATTTTATACCGTTTACTGCTCTTAGGCACATGTGTTAAACTCTCAGACAACCCCTTTAATTTTTCATTGAAATTGTCCATTTTGATCAACTTTAGGCCTCTTTCACACGAACGTTTTTTTTTGCGAGTGTACGGGCTGTTTTTTTGTGTTCCGTATATGGTACCATTTCAATGGGTCCACAAAAAAATAAAGGAAGGTACTCCGTATGCATTCCGTTTCCGTATTTCCGTTCCTTTTGAAGATAGAACATGTTCCTATTATTGTCCGCATCACGGACAAGGATAGGACTGTTCTATTAGGGGCCAGATGTTCTGTTCTGCAAAAAACGGAATGCACACGGATGTCATCCGGTTTTTTTACGGACCGTAAAACCGTACGGTCGTGGGAAAGAGGCCTTAGACTAAAGTCCTCCAGCTAGGAATTATGCAAAACTGCACTGGAGTGTGCAAATTGAACAGCAGATGACGGCAGGATTTTTTTTGTTTGCCCGAATATCAATTTGATGATCCAAAAAATTGGGCTTTTACAATTTTCCATTTTTATGGCTATTAATTCTGTGAATCCCATATTATGCAATTAAGGTATAATTTTAGAAAATCTTGATCATCATTTTCATATTAAGCATGAGCACAGTGAATGTGACGTGATTAGCTACATGGAATATGTCCAGCTCATATCTTGGGCTAAATTCTAGACAGCTTAAAAAGACATAGGGAACTACAATAAATCGGTAATGATTGTGCAACCTTTTACATTATCAACCAACATTTATTTACTTATGACATATATTACCTTTAATTATTAAAGAGGACCTTTCACCTAAAAAAAAATATCCAAAAGTTATATCACCTTATAGGGGTCAAACCCCTGATGTCTTCACCATTTTTCTTTTTTTAAAACGACCCCCCATTCGCCCGCCTTGCTCCCCGATATCTTCTGCGCCTCATATGCAAATGAGACGTCTTGGTTATAGTAGGCGTTATCTCCAAAGTTATGGTGGGCGTGTCCGGGCGTTCCTCCTCACTCCCTGGCTGCGAGCGCATCCAATAGCAGCGCTCGGCTCTTAGCCAGGGAGAAGGAGCTCAAGTTCTCGCGAGAACCGCGAGAACTTGAGCTTGCTGAGTCCCGGAACCCGCGCCATCTTGGTACACTCGCTATGCTCCTCTTCTGCGCTGGGGAAACCAAGATGGCGCGGGTTCCAGGACTCGGCAAGCTCAAGTTCTCGCGGTTCTCGAACTTGAGCTCCTTCTCCCTGGCTAAGAGCCGAGCGCTGCTATTGGATGCGCTCGCAGCCAGGGAGTGAGGAGGAACGCCCGGACACGCCCACCATAACTTTGGAGATAACGCCTACTATAACCAAGACGCCTCATTTGCATATGAGGCGCAGAAGATATCGGGGAGCAAGGCGGGCAATGGAGGGTCGTTTTAAAAAAAGAAAAATGGTGAAGACATCAGGGGTTTGACCCCTATAAGGTGATATAACTTTTGGATATTTTTTTTTTAGGTGAAAGGTCCTCTTTAATTTTCATTTTAGTTCTAGTGAAGAGAAACTGTAAAGGGTATGTTAATCTTTAGAAACCTGATATAATCTACATAAAAAGTTAAAGGGGTATTTCCATCTCATATTGCTAAGCTATGCCATCATTGATCAGTGGGGGTCCAGTTTCCATCCTGAGATTGATTCTCAGCTGAGAATGAGCTGCAACTCATTCATGTGTTTTTTTTTTTTTCAGTGAACGTCAGCACCCGGGACATCTGGCTGTGCAGGGAACTGCTCAGTGCTGCAGCCCCTTCATTCTCATGAACTGTTAGGGTCCCCGAGGTGGGATCCCCACCAACAATAAACTGATGGCATATCCTAGCAATATGCCATCACTTTATGAGATGGAAATACTCTTTATTTATTGAGCTGAACTGGTTTAGAGTCAGAGATTCATCGGTCCTTTTACACTGATTTCCAATAATTACCTGATTGTCGGCGGGGATGAGAGCTGCATTTACTTGTAGCAATCACCTCCAAGCAATCGTTTGTCACCATAAAAAATCATTGTTACTGGGCAGCAGACCCCTGTTTATACATGCCGATCTGCTACTCAGAAACAATGATTTTAGGCGTGACTGAAAGGTACGGTCACCCGATGAATGAACATTTGCCTTCCACTTGGGCCAGTTATTGGAAACCAATGATTCTACAAATGCTTATCCACAATTATCAGCGTGATTTTTCTCTTATAGTCCAATGCTGCATTCATAATTCTACAATATGCAGGGCTCAAATCTCCCAGCATTCCCTGCTGCCTCAAAGTCCGCATTCAACTTGTCCTGGTTATATACCATCTATAATGTGTGCACAAGGCACTTTAGAGTTGTATGATAGGAAAATGTACTTTCCCACGGTATTATACTAGCTTAGACAATTAATTAGCTTTGGTGTATGACAAGAAGCTTAATGACTGTCTCCAGTAACAAGCAGAGGAATTGTGAATGGACGTAATAAGGCTAGTTTCACACATGCAGTCTGCCTGAGTTCTCTGGATCTAGCATAGCCAGATAGTGCCTTGTGCCTACTGCACCCCATTGACCATAATGGGTTCCAACCCCTCCCTGGCATATCTGCCAGGATTTGACCAGAAAAAAAACGTGTGCAGCAATATTTGTCCGACTGGATCCTGGCTGATAAGCCATGTAGCGTCTAGATCCCCATTGCATCCCATTTTAGTCATTAGGGTCCAGCGGCCACATGACACTGTCCGGCTATGCCGAATCTGGAGAACTCCGGCAGGCTGTTCTCTGCCATAACAGCCTGCTGGAGGCTAACAATCCGTCAATAATTATGAGCATTGAAATTTATCAACTCAGCCCCAGGATGTAATCTAATATACAGTAGGATGCTTCTAGCTGCTTTTATAGTGGCAGTGTCAGCCTTTTAATTGCCTTGACAACTATGTTATATCTTGGAGACAACCAATACATAAATGATTTTCCTCTCTGATATGATTGAAATATTGTTTTGTACAGTCTCAAAAGTTTTTGTCAGTTTGACGAGTCATGAGGATCTGTGGTTAATGGGCACGATGCTAAATGGTTATTTATGGTTCAGTGTTGTTGCTTCCACAACAGATGAAATAAGAGAACAATTGTGCTAGCACTGCTTTATTTCTGACACCCATGAGGAATTAGATGGGAGGGGAAGTAAGCAACATAAAGGAGTTTGTCATAAACATCACTAGAAACAAAAGAACAGTAAAGAGCAATAAAAAAGGATGAGAGAAAGAAGAAATGATTGAGGAGGTTTTACTCCTGTGTAGATTGACATGTATGATCCAGGGGTCCCAGCTCTTTTTGGATAGTTGTCCTTTTTTTAATCATAATTCTTCCTAAGCTTTGGCGTTACCAGTGAGAAATCAACCACTTTTTCTCCAGGACCTTCATTCCAAGCACCAATACAAGATCAAGGTTCTGGACTGTCTAGCAACCCGAAAGGATCTGCAGTTCAGTAATGACAAGTTTTGTGAAGGGGGAGAGGAATTTAAAAAGAATGACCAATTTACGTTCTTTTAGATTGTACCTGTCTGCATTAATTTTCTTAGACAATACTCAATCTGTGTTTCTAGCACCACCATGGAAAGCAAGCACATTATTTATATCTGTCTCGTACGCATTTGTAGCCTGTGACAGAAATTGATATATTACATATTGCTGTCTAAAGTACCTGTATGATCCAATTCTCCAATACCCAGAGGGCACTGCAATTTAAAAACATTTCTGTAATGGAAATCTAATTCAATTAGAGTCGCATACAGCTACAAGAGGGGGGAAAAACCGATTTCATTCTTGTACATTGCAGGTGCATATCCAATATATTCTCACAGTTAATTTCAACAGCCCTTCTTAATTTACCTTGCTGAATACGATATTGTAGAATAAATCTTGCCATCCTTCCTGCCACTATAGGTAGAATTACTTACATGAAAGTAATTTGGTTGTTGCCGCAGTTCCATTTACTTCTTTTCTTCTAATAGAATAATATTGCTGTTCTCCAGGAGAAAAAGGCAGCAGCGTTGATTTGAAACGTGGAGCAGATTTTTATCAAGCAGAGAGAAGAGATGATTTAGAAAAAGTTGTGTTTGGCAGAAAACCTTAAGTTGTTATTGCTATTTTATATCTAGCCTTGAGACTTATTGCTATTTTGTTCTCCTCAACTAAGCACAGGAAAGCTTATTTCGCCAGCAGCGTGCCAACTGCTTTCTCTGTCCTAACATCTCATCAGAAACTTGTAGAAAATTATATAATTCTAAAACCAATTTAAAGGGGTTGTGCACCTTTGGAGGGAGGGGGAAACCCCCCTCTTAGGAAGACCTTTGAAGAGAAGCATACTTACCTGCTTCCCAGCGCTGGCTCCCCTTCACTGCTTCTCCCAGGATGTAAACTTCAGTGTTAGTGCTGCTGCAGCCAATCGCTAGCCAGAGGGGTGATCTGCTGCCCTTGCCTTCATGTGAAATAGTCACATGACACAAGCGGAGAAGGTCACGGCTGCAGCATTGTCAAAACAGAGGTTTGAATGGGTTGTCCGGGTTCAGCTCCTCCATTTTCACCCAGGCAGACCCCCTGACAGGAGCATCGGAGCAGTTTATGCTCCGATGCTCTCCTTTGACCTGCGCTAAACCGCACAGGGCAAAGGCATTTTCAGGAGTTCCGGGCTTTCCATGGGGCTGCCAGGAAGCCCGGTGACGTCACAGGCACTGATGGGCGGACTTTTGCGCTGTCCTAGCCTGTAAAACGCTAAAGCATGCCCATCAGAGCTGGTGACATCACTGAACACACCCGGCAGTGGTGTGGAAGATTTCACCCGGCAGTGTGTTATTGTAAAAAAAAGAGCCCTTGGCCTCCGCGATCTAGTGCAGGGCAAAGGAGAGCATCGGAGCATGAACTGCTCTGATGCTCAAGTCGGGGGGGCTGCCAGGGTGGAAATGGAGGTATGTCCGGGTTCAGCTCTGAACCCAGACAACCCCTTTAAATCTTAGGAGTGCAGCGGAGCTAGTGCCGGGAAGCAGGTTAGTATGCATCTATTTACAGGTCTTCCCAAGAGGTCAGGGGTTGTCAAGGTGCACAACCCCTTTAAGGGTCTGCCTGCCAGGAGCTTAGCCTGCCACATTCCTGTACACAGCTGCTAGGCAGGGGATTTAACCCCTTATGGACCCGCACCGTACATGTATAGTTCAGCGATCGGGCGCGTGCAGGAGATGCGCCTGCCCAACCAGCGGCAGGGATCCGGCAGTCACTGATAGCCGGACCCTTGCTGCATACGGCGGCATTGGTGAAATCACCGATGCCGACGCATTAACCCTTTATGTGCCGCGGTCAGCGCTGACCACGGCACGTGCGATGTCCTTGCGGGGATCGGAGCTGCCATCGGGTCTCCATACTGTTGTGACGGGGACCCGATAGCAGGGAAGGCAGCCCGATACCTTCCTTAGGCATCGTGCCTGCTTTCCGTGACAGCTTGTGGGATCCAGCCCCCTGGATCTCATAGGCAGGAAGGCTGTAAGTGTATTACTCAGTATAATGCACTTACAGCCAATGCATTACACTACAGAAGTATTGTGATGCATTGTAAAGGGGATTAGACTCAACCAAAAGTTGAAGTCCCAGAGTAGGACAAAAAATAAAGTAAAAAAAAAAAAAGTTACAGGGAACCTGTCATCAACTTTATGCTGCCCATTCTAATGGCAGAATAAAGTAGAGACAAGTGAGTTGATTTCAGCGGTCTGTCCTTTGTAAGTTAAAAGTAAGTGGTTGCCGAGAACCAACATCAGAATCATTGCAGACTGGGCCTGGAAAAGAGTCACGGCCACCTGAGAAGAGTCATGGTTATTCATGAGTTCCTGCTCTCCCTGCCCACCTGCTGATGATTGACGGGCTTCTACCAAGTTTTCTCCCTTTCTCTCTAGCAGAGAACTGCCAGTCATCAGCAGATGGACGGGAGAGCAGGAGATTATGGATAACCATGACTCTTCTCATGTAGATTTGACTCTTTTCAATGCCTGCGCGGCTATGATTATGAGGCTGGTTCTCAGCAACCACTTACTTTTAGCTCATGAGTGACACACCGCTGAAATCAGCATTTCTGTCACTAATTTATGCTGCCTTCAGCGAGGTTATAAAGTTGATGACAGGTTCCCTTTAAAAAATAAAGTAAAAAAAAAGCATCCTTTTCCCAAAATAAAGTAAAAAAAATTGTAAAAAATATGGAAAAAAAGAAAAGTAGAAATACTAGGTATTGCCGCATCCGTATTGACCAGCTCTATAAAAATATCACAACAACTAACCCCTCAGATGAATACCGGTTTCTATTTTGTAAGACTTCAGACCTGAACTGGTCCTTAAAAAGTGGGTTTTGGAAATTTTCTGAAAAATTTCAAGATTTGCTTCTAAACTTCTAAGCCTTCTAACGTTCCCAAAAAATAAAATGGCATTCCCAAAATGATCTAAACGTGAAGTAGACATATGGGAAATGGAAAGTAATAACTATTTTGGAGGTATTACTATTTATAATAAAAGAAGAGAAATTGAAATTGGTATATTTCTTTTTTTTTTTTATAAATAAAATTGAAATTTATTGACTCAATTTTACCACTGTCATGAAGTACAATATGTGATGAGAAAACAGTCTCAGAATGGCCTGGATAAGTAAAAGCGTTTTAAAGATATCAGCACATAAAGTGACACTGGTCAGATTTGCAAACAATGGCCGGGTCCTTAAGGTGAAATATGGCAGGGTCCTTAAGAGGTTAAGTCAAGCACTTTCTGCTTGTCAGTGCCTGTGATTCTTGTTTTCCTGGTTCCTGATTGTTCTGTGTACTTAGAATAATACTGCATTTCTGTCTTACCTTGTGTATACCTGCATATAGAATCTTTGCCTTTTTACTGAATTAACCCCTTGTCCACTGATTAGGCTTCTACTGATATATCTGGCTTTGACGTCTCATTTTCTCTGGATAAATCCCTTTTCTTTTTGCCTTCTACTGCCTCTCCTGGCTTAGACTCTGACTTGTTTTACCCTCCTGCTACTCCGTGGCGTCTGAAAGATCTGCTAACTATGAGCCTTCTCCTGTTTTCTGACTGCTTACTCCACAAATGTAACCTGGGTTCCTAACACTAGCAGCTAGGTCCAACACCTTAGATCTAGTGGTGAAGGAAGATAGGTAGCAGATGTAAAGTTTCTTGGCGGTGGTCCCAGATGGTGACCCTGTATTTCTTTCTCACCACTATATTCTGACACTATCAACATTGAACAATCCCTATTACTGACCAAGTGCCAAAGCTCATGTGTCAATGAAGAGGAGGTGCTTGAATTGTGACATTACACTTATCAGAGCTGTGTCCTGCACCTATATAACCATCACTTGGCAGGACAGATTTCAACTTCTAAAAATAAATAATAAAGGTTTCCACTAAGTGACTGCAAGCAGGGATCTTGAAAACCAGAAAGAATATAGTGATTGTCTGCAGCAGTCATGTGCTGTATACCGGCATGTCACCATTGCTGTTTGTACATAGCAGGAAGACTGGGCTGGTGCTGCAGAGGAAAGTGCTGGAGAAGAGGAGTTAGTAGAACATCATTTGGTATTATAGGTAACTATTTTTAATGATCTCAGACATCCCCTTTAAGGTCAGTTTTAGATTGCTACAATGCAGCTTTGCCTCTATTTTTCAGCTGCAGTAGGGGGACCTCCCACAGGTTCTAAAGTCATCTTAGGTGGATTTTTAATGTATTTTTTTTAAATCTGTTAGCAGAATAGTTTGGGTTATGAATATTGTAAGTGCCAACACTTCCAGTCCATATCTTATGCTGTTGCAGGTTTCGTTCTTCACACTAGAGGCTTAGTATCGTATGATTAATTCTAGCTGAGGCAACAGAAGTTGATTCAGGTTCAGGTTCATGGGCTCGTAAAAATACTTGATTAGTATATGTTAACAGAATATGTAATTTTCTTTTCCTTGCATGCTGATTTTTCTTCTAATATTCTAAGCAATTAAAAGCTAAGTAAAATATTGCTGCACAGTGAAATTAAAGGGGTAATCTGGGTATGAATTTTTCTCTTTCCCTGTGCTTCCCCTTCCAGGACCCTCAATTTACTAATTTACTCGGGGTTCTTTTTCTGTCTCACGTGAGTGATCACTTGACTGCGCCCTCTGTGGAGACTGTATTTTCTCCGACATCATGACCAGGCCTCCCATGATCCTCTCTTTCAGAATCCCCTCCTGAATGGTAATGATGTCAGACCCATGTGATCTTGGAGCGGGCTGGTTGATGCTCTTAATCCACAAGTAGGGTAGGTGAAGACCACTGCTTGTCATATCAAAGCTGTGTGGGAGGAAACATTAAAAGGAAGCAGCATGTGGATGATGGAGGGTGTAGTGTGGGGAGTTTTTGGCCCAGGGCAGGGTGTAATAGGCATTTTTATTTTTGTCTGATCTTGCAGCACATAGCACTATGGGAAATGTTGTGGCTGCTGCTCATCTAAGCCCACAACCTGGAAATGTGGGTTGTAAAAACTGGAGCGCTACGGAAGCATGGAGACTTGCACAATTATGCTTTGTATGAGACTAAATAAGATTTACACAATTTGGCCCCTTCAACCCCCTTTAACTATTAATATGGTTAGTATGTTCACACAGCTGAATTATGGCATGGATTTAGGTGTGCTTTCTGTGCTTAAATCTGTGGAATCTGCCCACAAACATCAGCCCATTGATTTCAGTGGGAAATCCACGTGGAAGTTCACAAACTTGTGGATTTTTCAGCAAGAAATGGGAATTTTATTATTATTTTATTATTATTATTTATTTCTAGAGCGCCATTCATTCCATAGCGCTGTACATATCATAAGCGGTGCACATACATAATACAGGCAATTGCCTTAAGCATGAACGAGACAAGTTACAGACTGGTACAGAAGGATAGAGGGCCCTGCCCGTGAGGGCTTACAATCTACATGGTATGGGAGAAGGAGACAGTAGGCGAGGGTGAAGCTGGTCATGGCAGTATGGAGGCAGCAGTGTCACTGGTCGTAGGTAGAGATGAGCGAACATTTAAAAAAAGTCCGTTGTTCGGGGTTCGGGTGGTGGTTAATTGCGCATCCCGTTATGGATTCCACAATAGCGCATATGGAATCCATAAGGGGCGGCTGCCACCAACCCGAACTGTAGAACAGCTGAAGGACCTGGCGTGACGTCACTGTCATGTGATCAGTGCAGGGGGCGTGGCTCAGCACGGGATTTGATCTGAAGAGGTGGGTTTTCAGGTTGCTTTTGAAGGATTCCACTGTAGGTGAGAGTCTGATATGTTTGGGATGGGTCTAAATCTGCATGCAGAAATCCCAGGTTCTCTTTTCTGGAAAAAGCTGCCCTCTGAACATGTCCAGACACATTACTTTTCCAAGATCCATGCCTTATGCTTGATTACCTGATGACCAGTAAGTAACATCAAAGGGGGCTCAACCATGAAGACAATCCATGTCTGTATGCCCCTATTTTGGCATGCGGATGCCAAAAAATAGGTTACTCCTCTTGGGACCCCTCACTAAGGAGGTTGTTTGCACTGTGTTGTGACCACTTTTACTTGCCTAAAAGGTGACTAGTGCCCTTACAAAATCTGTGGACCCATACTGTACCTCTGTGTGCCTCCGATTTTACATGGCAGCTCTTTTCAATGAGAATCTGTGACCTGATATATGATAGACCTATTCTCCAGAAGAACCAATGCTTCTACCTGAGAATACTGGGTGTTATAGAGGCACCTTCAAGTGATGCATGGAGTACCTACAGTTATGCAGTACATACACATGGGCCCCTAAAGGTTGAATTTATACTTTCTCTCTCTCTTTAAGATTGAATGCCTGTGTGGTTGTTGTATGTGTGAGATATATGTTGTTTTAGTGTGTCTTGTGTGTGTCATTGCATTGTATTATATGTAATTTACAAGAGTGCGGCCTAGTAGTCAATCAAAATTTATTAGAATTAGGCCATAAGTCACAGGGCAGTCACCTTGGGTTTCAGTATTTTTCCGCCAGTAAATCATGGAAAAATGTATACTGTCATATATGGTTAACAGTAACAGCCCAGATCTTTGAGATCTTACGGTAGATGTTATGTTTGTATTCTGATGTGTCTATTGTATGGTAGAATCAAGTGATTGAGTCTATAGACCAAACTGAGCAACGGCTCTCATATATCACTTTACATTACTTAGTATCATTTACAGCTATTCATTTCCAACTGCATTTGCAGCCTGGTTGTTACGGGTTTCCCTTATTGTCCTGTCCCCTGATATTTAATACAGTCGTTCCAGTTTTAAATAGCAGATGGAACGGCGCCATGAATACAGAACCTCACATAGCATTACGACTTACATTATTCATTAATGGAAAATCTGTTGCAGCTCTTGATTTGAAATTATTGCCAACTTTTTTGGAATTGCTTTAAAAGTTCTAAAGCCAGGTCATGGGAAACTTTCTCTTATGGGAACTTACACTTATGATACAAAGCATTAGTGTTATGCTTGGTTTTTGTAGTTCTCACACAGCTGAATTTACTGTAAAATACCTTCCAGAAGATCACTGCCAGAGTATTAAATGGTTAGGAACATTTAGGGTCCCTTTATACTATGTGTGGATTTTTTTGACATTATTTTAGCAGTTTTTTTTCTGAGCCATGTTTTTTTCTGCTGTTTTATCCCTATAGAGAAAGAAATATTCAAAAGGCCAGAAAACCTCCAAAAACAAGCATGCTGCATTTTTCAAAAAATCACAGATACTCCAAAAAACTTCACCTAATTAGCAAATATGCCGGTGTTTCCTAAATTTCCTATTTCACATACACCTTCAGCTGTTATCTGGAGCTGGAGTTTTTACTGTAAGAATTGCACCAAAAGACGCAGGTACAAAAACCACTCCTAAAAATGCAATAGGGCACAAAAACCTATGTGTGAACTCACCCTAATATTATATATTGCATTTGGATATACGGAAGTCAATGCCATTTGCTTTTTCCATAAATGATTATGAACACAAATTTTTATGTGTCATTTGTCACAAAACTTTATGATTATTACTATACCCTTATTCCCCACCTTTACCTTGAATTGTGCGCTGTGAATATTATTTTGTTGCAGATTCTTCATATCACTGGAGAGTAACCACGGAAAAGCTTGCAAAGGGACATCTGTTCTTAGTGTTATTTCAGATTCTTCTAGCATATGATGAAGGCCCAGCGTGACAAGATGTGATAATGCAGTAATATGCAGAACTGCATCATCGTCCCAATTCTGCATCATTTAGTCATTTAGCCCCCCTTCCCCCAATGCCTTATTGATACATGAATGCTTCATTTCATAAACAGGTGCATTTTACTGTCCAACCTTCTCGCAGGTACTTCACATGTTCCCCCATAATCTATCATTCAGTTGAGCTCTAGCACCCAACGTCTTCTGTTATCTTTGTATGGCTTCACATTTCCCTTGTTTCCATCCTCTTATCAGGATACATCCCACTCAGACATTACTCAGGCTTCCTTTACATTAATGAGGGACAGTTCAGGTCTTTAGGATAAACCAGTGATGGGCAAAGTGCGGCTCTCCAGCTGTTGCTAAACTACAACTCCCACCATGCCCTGCAGTAGGCTGATAGCTATAGACAGGCTTTGCATGCTGGGAGTTGTAGTTCTGCAACAGCTGGAGAGCCGCACTTTGCCCATCACTGGGATAAACCATCCGCTTTTTCATGCATGTCATTTCTTCTAAGGTTGTTTGTTTTTGTGTGACCACAAAAATTCACCAAACATACAAAACTATAAGTAGAAAACTAAGAAATTGGGAAACAACATGCAGGATTGAAGCTAATATGCAGTGAGATGTAATACTGTAAATGTACCGCTGATGCGTTTTGAGAGAGACACATTTCTTAAATGCAGTAAGTGTGTTAAATTATAATTGACAGTGTCTCCAGGATGTTGTGGTTACATACTTGTTAGAAGGCATTGAGGTCTTTTAACCCGAAGGGGTTCATACTTCTGAGGTAGGCCAGGTTGGTCACATCCATTTTGGCAGTGGATAATGAAAATTGGACCAAGCATCATGGAAAAGGTGTGGAAGGGAAGCAAGAAAGGGCCAGTCAATGGGCATTTTGTTGTTTGCTATGGGGTGACTTTCCTATGTGTACTCCACTGGTGAGTACTTACCTGGACTACTAAAAAGGCTGAGTTAAAAAAATTTCTTTGTGCAGATTGCAGAACCTTTGAGTAGCATACAGTATGATGTCATATTGCTGACTAGAGGAAAGCCCCTCACTGTATATTGTCATATGCAATGTTGTATACAGATTCATTTTGGTATAATCCAGACTTTGGGAGGCTTTAACCCCTTTAAGGACACGGCCATATTTCCGGGATTGGGGACCTTGGGGTTGTCCGGGATTGGGGACATTGTTTTAAATGGTTCCCCAACACATAAATATCTCCTACATGACTATCCTACCTTTGGCTGCCTTTTCTGATGCCCCATATTTGTTAAAGAAATGCTGAGCCGGAAGTAAGTATTTTTCCACATTCAGTGACGTACCGGGTCCCTACTGCACTGCAAAGCCTCTTCTTCCGGCTGGCAGGGAGCCCGGTGACGTCACTATCAGCATCAGGCATTATGCAGAGCGCTGGGAGAAGCTGTACCTCGTGCCAACAGATCATGCTAAACCACACCCCCCAGTGCTAAGCCACACCCCTTCGGTCCAGTGACGTCACCGGGCAGTGCATGTTCACAAGGAAGGAGGCAAGGGAACTATGCTAATTAGCATAGTAACTGCATCCACTTCTAGATAAAGGGAAGGCAGTGGGTGGACGCAAGGAGGCAGTGGAGATGTTAAGACACATGAATATTTATGAGGGGCGGAGTCTAGGCCGAGGAGAGAAACAGCTGTAGCCATGTGTGGCCGCACTGCCCCAGGATCCACAGGGCAGTGCGGCCGGAAATGATTTGACGATCAAATAAAATAAAAACAATGAGTGGGGGACTGTTTTTAGCCATGTAGAAGTGGCGAAAATCACAGAAAATATATGGAGGGAACTTTTCTTAGATGGACAATGTGAGTAAACTTTTTTTTTTAAATAATTTAATCCTGGACAACCCCTTTAAGGCCCAGGCCCTTTTTTGCAAATCTGACCAGTGTCACTTTGTGTGCGAATAACTATAAAACGCTTTTACTTATCCAGGCCATTCTGAGATTGTTTTTTCGTCACATATTGTACTTCATGACAGTGGTAAAATGAAGTTAAAAAAATTCATTTTTATTTATAAAAAAATATGAAATTTGCCAAAAGTTTGGAAAAATTAGCAAATTTCCAAGTTTCAATTTCTCTACTTCTATAATACATAGTAATACCTCCAAAAATAGTTATTACTTTACATTCCCCATATGTCTACTTCATGTTTAGCAAACCTTTAAATTTTTCAGAAATTTTCCAAAACCCACTTTTTAAGGACCAATTCAGGTCTGAAGTCACTTGTGAGGCTTAATAAAATCACCCAAAAATGACGCCATTCTAGAAACTACACCCCCTCAAAGTATTCAAAACTGATTTTGCAAATTTCGTTAATCCACAAGAGTTAATGACAAATGGAGATAAAATTTCAGAATTTAGATTTTTTGGGCAAATTTTCCATTTTAATCAATTTTTTCCAGTAACAGCCAAACAAAACTCAATATTTATTGTGCTGATCCTGTAGTTTGCAGAAACACCCCATACGTGGTCGTAAACTGCTGTATGGCCAAACGGCAGGGCATAGAAGGAAGGGAACGCCATATGGTCTTTGGAAGGCAGATTTTGCTGGACTGGTTTTTAGACACCATGCCCCATTTGAAGCCCTCCTGATGCACCCCTACAGTAGAAACTTCAAAATGGAAAATTTGCACAAAAAAAATTGCTGTTTTGGGACAGTTTTTATTTTTTGTTATTTACATCGTTGATCTGACAGGTTAGATCGTGTGCTATTTCTATAAAGCAGGTAGTTACGGATGCGACAATACCAAATATGACTACTTTTTGGGGGGTTTTGTTTGTTTTACATAATAAAGCATTTTTGAAAGAAATAATTTTTTAGTGTCTCCACATTCTGAAAGCCATATTTTTTTTTTTTTTTTGGGCGACTGTCTTATGTAGGAGCTCATTTTTTGCGGGATGTGATTTTAGTTTTATTGGCACTATCTTGGGGTGCATATGACATTTTGGTTGCTTGCTATTACACTTTTTGTGATGTAAGGTGAGAAAAATGGCTTTTGACACCATATTTATTATATATTTTTTTTGCTGTGTTCACCTGAGGGGTTAGGTCATGTGTTATTTTTATAGAGCAGGTTGTTATGGATGCAGCGATACCTAATACTTTTTATTTATTTATGTAAGTTTTACACAATAATATCGTTTTTGAAAAAAAAAAATCATGTTTTAATGTGTCCATAGTCTGAGAGCCATATTTTTTTTATTTTTTTTGGGTGATTGTCCTCTGTAGGGGCTCATGTTTTTATTTTATTATTTTTACGCTATTTACCTGAGGGGTTAGATCATGTGATATTTTTATAGAGCAGGTTTTTATGGACGCGGTGATACCTAATATGTATACTTTATTGAAATTAATTTAACTTTAGCACAATAACAGCGTTTTAGAAAAAAAAAAAAACATATTTTAGTGTCTCCATAGTCTGAGAGCCATATTTTTTTATTTTTTTGGGCGATTGTGCTATGTAGGGGCTTATTTTTTGCGGGATGAAATGGTGGTTTGATTGATACTATTCTGGGAGGCATACGCCTTTTTGACCGCTTGGCATTTTTTGTAAGGTGACAAAAAATGGCTTTTTTACACCATTTTTATTTTATTTATTTTCTATGGTGTTCATCTGAGGGGTTAGGTCATGTGATATTTTTATAGAGCAGGTTTTTATGGGCGCGACGATACCTAGCATGTGTAGTGTATTTTTTTTATTTTTATTCAGTGATAAATGTGTTTTTTTATTTTAACTGTTTTTTCATTTGGTTCTTGAAGATTCAGTGGGTCTGATGTCTGTATAATTCCGTACAGTACACTATATAGTGAACTGTACTGTATTTTTAACTTTAGAAAGTCTGATCACTAGCGATCCCCCGCCCGACTCCTCTCTAATATTCATTGGTGGCACAATATCATTCAGGGCTGATCTCAGCCGGTCACAGACTGCAGGGATCAGAAACTGCAGAGAGTGCTGCAAACCACCCCTCGGCATTGTAACAAGGTACCTGCTGAATGATTTCAGCAGGTACGTTGTTCCGATCACCGCCGGCCGAGCAGCGGTGATCGGTAGTACACATGACGTACCGGTACATCATGTGTCCTTAAGGGGTTAAGTAAAAAAAAAAATATGAAGGTAAATGAGCATCTAGGATATACTATAAGCTAATGAGTTTCAGCGAGGGACAGCACTGCGGGTGAGATGACATCTGCCATAGCTTCTCTCTTTAGCTGGAAACCTTTAGCTTCCTGACAACCATGCATCAGATTGTTCTGAATTTCTCTGCAGGACTTTACAGCACTATGAAGTTGATTTATTATGCCCTTCCCCGCCCAAGGGACCAACAGCACAATGCAGAAAAATTCAAAACCTGCAGACAAAATGTCAAAGAATGTAAAAAAAAAAAAGTATATAGAATCTTCCTTTTGTAGCAGCATCTGCAGTGCTGAATATGTAGGGATTTGGGACTCCTACATATAGAGCTTATAAGTTTTACTATCACATAAATCAGGAAATATATACGTTTACTGCACTATGAATACACATTTCTTGTGCAGTATGTAGTATTGTCTACAGTGTAAAGCACTATGATTGCATTCCAGAATGTTCTCCTTGCATGTCCATCTTTCAAAACTATTTTACAGTCTACCTACTGTAGGTAATATACTTACAAAGCTAAATAACATTTCATTACTTATCCTATAATGATCTCGAGTTACAACCTAAAGCATCTTTATAGCAGCATTGATCAATTCTGCATTTCAGTTGTAAAAAAGTCCCAGGATTCCTAGGTAGCTCCAGGGGCATAACTATAGGGGGTGCAAAGTCTCTACCGGGCCTAGGAGTCCGAGGGGGCCCAAATACCCTTGTGTCACGTAAGAAAACACTGGTATTATAGAAAGTGCATGCTGGTCAAGTTACATCTCTGGCTGGAGGGAATAGGTTTGGTCAAGAATTTGGCATGAAGGTGTGCCGTTTCAATTTTTGCCTCAGGCAGCACGAAGGCTATGTGCTTCTATGGCCACAAAGCACCGAGTGAAGGGGGGCCCAAGCTGAACTCTTGCACCAGGGCCCATGAGCCTTTAGCTACGCGCCTGGGTAGCTCCATGACTACAAAGAGCTTGTGCTCCTCGAGAAGTGTTTTCTCTGTACCATAAATCAATCATAAATAATAATAGTAATAATTGTATAGTGCAGACATATTCCACAGCACTTTACACTTCGAGGGTTAAAGGGGTTTTCTGACTGTTTTATATGGTATCTGATCAATGGGGGTTCTACACCTGAGAGCCCCGCCAATCAGCTGTTTGAGGCCTTCTGGTGATTTGCAGTAGGTCAGGGACATCACGTATTACGGTCACGTGGCCTAGGCGTGGCTTAGCTCCTTTCAAGTGAAACACATCCTCTATACAATGTACAGTGTGAGGAGGTCATGGCATTCACAGGAATGACGTAATTTTCTCAAACAGGTGATTGTTGGGGGTCCCGGGTGTCGGATCACCACCTATCAGATACTGGTGACCTATCCTGAGGATAGATCATCAGTATAAAACAGTCAGCAAACCCCTTTAACGTACAGATGAAATTATACATTACACTTGTAAGACACTAAGCAGTTGAAACAATAGGAGTGAGGACCCTACTCGCAGGAGCTTACAATCTATGAGGAAATGGGGGTAACACAGCAGGTATGAGTGTTTGTTTTGTACAGTGGTCCAGCCATCTTTTATACAAATTGGGAAGCACAAATCCAGCTGCATGAGCCAGCCACCAGCCGTTACCTGAGTATTCTCAGATATGAACTGCTGTTGGCAGTCCCATGGTTCCTGTGCCGCCCTGTTCCCATCTGCTGGTCCTGTGATTATAGCTGTCACTCGACAGTTAAAATCAATTAAATATCTAGATGAACCTCCGGCTGTCTGTTGTCAAGCTTGTTGACCGTTTCTAACAGCAACCTACAAAATTGGTGGATTATAACACATTGAGAGTAAATTTTTTATTATTCTGGTGGTAGTAGAGGGCTAGATGCATGAAAGCATATATTCTAGTAAAACAGGGTAAAGACTATAATATATATAAGACTGTGTGGTGTTTAGTTGCACTGTATGAAAAGGATTACTTAAAAGGCTATTTATTACACTATAGCAGGGTCCAGCAACCTTTGGTGCTCCTGCTGTTGTGAAACTACAACTCCCAGCATGTACTCTCGCTTGGCTGTTCTCTGAACTCTCATAGAAGTGAATGGGAGTTGTAGTTTCACAACAGTGGAGGTTGTTGACCCCTGCACTGCCGACACTACAGTGCAACATCTGGCCACTGTGCCTTCAGTGGTCAACCCGTTCTGACATTATTATATAATATTTTAGTAGAATATACAGTCCTGGGGAAGCTGCAAAGAAATAAATCAAACTGAGAAACTGAACTAAATTAAAAGGATTCAATAGGAGAAAGTATTTAAAATATGTAATAAAAAATGTTAAAATTGGAAATCATCTAATATCTGTATAAGAATTATATCAAAATGAATGCCGTCAGATGGCTACTGGGCAGCACAGCTTCAATGCCCCTGAGAGACTCATCATCATGTGCTGCAGAGGGCCACCTAGTGGTGACGTTTAGACATAGATGGAAACTCATGGATGGGTAACAGCATAGATTCTCGGAGTGTGTATTCTCTGACATTTCATTTTCTCCAAGAACACAAATGCCAGGCTTCATCCGAATGCATCTCCACAGATAAGGCTACTGCCTGAGCCACCAGATCCGGGCCGGTACATTGAAGCGCATAGTGTCTTTGGTTTTAAACAATTCATTTTGGTTTTCTGATTTGACTAAACTAACTTGTGTTACTTTATTCACAGTAGATAGCAATCCTCCATCCGTATTGATGTATGTATTGTGCAGCATGATGTGCATTGCTTTGTATTGGCTGCACTGCACCCTAGTCTAGCAACAGCAGCAAGAGGACCTGGTTTTCTGAGGTTTACAGAATTATCCTAAATTCTAATGAATTCAACAGATCAGCCATTATGTAAAGCGTGAGCTGAGGTTGGCATGACTATTTAGTACACAGCAGTAACCAGAGGCCACCTAAATAATTTATAAGAGTAAATTAGTGGAAGCCAGTGCATTTAGCTCTTGGGTTTATCCTAGGCCTGCCTTCATCTTTAAAGGATGCTTTGCATTGTATAAAACATTAATTATATGGGCTGCATTTACTAATTTACTGCATTTACTGTCACTTACTAATAACGAGAGAGTACAAGCCATCCATATCTTTCTAACCATATCTATAACTGGATATTTGTATTAAGTAAGTGATTCAAAAAAAGCTTGGACACTCTGTCAAGGGTTATTCTATCATCAAGGATCAGGGCATGACCTGCTGAGCGCTCCTTGAGGACAGGTTCAAGAAACATTGGGACAAATGTATTAATTTGAGAAATGCCCCAAAATTTGCAAACTTTGTTTAGACCTATATTTATAGATGCAACTATGCAAAAAAGAATACTCCAAAAAGATTAAACGCAGGCCTATCAATACACTTTTCACCCTGCACTGACCCAGCAGGGATAGATTGATTGGGAAGCACTTGTCTGTAATGCTATGCACTCGTTCTCCTGGATCTATCGAGGAATAATCATAAGGGCACCAGTGCCTTTTATTATAGGCCTCGGTAGTATCTTAGGATTTCTCTTCAAGTGTAATTACTTTGGTGGAATAGCTACACAGGGAACTGTAGCACAGATTGCACTAGTCACCTTTAGGATTTCCTACTTTTCCCTTGGTTTCTTGTAGTTATAGCCACTTGATCATTGTTAGCCCCAATTTAGTGAAATTTTTCTGGATTAACTAAGGCTGTAGGGCAGACCACAGACTCGGTCTCCACACAGTAGGCAGTTGTCTATATTATAGTCATGCTGACAGAGGGTAATTTACACTTTTGTTAGCAATCAGGAGACAGTAAGGGTCCTTTTACATGAACCGATGTGCCAGGCAATCAGATGTTCCCCAATAATTGCCTGATCGTCAATGAAGATGAGAGCTTCATTTACATGCAGCAGTCACCTCCGCCTTAGAGTCCTTTCACACTTGCGTCCTGAGGATCCGGCAGGCACTTCCGTCCCGCTGGATCCGTCAGAACGCAAGTCGTCTGAAGCATTAGAAGACTGATCAGGATCCTGATCAGTCTTCGAAATGCTTTCAGGTTACTATGGCAGCCAGGACGCTATTAAAGTCCTGGTTGCCATGGTAGTAGTGGGGAGCGGGGGAGCGGTATACTTACAGTCTGTGCGGCTCCCGGGGTGCTCCAGAATGACGTCAGAGCACCCCATGCACATGGATCACGTGATCCATGCGATCACGTGATCCATGCGTGTGGGGCGCCCTGACGTCACTCTGGAGCGCCCCGGGAGCCGCACGGATGGTAAGTATACTGCTTCCCCCGCTCCCCACTACATTTTACCATGGCAACCAGGACTTTAGCTTCCTGGCTGCCATGGTAACCATTGATAAAAAGCTAAACGCCGGATCCGGCGATGCGCCGAAACGACGTTTAGCTTAAGGCCGGATCCGGATTAATGCCTTTCAATGGGCATTAATTCCAGATCCGGCCTTGCTGCAAGTGTTCCGGATTTTTGGACGAAACAAAAAGTGCAGCATGCTGCGGTATTTGCTGCGTCCAAAAAACGTTCCGGTCCTGAACTGAAGACATCCTGATGCATCCTGAACGGATTTCTCTCTATTCAGAATGCATGGGGATGATCCTGATCAGGATTTTTCCGGCATAGAGCGCCGAGGACAGAACTCTATGCCGGAAAACAAAAACCCCAGTGTGAAAGGACCCTTAGGAGGACAAGTGCTCACTACTGCAGTCGCCTGCCCCCCCATAGATATTCATGTTTTTAGGCAGCAGATCTGCTGCACAGGAATATTTTTGGTGCCGGCGGGATGACATGATCACCTTGCTCATTCATCGGGTGATTGCCAGAACCTTTTACACATGCTAAATATTAGGAATAGAGATGAGCGAACTTTAAAAAAAAGTCCGGTGTTCGGCGTTCGGGTTGTGGTAAGTCGCGCATCCCTTTATGGATTCCACTATAGCGGCATATGGAATCCATAAGGGGCGGCTGCCACCAACCCGAACTGTTGAACAGCCGAAGGACCTGGGGTGACGTCACTGTCATGTGATCAGTGCAGGGCGTGGCTCAGCACTGGATCAAATCCAGTGCTGAGCCACGCCCCCTGCACTGATCACATGACGGTGACGTCACCCCAGGTCTGTCCTACTGGATTTGATCCAGTGCTGAGCCACGCCCCCTGCACTGATCACATGACAGTGACGTCACCCCAGGTCCTTCGGCTGTTCAACAGTTCGGGTTGGTGGCAGCCGCCCCTGATGGATTCCATATGCCGCTATAGTGGAATCCATAACGGGATGCGCGACTTACCACAACCCGAACGCCGAACACCGGACTTTTTTTTAAAGTTCGCTCATCTCTAATTAGGAATAAACGTTTATACAAATGCTCATCCCCAATATTCTTCCTGATTATTGTTCAGTGTTAAAGGACCTTAAAGGGGTTGTGCAAGAATGGGGTGGTGGGTGGAGCTTGGCAAACTCCTCCACTTTAACAGACCTGTAAAGGAAAGCTGATTTACCTGCTTCCCAGCTCCCCGTTCCTTCTTCTTCTGGCCTGCGATGCTCTGTTGGGCTCTCTCGATTTGAAAACATCCAGTTTGACATCACTACAGCCAATCACCGGCTGTGGCAGAGACCACATCCTCTTGTGTCATGTGACAGTTTGCCATGACGTATTGGGAGCTGGTCACTGACGCAGACAGTAATAGCCTGCGGCAATGTCAAACCGAATGTTGACATCGAGGAAGCCCAGGGCCAGCAGAGCCTGGAGAAGAAGAAATGGGAAATAGGTAAGTCATCTTTCCTTTACAGGTCCTCCATACTTGCTTGTCTTTGGATAATGTTTACTTTTCCCATTTGTAAGCATAGTACTTTTTAGTCAGTTCTTTTACAGATGGCTAAGGATTAACCCGTACAGTACCAGCGTCGTACATGTACAGCACTGGCTACTGTGTCCAAAATCCAAAATATTGTAATGCATTGTACAGGGGATCAGATCCCCAAAAGTTGAAGTCCCAGAGTGGGACAAAAAATAAAGTTAAAAAAAGTAAAAAAAATTAAGTTTTACACTTAAAAAAAATAACAGTTTTAAGTTAAAAAAACGTACTTTTTCTAAAATGAATTTCTAAAAAATTGTAAAAAATACAATTGGGTCATTATCGATCAGCTCTATAAAAATATCACATGATCCACCCCAGATGAACGCTGTTAAAAAAAAACATCCATTTTCTGGTCACGTTGCCTCACAAAAAGTGTAAGAGTAAAACATGAGCTCCTAAGTTCCAGCAGTGGATATCATAAGAGTACTATAGATGTCCGCTAAACTAAGGGTACTAAGGGTAGGACATGTCGTACTTTTTGTCCGGCCGCCTCTCGGCATGCTTGCCGTGCTGCCGCCGGAACTCCGGCCTGCCCCCATTACAGTCAATGGGGCCGGAGCGGTAGTCCGGACGCACGCGTGTACTAGCGGCAGCATGGATCCTACAGGCTGTTCACCCGCCGGAACAGCCTGCCGGTGTTCCTTGCCGCTAGTGTAAAACTAGCCTAATACTTACATGTACCTCGTTCCACTCTCTCTCTCTTAGTAGCTAGTTTTTAGCTATGTTTTATGGTTCAGTGTGTCTCCTTCTCCCTGGCTGCGAGTTGTCCAGTCACAAAGGAGAGCGTCACAGCCAGGGACAGCCAACTATCTGTTGTGACAGTCTAGTCAAGTATGATCTCCGAGCGTAATAATTTTATTCAGTCCTAGCAGTAGTCCCTGCAGTGCAATATGGGGAAAGTGGGAGTTTGAGGCACTTTCCTCTAATCGAGATATTAGCACAGTGTACGCAAATAAACTGAAAGGATGGATGATGTCACATTATGTAGGTGATGTCATTTCAACTTTTATTTAATACACATTTACAGATGAGAGCTTAAATAAACACATTTGGAATAAAAAGTAGGGAAAAAAACTGTTTATTAAGTTTCAAATCGGCATCATCTGACTAAAGGTTCATCAGGATTTTGTGGCTTGAAAGTGTCTCTTGGTAAGATACATGTTGGCAAAATTCTGTTCACAAGTTTAGAATTTGTTAAGCTGTAGTTTTAGGAAGTGCCACAATCCATACAACAACCTCCATGGCATGCTGCATAGTGCATACAAAAAGACCAGACGTCCATAGAGGCCGCCCTTAACACTTGTACTCGTTTTATGAAAGTTCAGCATTGAATTACGCCTCTTTCACACGTCAATGTTTTGCTCAGTGATTTCCATCAGTGATTGTGATGTCAACAACACAAAAGAGGACCACATTTTTCCATTATACCATACCTCTGTGTAGGCTCCATTCTTGGTTTGGCCCACAATCACTGATCAAATCACTTAAGTGTGAACTAAACTAACACTCAGTTCACACTTTCGCGTAAAACGCCGCTTTCGAACGCGCAAAAAAACGCACAACAGTACAGGAACCATGCATTCCAATGGAGGTGGTTCACACTTGCGCGTTTTAATGCGCGTTCGTAGGCGCCTATAAACGTCCGACGCATAGGCAAGTATGTTCGCGTTAATTCGGGCGTTTATCCAGCGTTTGGTTCCAATAGACTTCAATGGGAAACGCCATAGGCGTGTTGTTCGGGCGTTTGTGCAGCGTAAAACGCGCCTATGGATGCGCGTTTTACAAAGTTTGCAACATGCTGAATCAGCCACCATGGAATGTCACACCTCTAAAGCACTCAGATTGGCCAAACTATATAATTGATCATTGGCCAACTATGCAGTCAATCACATAAACGCGCGTCAAACGCGCCTACACTATTTACCAAAACGCTTGAAAAAACGCGCCTACACGCCAGTCTTGAACGCACCAAAAACGATAGGCTTCTAAACGCTCAGGTCTGAACCCAGTGTAAGAGGTGAAAATTCGACCTTTTTGTGAAAATGTGCCGCCATATATCAAGAAGTGAGCATGTTGTTATAACACTACACTATAAATATGAATGATCATTGTGCTATCGCCATACATGTGTATACAGGCCTTCTTCTTCACACCCAGTAGGCATCCCACACACTGAGCTCTTCCCCATCTTCTTTAGTTTGTACAGTAGTCTGAATGATAATTTTTCTTGCAGCACAAACACCATATGCTGCTGTGTGTAATCATGAGGATGAAGGCATGTATTCCATAGCAATTGTACAATCTACAGCTGGCAGTTACATATGTTTGAAATAGTGACTGACGTTATTCCTTATTTTGTATATAATGTTCTATCAATCACGTGAAATCTTAGGCTTTTGTGATTTTATAGAAGGTAATTACTTTGTCGTTTTCATTCTTTCTAGAGGTAACGTTATTTCATTGAACTATCAATGGGGATTTTACAAACTCTATGAGGAAGAAAAATTAATGGTCCAACTACACGGGATAGAAATGTCTGATTGCTGCAATACCTGGCATGCAGTCACATCTCAGGCTGTCCTATAAAAAGGATCTCAGAGGCTACTTCATTAGGTGGCACCTTTATTACACATCCATATCTCTGCCCAGGCACTTAACAGAAGGAAATTTGGTGTCACGGTACCAGTTATATGTCCTGCCATTGACAGACAGCCACCACTGTCTTTGGTTGCAGTGGTGTCACGAATGAGGAACCTCAACTGCTATAGAATGGAACGGTATCATCTTTAGTGTTGAATCCAAGTTCTGTTTGGGATCCCACGACTGTCAGGTTTGTGTATAGAGGACTTATGGGGAACTCTTCAATCCTGCCTTTGCTGTGGAGCTACACTCTGCCCTAACTGATGGTGTGATGATGATCTGGGGATCCATCACATCTGACAGTCGGTCACCCCTAGTAGTGATATGCGGGACACTAACATCTCAGAAATACGTGCAGGGCATCCTGTATTCACATGTGTTGCTTGGCTTCCAAATGGCATTTTTCAGCAGGATAATAGACAGCAAGGGTTTCCCAGGAATTTCTGCTCCAGATTGTAACACTTTCTAAACATGCCTGGTTGCCACATTTATTGCCAATCGAGCATTTATGTGACCAGCTGGGATGCCATCTTCAGCAACCTATGAGTGTGCAGGATCTACAAGCCTAGCTTCAACATCTGTGGACAAATGTGCCTCAGGATACCATAGAGAACCTGTATGCGTCCATGACCAACCGTATGTCATCTTGTATCCAGGCCCAACAGGATACTAGAGTGTTCTTTCAATTGTACAGTTTTTCCCAATAACCTTATCCTTGGCTCTATTATAGTAATCACTTCCATATATAATCATTATATTCACAATAGAAAGTTTCATTCAATTCCAACAACTCCTCCTTGGTTCATTTTTTTATGTTGTTGAATGTACGTAAAAATGCGTAATGTAGTGCCGTGCTTTTTGTCAGGAAAAAGACCCCATTAAAATATACGGTAAGCTGGTCTGATGGTCAGCTGACCACAACAGACATGGAGAGAACCATGTACCGTATGCCTCAGAACCAGAGATAGACCTTGTGAAGGACTGTCTACTCTGGCTAATAGGGGGACATACCTCTATTATGTCCATACGCCACTGTCTGAGTCATATTAATCCCTATACAAATATTGTTTAGGCAATATTTTAATGCGCCTTTTCCTGTAGTTTCTTTTCCACACTTTTTTCTTTAAATGCTGCGGCCAAATGTTAGCTGAAATTCAGCCATTTTTTCACTTATAAAGCCATTCAGCCATTCTTTCTTACTTTTTTTTGTCCATGGCCTTTTTTTTCCAAAACACAGTATATGCCATGTATGTTTTTTGTCATTTTTGCATAGGCTTCTGTATAGCAAAAATGCTTGTAAAAAGCAAACAGAATACATTTATGACAGTTTTTACAAGCCAGAAAAAAACTCTACAAAAAGTGCGGATAAGGGTCGTCTCAGAAGATCGATTTTATCAAATCAAGGTGAAGTTAGGTGTCTTGATGATTGGAACCATTTTAAATGCATTGTATGTCAAAGGAGAGTCTGCATTGTAGCATTGTATACTTGTCATCGGTTAGTGCTCTGTTGTACCACATTTAAATTACATCTCTTCTCCCTCTCTCTTCTATTCTGTCTCTCCTTTCTCAAGTTACTTCTCCTTTCTCTTCTCTCCTCTTGCTCATATTGAAGTTACATATCCTCTCTCTTCTCTCCTCCTCTCTCACGTTGAAGTTACATCTCCACTCTCTTCTCTCCTCTTCTCTCTCTTCTTGCTCATAATGAAGTTACATCTCCTCTCTCTTCTCTCCTCTTCTCTCTCTTCTTGCTCATAATGAAGTTACATCTCCTCTCTCTTCTCTCCTCTTCTCTCTTCTTTCTCACGTTGAAGTTACATCTCCTCTCTCTTCTCTCCTCTTCTCTCTCTTCTTGCTCATAATGAAGTTACATCTCCTCTCTCTTCTCTCCTCCTCTCTCCTTTCTCACGTTGAAGTTACATCTCCTCTCTCTTCTCTCCTCCTCTCTCTTCTTTCTCATGTTGAAGTTACATCTCCTCTCTCTTCTCTCTCTTCTTGCTCATAATGAAGTTACATCTCCTCTCTCTTCTCTCCTCTTCTCTCTCTTCTTGCTCATAATGAAGTTACATCTGCTTCCTCTCTCCTTTCTCACATTGAACTTACATGTCCTCTTCCTCTCTTCTTCTCTTTCTTATTTCTCTCTCTTCTATCCTCTTCTCTCTCTTTCTCACATTGAACTTACATCTTCTCTCTCTCTCTCTCTCCAATCCCCTTCTTTCTCTTCTTTCTCACATTGAAATTGCATCTTTATTCTCTCTCTATTCTCTCCTCTCTCCTCTTGCTCACATTGATGTTACATCTCCTCTCTTTCCTTTCTTACATTGAAGTTACATATCCTGTGTGTCTTCTGTCCTCTCCTCTTCTTTTTTTCCTCAAATCCTCTCCTTTCCTCTTCTCTCTTTCTCACTCCTATCCTCTCCTCTTCTCTCCTGTTTTGTATCCTCTTTTTTCTTCCATTTCCTCTCTCTTCTCTTTCAATATTACTTTTCTCAAGCATTGCTAGATTTAATCTAGAAGGCAATTTATAATTGTTGCCTTAGTTCAGCGTTTCTCAAATAGTGGGGATCCGTAAAGGGGGGCTCCAGGTGACAGGAGATGAACGCTTCCACTGTGGAAGTGTTCATCTCCATAGTGATCTGTATCGCCGTCCTCTGGACAGCGATACAGATCGCTGTGCGGCAGGGGAGGGAGAGGCGTCTCCCTCCCCTGCTCCTCTGATAGGCTGTGGGCCTTGTGCCGGCAGCCCATCAGAGCGGTTCAGGCGGCGCGATGACATCAGAGTGCAGAGCGGGACACAGGCCGGAAGAGGTCTGCATACCCCGCTTCCAGTATTGGGTGGGTGGGTGGGGGTACCCTGGACCCTATTGGGGGAGGGGAGAGCCTGCACATAATTTTGGGGGTAGAGAGCCTGCACATAATTTGGGGGGAGAGCCTGCACATAATTTGGGGGGAGAGCCTGCACATAATTTGGGGGAGAGAGCCTGCACATAATTTGGGGGGGGGCAGAGCCTGCACATAATTTGGGGGGGGGGAAGAGAGCCTGCACATAATTTGGGGGGGGGGGGGTGAGAGAGCCTGCACATGATTTGGGGGGAGGGGGGAAGCCTGGACCCTGCACATGATTTGGGGGGGGGGGGGGGTTAATGGAGCCTGCACATGATTTGGGGGGGGGGGGTTAATGGAGCCTGCACATGATTTGGGGGGGAGGGGGGGTTAATGGAGCCTGCACATGATTTGGGGGGGGGGGGGGTTAATGGCCCTCACCTGTGGGGAGATTGGTGTACTTATAACAATTTTATAGACAAATGATACTATTTACAGTCGCGCGGGCGGCGCGAAATGTTTTCTTCTTCCTAGGGGGGGGGCATGACGGAAAATAATTGAGAAGCACTGCCTTAGTTGGACCTTTGGATTGTATTTACAGCTGCAACCAAGAACCCTTTTGCTCTCCTGTTGCTGATTTTGAAGAAGGAGTCTATTGGCTAGCTTGATGTTGCTCATTGACAACAACAGTAATAGTAGCATCCACAGGGCAGTAAAAAAACATAGACTCTATACAGTAAAAATCTATTGACAGCTATATTTTAATTGACAACATTGGGATTACCTACAACTGAATTACTAGCAAGAGTCCTATAACCTACTTGATTGTCTCATAAGGAAAAACAAGAGTAAAATTGCTGCAGCTGCCAGGAGCTACTTTTGATAATAAAGTCCTTATAATAAAGCATGATAATAAGTGGAAGCTCAGAAAGTCCAGGAGAGAAGCTATGTACAGTATGAAAACACAGTTGTTCTCCCGGGCCAAATGTTCTCCTTATCTGATAGATACAACAGGGCTAAAATGCACTAAGGATTTTAGAGGCGTAAAATGTAGAATGTGGTTTCCCTTCTTTGAAAACCCAATTCACCCAGTTTTCCTTCTTCTCATAATTATGCCTTTATTTATTCTAAAAGTAGTAAAATGCAATATGGGGATGGGGATTTTTCTTTATAAAAGTGCAGTTGGCTAAAAAAAAGTGCTTATGACAAATCGTATGAATGATGTAGGCATTGTATTGGTGTCATGTACCCTGAAATTACAATCTGAATCAAGTGTGGAGCAAGGAGGTTTATTTTATAGCTTTGTTTCCATTTTTGGCAATGGACTATTTAAAATAACTCAATATGAATGAGTGATTTCTGTGAATCTTTTTCATTTTTAAAATTCTGTTCTGGACTCAGCCAAGATAAAGCCGCTTTCAAAAGAAACACAGTAATCAATTGCTGCTTTACACAATGATGGCTCCATATTATGTCTGATTCGCAGACGTCTCCATAGTTGTTTTGAGAGAACTGGGCAAACTTGGTCTAACCATTGGGAAGGCCCAGATGCACACATAGACTCCATTGATTAGACCATAAATCAACATAGAAGATCATTCAGGAGAGAGGGGCAGAAGCCAGAGGGATTTCACTGTGAATGGCATTCTGCAGCTGCTATGTACTGTGATACATCGAAGCTGCAAAAGCCAAGTAGTGTAAAATGTGTGATGATTTTCAGCCAATAATACACCCAAAGGTGCCCACAGTCTTTAAATAGTACATGTCATGTATGAGTGACCCGCCACAATAGTGTCTATGATGTGCTGACTTACATAGTGACCAGATCTCAGCTCTGCTCAACTTTTTGTAGGCTCAGCTTAATTTTATAGTTGGGGGAAAATGCCCTTCAAGTCACTGGACATCTGGGAAGAGCTGCAGAAATCATAGGTTGAAATGATTGCCAGATGTCTCCAAGCTGCAATAGCTGCAGATGGAGAATTCTTTGACTAATGTTATGTCCATTAAAACATGGTCAATTACTTATACGTTCTGGTCATTGTAATGATACCTTGATTAAATAAATTCTTAGTGATTCCAAACAGACACCATTGTTTCCAGCATATTGCACTGAATCGGCAGGTGATATTGAGCAGATCTAATATAAATAGTCGTTATCCCCCTTCCTTAATGTCTTCGTTCTTCCTTGATGTTATTATAGTTTAAAACAATATGGTTGTCATATTAGCATGCTTTCTTGTCCAGTTTGCAGTAGTTAAATATGTGCGAAGATGTAATAAGTAAGTAAGTCTATCACATGATTCATTGCATGTCTATGCTGTTTTCTTCAGATACAGCCCAGTCCCAGCTGATCTATACACTGCACACTTTGTGAGAACCCAGTGTGTCGTATCTCCTATAAATCAGTATTCAGTGTGAGGATCCATACTAAACAGTTGGCAGCAGTAGTACAAGGATCCATATAGTGAATGCAGATTGATTGAAGAACCACACAGTATTTTAGGTACACTTTAAAGAGTACATATCAGCAGGATCAACTCTATTATTCCAGGCATGGTGTCTGGTAGGGTTGCCATAGTCATTACCCCCCTTCCTTTACGTCTTTATTGATTCTGCTGGTTAAGATGATACCTGTCTTGTGAAAACCGTTTGCGGCATTCCTGAGAAAAAACGACATTTATGGGATAATTTATCAAACTGGTATAAATTAGAACCGACTTAGTTGCCCATAGCAACCTATCAGATTCAACCTTTCATTTTTTACAGCTCCTTTGGAAAATGAAAGGTGGAATCTGATTGGTTGCTATGGACACCCTAGCAAACTCACTAACATTTACGCCAGGAAACTAGGCTGGAGGACTGGCGGAGGATGTGTCTAATTTATAACGAGGCCTGCATCCTCCAACAGCGCAGGGGATATCAGAGACTGATGTAAAATGCTGGTCTCTGAAAAATGACCCCTCCAAGTACTAATAATGCTATGACCTCTTTGTAGTAACTGTTGCTCCTGCAGCTGGACAGCCACCTGCAGGAGGCCAAAGAGCCGATTGTGGCTCCTGAGTCGCTGTTTGGCGAACACTGAATTAAGAGCTACTCATCATTTACATTTTTCCTACCTAGAGCCTTTTTATTCCTAACATTTTTTAAGTATTGAACTGTATTTGAGAGGAATAACACAAATTAGGATAAAGATTGAAATTAATTAACTATAGTGTATAGGGATGAGCAAATCGACTTTGTATGAAACATATGACGTCGATTCGCATAAAACCTCTTTAGAATACTGTACGGAGCGAGCGCTCAGTACAGTATTAGAGTGTATTTGCTCCGATGAGCCAAGTTATTACTTCGCAAAGTCTCGCGAGACCTTGGGTAATAACTTCGGCTCTTAGGAGCCAGTACATTCTAATACTGTACTGAGCGCTCGCTCCGTACAGTATTGTAAGAGGTTTATGCAAATCGACGTCATATGTTTCATACGAAGTCAATTCGCTCATAGTGTATACATAGAATATATCATAAAATATATATTTTGGGGCAGATTTACAACAACACATTTATTGAGACATCCTGGTTCTCGAAATTTCAAATTACATCTTCACATCTTTATAGTTGATGCCTGTTAAATAGAGAATATGACAAGACTTGGTTAAAGTAAAGACTGGGAATCCTGCCAAATTGAATGTTGTTATAGTATTGGTAAATTATAATGGGCACAGCACCAAGTGCCAGAAAGTCAATTGACCTCGGCAATGAGACAAAATGTAAAATTGTATCACAGAATTCTTACATTTTCACTGCTCCTTTATCGTTAACAAAAGATGTCTCTTACCAGTCTTAGGCTGGGTTCACATCACCATGATAGTGTCAGAAGATCAGAAAAAAAAAAATCATCCTCCAGCAGGGTTTTACTAATACCAGTGTGTGAAACTTTAGTAAATGTTTTATAATGGAATGTGTTATGACACCAGTAAGGCTGGGTTCGCATCACCGTTTCGTTTTCCATTCTCCTAAACCGTCAGAAAAACAGAAAATAAAAACAAAAAAACAGATCCTTTATTTTGAGCATCTACTAATTTTTCATCCGTTTTAACCATTTCCGTCCGAGAGCCATTATTTTAAGTATCCAGTGACATGATGCTGGACCACTCTTTGCAGAAAAGGTCCTCAGGGGTGATATACATGTAATTGGGCTGTATTCTTTTTTATATCCATATTTAATGGGTACACAACCATACACAAAAATAATAAGACATCTGTTCTGGGAGTCAACATAATTATTATTTTTTTAAATGTATTTAAAGGGAGTCTGTCACCAAAATTTGACAATATACACTGCTTACATGGCGCTGTAGCACAACTACACAAGATTTCAATGGTACCTTTCTTGTATTCTTCTGACTTTCACTAGCTGAAAAAACTGCCCAGGAGCGTGGTTCTTGTTGTAGGTGCCAAGGCTGCTCTGCCTTCTTTTCATATTACCAGCCTCTTGCTGGTCCCGCCCTGTAATGCAGTTTCATCATTCCAAGTACCGGCCGAGATCCAGTGCATGCACAGTTCGCTGCCGGCCTGGGCATGCACACTGCATTGCCCATTGTAGGCAGCGGCACCACTTCATGTTGTGCGCATGTGACGGCGAACGGCGCAAAGCCAACGGTGAGGGGGTGGACTGGAAGCAAGCAGTAAGACTGGAGGCAAGCCAAGCGAGAGAGAGGTAAACATATCCCCATCACAGTGCGCATGCCTGGGCCGGTGGTGAACGGCGCACACACCGGATGTCGGCCAGTACTTGGGATGATGAAACTGCCTTACAGGGCGGGACCAGCAAGAGGCTGGGGAGGGGTAATATGAAAAGAAGGCAGAGCAGTATTGATGAACAGCAGGGGCAATATTCGAAATCGCGATATTTCGCGAATATTTGGCCGAATATTCGTCATAAATTTGAGAATTCACTATTATTTTCTTGATTGCGAAAATCGTCAATGTAATATTCGCGTAATGCGTGCGCAATACAGGCGTGGGTCACTATTGCTACATTTTTCAAGCTGCTAGAAGTTTCCTGAGACTGGAGAAAATTGTTGGCACAGCTGAACAATCTAATAGCTTTATATGCAGATAGAGTGCTCCAATATATTTGCGATTGTGCAAATCGGCAATTAATAATGTGCATATTTTTGCGCAATACGTGCAACTTCACATTTTAGCAGGTCTGACTACATATTACTGATTGGTGCACTAAGTATTGTTGTGAACTTGCCTGTAGCATGTATGTATGGACAGCAGAACACACTATAGCTACACTATATCACTATCTAACCTACACTGACTATCTCTTACTAACTATCTGTACTATATAAATATATATATAAGCTAACTAACTAACTATGTAATGTAAAGTGACAGCAAAACACAGAGCACAGCAATGACACTGCTGTCTCTCTCAGAACTCCATTACACTACAGAAAATGGCTGCTGGGGAGGTTCTTATATAGTAAGGGGTAGGCAACTTTCCTATTGGTTACTAGGGATGTTGCTAAGCTCAGACAAAGACATTGCAGCCTTCTCATTGGGCCACAAGCCAAAAGGGAGGTTACTGATGGAAAAAAAAGTTAAATATTCGAAAATACGAATATATAGCACTATATTCTAAATATTCTCGAATTCTCAAAATGGCGATATTCACAATAAAAATTTGCAATGCGAATATTCGCGCCTAACACTACAGAGCAGCCTGGGCTCCTACAACAGGAACCCTGCCCCTGGGCACTTGCGAGCCCTAATTTACATATGGATTAAACATTGTTTTTTCAGTTGGTGAAAGTCAAAAGAATACAAGAAAGGTACCATTGGAATCTTGTGTAGTTGTGCTACAGCGCCATGTAAGCAGCGTATATTGTCAAATTGACAGACTCCCTTTAAGTTAGGCTGAGTTCACACTTCAGTTATTTGATCATTTATTTCTATCAGTTATTTAGAGCCAAAACTAGGTGCAGGTCAAAAACACAGAACAGGTGCAGATCACGTTTGACGCCCGGATAGGATGCAGGTGAGTTGCGGGAAAATGCGCAATTTTTCTGCGCGCGTGCAAACTTTTGTAATGCGTTTTGCACGCGCGTGTGAAAATTCGCCATGTTTGGTACCCAGACCCGAAGCCGGACTTCATCACTGGGTTAAGTATTCTGGAGATTTTATTATTTTCCCTTATAACATGGTTATAAGGGAAAATAATAGCATTCTTAATAAAGAATGCTTTGTAAAATGTGGATTAAGGGGTTAAAAATAAAAAACTTAACTTACCTTAGCCACTTGATCGCGTAGTTGGCAATCTCTCTTCTCTCTTTAAGCATTAGCTGTAGTCTAAAGGACCTGTGATGACGTCACATCACATGGTCCAATCGCAACCATGCGGGAAAATCGCACTGCATCCACACTTGCTTGCGGATGCTTGCAATTTTCCCACAGCCCCATTCACTTCTAGAAGTGATGCGTGAAAATCACCGCTCATGTGCACAGCCCCATAGAAATGAATGGGTCCGGATTCAGTGCGGGTGCAATGCGTCCACCTCATGCATTGCACCCGCGTGGAAAACTTGCCCGTGTGAAAGAGGCCTTATACCTGATATCTTAGTTGGCTTCATTACTGGTTTTGGCTGACAATAACTGATGGAAAAACTGATCAAATACCTGAAGTGTGAACTCACCCTTACTATTTAATAAAAACATTTTTTTGCCCTCCTCAAATGTCATGCTCCACTCCACTTCTCCATTGGGGAGAGATACAGAGTATTCATATTCATCCTGAGCCTCTTGTTTCATGACTATAGCACTGATGGACAGTGAAGACTAATGCACATGCAAATCATTATGAGTGTGTCACAGGGCAATTTTTCGCCTCCTGTGTTCTCTGTCCTTCCCTGATTTCAGCATTTGATAATGCATACGGAAAGTCTTTAGGAAGAGACCTTATATATACAGGGCTGTGTCTTTCCAAATACTGTGCACTCCAATCAAGGTGTAGAAACATCTCAAAGAGGATCACGAGAAATGGGAGGCCTCCAGAGCTAAATTGAAGGTGTCAAAGCAAAGGGTCTAAATATAGTACTTATTTCCATGCAAAATTTTTTTGTTTTTGTTTTTAATAAATTAATTAAGATTTTGTGCTTGATGGGGAAATAAATTTTTTTATTTTAGCACAACGCTGCAATGTAACAAAATGTGGAAAAAGGGAAATAGTTTAAAAATTTTTTTACAACTGCATGGTATGCCATCCACCCCTGCACTAAGCACTGCACCGTTCTAGCAGGACAGTTCAGTAGCAGAGCTGATAAACTGCTTGCATTTAACTTCCTTACTATTAGCAGTTGAAGAAGAAGCAGAGTGAGGGCTTATGCACACGATGTATGTATTTTGGGGTCTGCAAAACACGCATCTGCAAAAAAAAAAAAAACTAGTGACATCCGCGTTACATACATTTTTTTGCAGATCCATTGTAACAATGCCTGTCCTTGTCCACAAATGGACAAGAATAGGATATGATCTACTTTTTCACGGAACAGATATATATATATATATATATATATATAGATATATGTTCACCATCAGTATAGCATTCATTTTATAGTGTGCCAATTCTTGTGAATAGTAAACACTTGTTCTTTCGTATGTTTGCTTGGTCACAGAATGCCATGCTCTGGTCACACTGGTATTAAGTCTATTATTTAAATCCCAGCAAAAGCAGTAAACTGCCACATCATCACGCTCGCTGGTTCTGCAGCCAGACCTGGCTGATGATCTGCTGATTTTGGATGTAACTTGCATAGGAATAAAAGGCACTCTCATTAAATCCTTGCAGCTGCAGAAGGGGATGACATGTTTCAAGATGGAAATTTGCAGGAAATTATAAAACAAACTATTCACAGGTTGGGCACATGAAAGAGAGAGCAACAGTAACCTGGAGGTGACATATGTCTAACATGTCCAGAATGTAAATTGTGGTGTAAATGTTAGTAGGCACGGGGCCCTCTGGGCTGGGTTAGGTACGATAATAGGAAATAACTGTGCAGATGTCACAATGGACTGCAGAAAGTCCATTGCAGTATGGATGTGTAGCAACAGACCCATAATTACTACTAGCTTATATCTGTGAAGTGGAAGTCACGACCATCCCTGGTCATACAACAGGACAGTTTGCTGTGAATGTCAACCTCTATCACTGGTCGAAGTGACACTAAAATAAACTACCACAACCAAAATACTGAAAATGTGTGAAAAGTGGGAGGTGTTGTAAGGGTATGAACTGGAAAACTAGTGCAGTGTATAAGGGCAGACAGGAGAATGCTGTCTCTAGGTATGGTGTGGTAGTCTCATCTCAGACCTGTTTGTCATGTCTACAAGATGTGCCATAAATGTCTGATAGATTCCAGACCCACCTCTGGGACCCTTACCTGCCTTTAGAATAGGGATACTTAAACCATTTCTCGTCTCATCTCTAAGACCTCTGCATCCGGGCTGTGAGTGGTGGCCATGATTAGAGAAACATCGGAGCTCACTGTGCTACACCTACCATAACTCCCCTAGAAGGGACTGGAAGTTAGAGAAATAGTGTAGCACAGCGAGATGAGCTATATTCCTCAACTTCCAAGTTACAGAAACCGCAATCCTTCCAGAGTTCCCTTTCACTTCTTTGGGGTTGTGGACAGGGGAGGATTGGCCATAGACCTTACAGGGAAATTTCCCGGTGGGCCGATGCCCAAGGGGCCGTCTGAGCCGTCCTCATGGCCGGCCAGTGGAAGTTTTTGGGGATGTATTTTGTGCTGATGGGGACAGTATTTTGTGAGGGACTGTGGTATTTGACTCTATTGGGGTGGTTTAAAGAGGACCTTTCATCACTTCTAAAGATATTAACTAATGATGCTCACATGTAGAGGAGCGCCCAGGGATCTCCCTGCACTTACTATTATTCCTGGGCGCCGCTCCGTTCTCCCGGTATAGGCTCCGGTCTCTGTGCTCACAATATTATAGTAGGTGGGGACTTGGGGGACTTGGTTATAGTAGGCGGAGCCTGCCCTTCATCTCCTTCTCCAATCGCAGCGCAGAGCTCATAGCCTGGGAGTTTTTTTTCTCACAGGCTATGAGCTCTGCGCTGCGATTGGCCAGCGCTACAGCCTGGGAGAAGGAGATGAAGGGCAGGCTCCACCCACTATAACCGAGTCCCCGAAGATACCATAGCCTATACCGGGAGAACGGAGCGGCGCCCATGGATAATAGTAAGTGCAGGGAGATCCCTGGGCGCCGCTCTACATGTGAGCATCGTTAGTTAATATCTTTAGAAGTGATGAAAGGTCCTCTTTAATGTGCCGCAATATGGTATTGCTGGCCCTGCCTACTTGTGTTGGCCCTGCCTTCCATCAATTTGGACCTTACTACAAAATGGCGCCACTTTTTTTTTGCTTTTTCTGTATTTTTTCCAGGGCCACTTTGAGTTCCCAATCTGCCGCTGGTTGTGGAAATACAGAGATAGGACCTGTTCTGTGGATATGCAATAAATAATAATGAGAGATGACATGAGATTGACCCTCAGTTATCTAACCTCGCCTAACAAGCTACTCCTGTATGAATAGAACCCACAGGAACCTAGCTCCTAAAGAATATTGTATTCCAGTCTGTTTCCCGATTTACATCTCAACATATCAGATTTTCCAGTTGATAAAATGGGGGACACCTGCTGTATTTGTGAGTTTTATGGTCAGAACTTCAGTGGTTCTACTGCTGTCCCTTGAAGAGCTAGCCAGTCAGGGCTAATTTAGGGCATTTCCCAGGGCAGTCTTTCTCAAATAGTGAGGATGGTGTCACTGTTGAGGCACCACCAAGCTGTTGGAAAAGTGCAGCTAGTGATTGTTATTATTTCTATTATTATTAGTAAAATAAAATATGAATTAAGCAATATTTTTGGCATCAACCTTGACCACTAAATGACACACTAAGCATACAAACATGCAAATATGCACACTACATAAGGAGTATTCAGCCATCCCATGTCTATTCCCCATCCCCAGCCAATGATAAATGTCGTCCTGCGTTTGACCCTCGCAGCGAGATTAATGCTTGCAGTGTATAATTTACTCAGGAGTAGTCATGCTGCTATTGGATGAGCCGGTCTTTTCATACAAGAACATCAGAGCCAATTTTGTCCCCAATGTCACAGCACCTCCCGGCAAGTAAATTAAATCATGGGACTGTGCTCACTGAACCAAGTTTTATATACACTTTGCACATCTGGATTTTTTATGGAGATGCCACATATAAATAATAATTTTTCAAAATTTCATGACATTTGGAAATGTATAGATTTAAAACCCACTAATATCTGGGATTAAAGTAGATTTAAGTAGAGCTGTTATAAAATTGCCCCATATTGTGATCTTGAAATTCTTTGTTAGAAACCATATGGATAGTGACATTTTGTATTAGTAGTAAGTGAAACATGTTGCTTTCCTACAGCCTTGAAATTCAGTAGATATATAGAATATATTTCCTCTGGTATATAGACTTTTTTTTCATGTCTGGAGATGTGGAGTCCCCTCCCCTTTTCCACCATATATAATGATGATGATTATGGCCAAACAGTTCCATTTTTGTTTTATCAGGTCAGATGACATTTCTCCAAAAAGTATGATCTTTGACCCCATGTGATGGCTATATGTTTTCATGGTGTTGAAACTTGCATATTCTTTCAATATGATGAACTTGTTACTTTCAGACAAATTGCTTCCAATAACGTACCAGACTTTTAGAGGTCCACAATTCTTTTTTAAGCGATTTTCTTTTGATTTTTCCATGATGTCACGCAAAGAGGTAAATAGACATTGAAGGTAGTCCTTAAAATACTGCTCCATGTACACCTCCAATTAAAGGATTTTACAGGACTCATATATTGATGACCTATCCTCAGGATAGGTCATCAATATCTGATTGGTGAGGGTCTCACACCTGGCACCCCTGCCAGTCATCTTTTTGAAGAGTCCACCGCACTTCAGTGAGCACCGTGACCTCCTCATAGCTAACCAAGCTCAGCACCTTAAGTTGTATAACAGCTGTTCTTCATATTGCAGCTCAGGCCCATTCACTGGAATGGGAGTAAGCTGCAGAAAGTCTAGGTCACCAATGAACGTGATATTACTGCCATAGAAATAGGCCGCTGCACTTCAAAAAGATGATTGGATGAGGAGACAGGAGTTGGACATCCCACCTGTCAGATATCCTGAACATAAGTCATCAATATATGAATCCTGAGAAACCCCTTTACCTTAGATAATGTCAATTAGCTCACGAGAGGCTTCTAAAGCTAGGGCATAGATTTCTGGAATTTTCCAAGCTGTTTACAGGCAACTTAGTGTATGAAAACCTCTGAATCACTGGTAATGTGATTAAAGAAATAAAAGCTGAAATAAACCGTCTCTAGTAGTCTTGACATTTCACATGCTTGATATATAGTAGTATTCCTAATGGACCTAAAAGAGGTACTATGTACTAGGATTAAATGTCAGGAACTGTAAAAACTTGGTTTTGGTGAATATGACTAAGGTGTTTGTAAACTTCAGATTTCAACTGTAGATCTTTGTGTGAACATATTTTAATAAGTAAAATGCTAACCGGCTAACTTTTGTCTACTTATTTTGTTTTCTAGATCTGAAATTATACATGAAGTTTTAACATTTTGACTACCATGACAGTACCGGCTCTGGAGCTTAGGAAGTTGTTTTTGCATAAATCTGAAGCTTGGATGACAAACTCTCTCCATGCTTGTAACTGATGTAAGGCTAACACATTTCCATGGATGGGACAGTGGTGGTTTGGTTCCAGTCCTCGATGTCAGTGTGGATTATGGGTGTGTTTGCTTCATATGGACTGCATTGCCTATTAGGAAGAAGATGACAGACTTTTTAATTTAAATGCAAGGATGCTACGCCGAGGGCTACTAAGTTGGGTTTCTCGGGTGGGGATTGTACTTGTCTGCCTTTGCTGCATTGTGTCAGTATTATATATGCTGGCTTGCACTCCAAGAGCTGAGGATGAACAGCTCTTACTTTTACGTGTTAATAGCCCCACAGGAAAAGAAGGCTACCGTGCCATCCTGCAGGAGCGCGAGGAAGAACATCGAAACTATATTACCAGCTTGAAAAAGCAAATTGCTCAATTGAAGGATGAGCTTCAAGAACGCAGTGAACAGCTTAAAAACGTCCAGGGTCACTACAGTGATGCCCTCACAGTCACATTTGATCATGCCAGTCCAGAGAAGACACAGACCGACCTCTTAGACTTTTTACATTCTCAAGTTAACAAAGCTGAAGTACATAATGGTGTGAAGGTTCCTACTGAGTATGCTGCTATTCCATTTGATAGTTTCACTATGCAAAAAGTGTATCAACTGGAAACAGGACTCACTCGCCACCCAGAAGAAAAGCCTGTAAGGAAAGATAAACGGGATGAGCTTGTTGAGGTTATTGAAGTAGCAGTGCAAACTCTGAATAGTCCTGAAGATGGAAACAATAACCCTAAAAGAACATATACATCTTCCGACTTCATTGAAGGTGCAGTATAAAAAAATAGTGTTTTTTAGTTCTTATATTGTAAATATTCCAAAGATTAGTTGCCTTGTTAAACTTGTTCTGTGTTTTTTTTCTGTTTTTGTTTTTTTCTGTTTGGCCTTTGGTCAGTCTTTCCACAACAGTGAGGCCTCTTTTACACGGGCGTCACGTTCAACGCCCGGATAAGTGGCTGGTGCGTTGCGGGAAAATGCGCGATTTTTCCGCGCTAGTGCAAAGCGTTTTAATGAAAAATCGGCATGTTTGGTACCCAGACCTGAACCCAGGCTTCATCACTGAAGTTCGGGTTTGGGTTGAGTATTCTGTAGATTTTATTATTTTACCTTATAACATGGTTATAAGGGAAAATAATAGCATTCTCAATACAGAATGCTTAGTAAAATGTGGATGGAGGGGTTAAAAATAAAAAAATTAACTCACCATATCCACTTAATCGCGTAGTTGCGATCTTTTCTTCATTCATTAGCTGCCGGCTAAAGGACCTGTGATGACGTCCCCGAGCTCATTACATGGTCCAATCACATGGTCCATCACCATAGTGATGGACCATGTGATGTGACGTCACCACAGGTCCTTTAGATGGCAGCTAATGCTTGAAGAAGACAGAAGAGATCGCAACTACGCGATCAAGTGAATAAGGGGAGTTAATTTTTTTATTTTTAACCCCTCCATCCACATTTTACTAAACATTCTGTATTGAGAATGCTATTGTTTTCCCTTATAACCATGTTAGGGTCCTTTCACACTTGCGTCGTGAGGATCCGGCAGGCACTTTCGTCCCGCCGGATCCGTCAGAACGCAAGTCGCCTGAAGCATTAGAAGACTGATCAGGATCCTGATCAGTCTTCGATTGGTTTCAGGTTACTATGGCAGCCAGGACGCTATTAAAGTCCTGGTTGCCATAGTAGGAGCGGGGAGCGGGGGAGCGGTATACTTACAGTCCGTGCGGCTCCCGGGGCGCTCCAAAATGACGTCAGAGCGCCCCATGCGCATGGATCACTTGATCCATGCGATCATGTGATCCATGCGTGTGGGGCGCCCTGACGTCATTTTGGAGCGCCCCAGGAGCCGCACGGGCGGTAAGTATACTGCTCCCCCGCTCCCCACTACATTTTACCATGGCAACCAGGACTTTAGCGTCCTGGCTGCCATGGTAACAATTGAGAAAAAGCTAAACGTCGGATCCGGCGATGCGCCGAAACGACGTTTAGCTTAAGGCCGGATCCGGATTAATGCCTTTCAATGGGCATTAATTCCGGATCCGGCCTTGCTGCAAGTGTTCCGGATTTTTGGACGGAACAAAAAGCGCAGCATGCTGCGGTATTTGCTGCGTCCAAAAAACGTTCCGGTCCTGAACTGAAGACATGCTGATGCATCCTGAACGGATTTCTCTCCATTCAGAATGCATGGGGATGATCCTGATCAGGATTTTTCCAGCATAGAGACCCGACGACGGATCTCTATGCCGGAAAACAAAAACGCCAGTGTGAAAGGACCCTTATAAGGGAAAATTATAAAGTTCGGGTCCCGTCTCTTAGCAACCTTGTGGAAAAATCGCACTGCATCCGCACTTGCTTGTGGATGCTTGCGATTTTTACGCAGCCCCATTCACTTCTATGGGGCCTGCGTTGCGTGAAAATGCACAAAATAGAGCATGCTGCGATTTTCACGCAACGCAGAAGTGATGCGTGAAAATCACCGCTCATGTGCATAGCCCCACAGAAATGAATGGGTCCGGATTCAGTGCGGGTGCAATACGTTCTCCTCATGCATTGCACCCGCACGGAAATCACGCCCATGTGAAAGAGGTCTGTCTTAGCTAGTATAACAGTATCCGCATTTTTGATAGATGGTATATGTCCTCCCAGTAAAATAGTAGCAATTACATATTATAGTTACTAGAATTCTAAGGAAGGGTCGTGGATCCAAGGAATTACTCTGATTGCCTGAAGAATTTTTTTCTCTAAGATGAAGAAAATTGGCCTCTACCATCTTCCCCTACATAAACTTTGCAGGATAATAGGCTGAACTGGATAGATGTCTTTTTTTCAGCCTTACAAACTATGTTACAAACAATAATACTGTATGAATGTTAGCGGTCAGAAGGGAAAGGAACAACTTGCTTAATTTGTGGAAGGACAATTGAATAGTCACCCACCCTTCTTGTTTCTTAAAATATTCTTATTAATTGTGCAATTTATAATTTTAACAGCATCCAGAGGCGTAACTTGACACCCTTGAGCCCCATTACATGTTATAGGTCCCCCTTCCTCAGTATGGCATTTATAATGGTGGTGCCTACGTACGTGGCAGAAAACTCCTTAGCCAGGCCCATCAGGACATATGTGAGTCTGAACAAGTAATTATTCAGTTTAGCCATGCAGAAACTACCATCATTGTAACACAGGAGACCTTCTTGTTTTCCGTTTTAATAGTAGAATTTTCTTGGTTTATTATTCAGTACAACTTCTTTTCTTGTGCTCTATGACAGTATAGGAAATAATTGCATCTTCTCATGCAATGTCTGTCTTCTGAACTGAGAAGGGTGAGGATATCTCTTCCAACCTTTCATTGCTACCTTTTCTGTTGCTTCATTCAGTATGAAAATTACTGTCTGACTTGTAATGTGTGATGATCAACTTGGTGTAAATTCAATCTGACATTCTCAAGTGAAAGCTATCAACTTGTCTCAAACACTTAAATCACATTTGAACACCCCCCATCCCTTGTGTTATGCATGTTTTCTCTGTAACTATTGTTTTGTCTTTATAGAGGAACTGGCACAATTATCACCTATCCCCCATATATTGGATAGGTCTGGATATTAGTATTCTTGGCACTTGTATCGGACCTTTACTTGTTAAATGGTTTTAGAGTGTTTTGTTTTTATGAAAAGTGATAAGAAATGTACTTGAACCAGGTGTGCATATATTTAAATATGTTTGTGTCTGCTTTTTTCGTGTTTTTTGTGAAACCTTTTGTTAAGGGCAGAGGGTGTGGACCCAAACTACCAACCAACTGGTTTGGTTTTTAGGCTAACTCTAAGGACATTATTCTGGCAGTCCTCCAATATTCACCCTTTAACCGCTATACAAGGATCCAGACTTCGCTGTGGAGGAGCCACCAGACCTCTACCTCTTGACATAATCTCTGTGTGGTTGAAGGATGACCCATGGGTTCAGAGACACCAGCATGAAACACCGAAGGATCAGGCAATAAGCGTAGTCTGGAGATGGGCCAAGGCCAGGGCAGGCAAAGTATTAAGGTATGTGTAGGACAAGTCCGAAGTCAGGGCAGATGGCAGTGGGGCAATCCAAGAAACAGGCTAAGATCAGGGCAGGTGGCTAGAAGTCAGAGTCGGTAGTCAAGATGAAGTGCGGTACAGGGGTAGTCAGACACAGAAAACACCTTTGCTGGTTACTAGAGACTATGTAGAAAATCTTAAGCTACTGCACCCTCCCACTGGGTAAGGTGTCTTAAATACCCTTGGGCAGCCAGTCATAGGGATAGATCCTATGCTGGCCCTTCAATGGAAATATGTTATAATTTTTTTTTTACTTCCAGTAAAAGTGGTTATCCAGCCCCTAAAATGCCTCCCCAAATGCTCGGGGCCCTCACATAGGTTGTACTTACCTGACTCCCCGGAACCCAGGTGACAGGGGGAGCAGCCAATAGCAGGCCGCAACAGGAATTAGACTCCCTAGCATTGCGGGTGATGCTAGGAAGGCTGGTTCCTGTCGCAGCCTGCTATTGGCTGACCATCCCTCCTGAAACACATCCCCCCATGCCAGATCGTTTTCATCTGCGCGATGGGGAGATGCAGCAGAGGCCGTGCGGGCGTCAGAAGTGATGCGGGTGCCAGGGAACCAGGTAAGTACAACCTGTGTGAGGCATTTGAGGGGCCCAGGCATTTGGGGAGGTAATTTAGGGTTTGGATAAACCCTTTAAAACCAGGTAGCAACACATATAATTTTTTTCTAGTCTGTTTTTATTATGTAATTGCAGATTTATTTATTCTATTTTCTGAACATGATTATGGGGGCAGCCATCTTGTCTGAGCTGTACTTAACAGCATTTAGAAAGCATTAAGAATATTGCTTTACGGCAGTCACAAGAGCCACAGACACAATGGTCTGGAGGGAACCTCATTGACTTCTATGAGAGAGTTTTCTGGGCATGCTCTGTGACCTGTGCAGAGGTCATTTGACAATCGCCTATTGTGAATGATGGATCCTGTCTGATCTATACACAGAGGTGATATCATTATAGGCAGGATTAGAATGACAGAAAAGCAGGTAACTGTAGTTATTAGGCTTAGTGTCCACTGGGAAAACTGCATGATTTTATGGTTTTTGTTTAAATATAGATATTAAAAATATGTTAAACATAAAAATTATGCAAACAATTGGTCATTTTGTGATGATACATTTCCTTTAAGAGGCCATGTCATACCGTCCCAAATGGGGTACCTACCTGTGGAACTGAAGTTCAGACTCTGTGTGCCATATGCCACTGCGGTAGAACTGAATAGCCGCAAATCCAGTGGGTTCTTAACTGACTGGAGATTTATAGTCAAACATTTTATGAAATGAATGGAAATTTTGCTATCCTCACTTTATACAGATCATCTTACCGTTATAAAGAAAAATAATTGGGTTAATATTCGACTGAGAGATTATTAAATCTTGTTAAAAACACTGTGATCACATAGCGATTGGTTAAAATAAATGTGACTTTGCTCTGAAAAGAAAGGCCATAATGAAAAATATTCAAAAAGCAACAAATTGTACTAAGAAGTAAAGCAATCATGCAAAGATAAAATGGTGAACTTCAGAAAATTTAGATGACTGCTGATGGCGGATGACCATCAGTTTTGAGCAAGCTGTTGTGTGTTTATCAAGAAGACTGACCAGTAGTGTCACCTACGATTGAAGACCCTTCACTGTTGAGCTGAAGTGTAAGCGTACCACAATTGGCCAGTACCTTACACGTCACCTCCTTCTGTTCACCAAACCAGACATGAATGTTTATCCTCACTCTGTAGAGTTTTAAATGGAGCGCAGATGGGATATTGTTTATATCAGGTTCTTTTTTTCACATACCATTTCGTTCAGGTGCCATTTTTTATTGAAAAGTGTGTAATTACTTAAAATTAGCCTGCAGCTGTTAATTTTCATCATTCTAACAACCTGCAATTAGTCCTGTTTAGAGCGTAACAAAACCCATTGATTACAAGTAACGTATACTGTACCTTTTATGTGTTTGTTGTCTTCTTTTCTTAATGCATAATGAAACCATGCCCCTTAAATTTACACGAGCCAAGGATCAGTAACAGACACACCGATCATTAATGTAAAACCATGCCAACGATAACCCAACAAATGAGCAACCACACCATTAAAATTCCTTGTATAAATGATCATGTACTGTAGTGCCAACAATAAAAAAACTGTGTGCCCAAATGATCGCATTAATAATTGTGCAGTGCAATAATTGCTCCATATAAATGGAGCTAAAGGAATGCTGATTGCCTTGCTGTAGCGTCCATCCACTCTCCTGCCTGTGTAAAAGGACCCTTAGGCTGGAACCACAATGTGCAATTTTGATACTGCTGCTGTGTGTGTCCCAAAGGAGGGGAAATGTACAGGGATGACATATATATCTTCTCTTTTGTAAACCAATCCTGTTTTTAGTTTTTAAAAAAGCAGACGCATAAAAACCGTGCTGTATGAGCATAGCCTTACGGCAGTTACCGAATATAAAGACACGTATCCACAGCAGATAATAAAGACCAGATTATTGAATTTTAGCATTTTCCATAAATAACCCCGTACAGCCCTTAAAGCTGTTCAGATTAACCCTGGTGGCATACTCCACAAATAAAGTGTGTATAGGAAATTCCCAACTGTTGACACAGTTAAGCACGTTGGATCTTTTTCTTCTACTGGTATATATGCCAGTGCCAGTAGTGCCTTGCAACAACTTATCTCTCGCTCTCTCCAATGAATAAAAACATGCACACTCAGCCAGGCATCCATCTTTACAGAAGGTTGCCGAAAATGGCTGTTGACCAAATAATTGTCCGCTTTAAGGTGTTAATAGACATTAGGTAACTTGGCAATACCATAGTCCAACAACAGCAGATGTCATGGGAAAGTAGGTTCCCACATTTGTGTAATGTTCTCGATCCTTTGCTTCGGCCAGAGGTGCCTTTCACTTCTTGCTTTGGAATTAATGGAGATTTCTGAAGTACCTGCCATGTTTGTGCAGTTTATTGTTGAGGTTGTAATGGTGGCACACCTAACAGAGGGGTTAGACAGACTGGATTTGTGTGTTTAGGAGAGGAAAAGAGTCACTGTTCTGGCTTACTGTACCAGCATGGGTACGCAGGTCAGGTTTGACATGGTGTCTCAATACAGAGCCCCATTTCCGACAAGAGTTAAAGGCTATGGACACCTTTAGGGGCATTTTTTTTAATTATTGCTTTGTACTTATTTTGAGCTAAAAATAATTTTTCAGTTGTTTTTTATTAAGAATATGGAATCCTTTTTTGTGTACATGAGATGCTGTAGTAGCAGCCTATGGATTTTCTCTCTTTTCCGTCAGTTGGGGAGCTGACAGGCTCCTTATCTCTGCTCTCTGACATTATAAACAATCATTATAGCTCAGTTCTTATCTTACTGATAAAAATGTGGCTTAAATTAGTGTTTATGTCTTCTTTGTAGTTTAGAGATAAGGTTTATTAGATGACTGCCACAAAGTGAAAGTACCAATCACACAGATAGAAAAACTGTTAACCCTTTGTGACAGAATAGCTCAACATTTTTAATAAATGCCAATTGAAAATATGATTTGTAGCCAAAAATGAGTAAATGCAATCATAAACAAAAATTGCCTTCGAAGGTGTACATAGCTTTAAAGTTGGACACCATCAGCAGGTAAAACAGAGCAGCGGGCACATGAAAAAGTTGTGTGCACCCCAACTGAGCCTGTCAGGAGCTGGGTCTGCACAGTAGTGGCTACTACAGGGTGCACTGGGCTTGTCCTATCTCTCCTACTCATCTAAGTACTGTGCTGATCTGATTGGGTAAGTTACCAGTTACTGTTTAAGCTCTCTTTAATTCCCACAACATCATACAAATCAGTATTTTGTTACACGTGCTCATCCGCTTTCTCTCAAGTTTGGTTAGAGTTGGTTTACAGGCTACTTCCACACTAGCGGCAGCCTTCTCCGGCAGGCTGTTCCGGTGGGTGAACAGCCTGCTGGATCCATGCTGCCGCTAGTGCATGTTTGCCGTGCTGCCTCCGGAACTCCGGCCTGCCCCTTATACTCAATGGTGTCGGAGCAGACCTCCAGCGGCACGCGTGCACTAGCGGCAGCACGGACCCGGCAGGCTGTTCACCTGGAGAAGGCTGCCACTAGTGTGAAAGTAGCCTTAGTCCTTCAAATTCTAAGGACTTACAGTAAGGAACAGAAGTATTTGAACACCCTGCGATTTTGCAAGTTCTCCCACTTAGAAATCATGGAGGGGTCTGAACTTCACATTGTAGATGCAGTCTCACTCTGAGAGACAAAATACATAAAAAAATTCAGGAAATCACATTGTATGATTTTTAAAGAATTTATTTGTCTTGTACTGCTGCACATACGTATTTGAACACCTGGCAATCAGCAAGAATTCTGGCTCTCAAAGACCTGTTACTGTACCTTAAAAAAGTCCACATCTGCTCCACTCATTAATCTAACTTAGTAGCACCTGTCCGAGCTCTTTAAAGACACCTTTCCACCCCACAGTCAGTCAGACGCCAACTGCTACCATGGGCAAGACCAAAGAGCTGTCAAAAGACACTAGGGACAAAATTGTGGACCTCCACAAGGCTGGAAAGGGCTACAGGGCAATTGCCAAGCAGCTTGGTAAAAATAGATCAACTGTTGGAGCAATTTGTAGAAAATGGAAGAGGCTAAAGACGTCTGTCAGTCTCCCTCGGACTGGGGCTCCATGCAAGATCTCACCTCGTGGGGTATCACTGATGATAAGAAAGGTGAGGAATCAGCCCAGAACTACAAGGGAGGAGCTGGTCAATGACATGAAGAGAGCTGGGACCACAGTTTCAAAGTTCACTGTTGGTAGTACACTACGCCGTCATGGTTTCAAATCATGCATTGCACGGAAGGTTCCCCTGCTCAAGTCATCCCATGTCCAGGCCCGTCTGTAGTTTGCCAATGACCATCTGGATGATCCAGAGGAGGCATGGGAGAAAGTCATGTGGTCAGATGAGACCAAAGTAGAACTTTTTGGTCTAAACTTCAGTTGTCGTGTTTGGAGGAAAAAGAAGGGTGAGTTGCATCCCAAGAACACAATCCCTACTGTGACGCATGGGGGTGGTAACATGCTTTGTGGGTACTTTTCTGCGAAGGGGACAGGACGACTGCACTGTATTAAGGTGAGGATCAATGGGGCCAATTATTGTGAGATTGTGAGCAACAACCTCCTTCCCTCCGTCAGAGCATTGAAGATGCGTCATGGCTGGGTCTTTCAACATGACAACGACCCGAAGCACACAGCCAGGATAACCAAGGAGTGGCTCCGTAAGAAGCATATCAAGGTTCTGGAGTGGCCTAGCCAGTCTCCAGACCTAAATCCAATAAAACATCTTTTGAGGGAGCTGAAATATCTGTGTGAAGGAGTAGGCCAAAATCCCTGTTGCAATGTGTGTAAACCTGGTCAAGAACTATAGGAAACGTTTGACCTCTGTAATTGCAAATAAAGGCTTCTGTACCAAATATTAACACTGATTTTCTCAGGTGTTGAAATACGTATGTACAGCAGTGCAAGACAAATAAATTCTTTAAAAATCATACAATGTGATTTCCGGATTTTATTTTATTCTGTCTCTCAGAGTGGGAATGCACCTACAATGTGAATTTCAGACCCCTCCATGATTTCTAAGTGGGAGAACTTGCAAAATTGCAGGGTGTTCAAATACTTCTGTTCCTCACTGTATACTGTATATTTCGCCCTATAAGACCCACCGGCCCATAAGACGCACCTAGGTTTTAGAGGCGGACAATAAGAAAAAAATATTTTTCATTACACCACAGCTCAGTCCACGTATCAGACCCCCAATGTTAATACAACCCCAATAAGACCTCAGATCAGACCCCCAATCAGCCCCCAATGCCTCTTATCAGCCCCCATATGCCTCTCTTTAGCCCCCAGCAGCATCTCTTTAACCCCCAGCAGGCTCTCTCTAGCCAACCGCAGCCTCTCTTTAACCCCCAGCAGCCTCCATCAGCCCCCAGTGCCTCTATCAGCCCCCAAATAAAAATAAAAAACCACTTACCTTTCCTGCTCCGGATGCCGCCGCTCCTCACCTACAGCGCTCAGTAATTCTCTTCTACAGTCTGCTGTGTGGGCGAGCACAGTGTGAGGTCACAGCGTGTCCTCACACTGCGCAGCCTTCACAGCGGAGAGCCGAGGACCAGGATGAGAAGCGCTTGATTAGTATTCGCCCAATAAGACGCAAGGGCATTTCCCCCCCACTTTTTTTGGGGAAATGCGTCTTATGGGGCGAAAAAAATACGGTATGTTACGGCTCATCGAATAGAGAAGATGAATCTTCTAAATCGAGACAAATGCTGTTTCTCATGGTGTTAATAAAACTCACCTAAAATGGCGCATCCTGAGGAAGAACAGTACAGATCATCAGGGCTACATTAAAAAGAATGCTATATTTTACATTAAAAGTGAAAACCTCTGGACTGGACATACAACATGCCCTTTTGTTTAATGATCAAATATGCATGTTGAATATAAGTAATTCCAGTGCTTTGTTGTCTGATTTTATATGCATCTACCAGATGTCCTCTTAATCATTTTCACATTACAAACAGGAGCCAATGTGAGTTACAGTCAGAAGATAATAAGAATAGATGGTGTATGTCATATACCGTAATGTCAATTCAAGATGGCATCAGGAAATGAATCTTCATTTTGAAATATCTATTCGGTTTGTTAGAATAGTGAGAAAAAAGTCAGAAATTGAAGACATTGTTTGGATACAGGGAATATCCTTTTGAATTGGATTTTTGTAGAGTTGATTGTTTATCTCTAGCACAAATATGCACAATTTTTTAACTTTTCTATGCTATATAACTGATTCAAATCACTTTAATTCTCCCTATATATTAAACAGTTGCATATTACACATACCTACAAGTTACACTTACCAATGCTGTACATTCTTCATGTCATTCTCATACATTGGATAGACTTAAATAAGAATAGACCAAAGAATCACATCTGTGCTGTGAACACCAGAAGTCTGTTCCAACGGAGGAACAGACTGACAGACTTCACTGTATCCGGCATAGCCAGATACTACGGCACACTGCCGGATCCCGATTCCCTTCCCCATAAAGGGATCTGGAAGGGAACCGTTCACTTTCCGGCATATATGTGCCATATATGACAAAAGGGGCTGCATGTAGTAATTTTTGTCTGGCTGAAAGCTTGTGGACTACAGTAGCAAAAAAGATTATCTAAATTAGGGTTATTCACTTTAGAACAAAGATGACTGAGGGGCGATCTAATATCTAATTATAAATATATCAGGGGTCAGTATAGAGATCTCTCCCATCATCTATTTATCCCCAGGACTGTGACGAGGGGACATCCTCTGTGTCTGGAGGAAAGAAGGTTTGTACACAAACATAGAAAAGGATTCTTTACAGTAAGAGCAGTGAGACTATGGAACTCTCGGCCTGAGGAGGTGGTGATGGTGAATTCACTAAAAGAGTCCAAGAGGGGCCTGGATGTATTTCTGGAGTGTAATAATATTGGGTCGTTGATCCAGGGAGTTATTCTGATTGCCTGATTGGAGTCGAGAAGGAATTTGTTTCCCACTAAGATACAGAAAATGGCTTTTGCATCATGGTTTTTTTTTGCCTTCCAGTTTTCAGGATAACAGGCTGAACTGGATTTATGTCTTTTTTTTTCAGCCTTGCCAACCATGTCACTGTGTGTGATTATGTACTGTATAATTATTAGGTCATGTTCTTTCCTGAAAAATATCTATTACATGTCTTTACTTGTAGTTTATATATCAATACTTTTTCATTCATTTATGTAGTACCAACATATTGTGGAGCGCCTGTCCATACTAGGGCCTACAGCATAAATTTCAGATGAACCTCTTAGTAGGTTTTTGGAGTCCGGTAGGAAAGCCATACAAGCACAGCGGGAGCATACATGCTACATGCAAATATTATCCTTGCGTACCCCCCTGCTGCGAAGCACTGGTACTAACCACTGAGCCACCGTGCTGCCCTTCTTTGAAGTCCTCTGACCTGAGTGCAATAATTCTAATAGCCACCCATGCTCGTATTTCATGTGATATTGATTTATGGCGGAACCCTTTTGGATGGGAATAACAGACTGAAATTGCATTACAGTAAACAGAAAGACCTGAGCTCTCTCTTTGTATAACGATGTCAATTGCTGTCTTTATTATCTGATTTCCTGTATCTGGTTAAGGAAGGAGAGGAATAAAAAATAAAATATATATATATATATATATATATATATAGAGATACATACGGAGAGAGAAAGGACACTGGGGGAGGGTATTGCACTTAGGAAATTAAAGTCGTAACTTTAACATTTGTATCCCGGCAGCAGCTTGAATTTAAGTAATGATGTTGATTTCTTGTTAGGCCATTTTCATTTCAGGCTCATCAGTGGGCTTTTGATGTATGACCTATTAGGAATTTGGATGTTTGCCAGATCTGCAATCTAAACTAATCTTTCTTGTGCAAATGCATAGGTGAATTATGGTGGCAGATTCTGCAGCATTCCAAACAGGAGAGAAATCTGATAGAAATGGTAATGATCTTATCTAGTGAAAAAGCAGCTAATTATGATAGATTTATCATTGTGACTTACGCCTTGTTTCTCCATATAGTGTGGCCCACCAGAGGATCCTCCGGTGGGCCCAAGCCCTGAGAATAATGGACCCTAAAAAAAAAGAGCCCTTAAGGTCGTATATACACGGAAGGTGGGCCCCAGAATCATTTTGTCTGGTGGGCCCAAGGGACTTCAGTCTGTATGTCCTATCATGAATTCCTGTATTATGCATACAATGTAGAGCAACTTTCCAGGAAAGTATATGCTGTCAATGATATCATACATTCTGTAGAAGGCAAAAGCTGCTCACTGTACAAATCGTGGATGTATTTCTGGAGTGCAAAAACATTACAGGTCATAGTTACTAGATCTCTGGAGATGGGTCATTGATCCGGGGAGTTCTGATTGCCTGATTGGAGGCACTAAGGAATTTTTTTCCCCTTCCCCTTAACCACCTCAGCCCCCCTAGCTGAAACACCCTTAATGACCAGACCACTTTTTACAATTCTGCACTACACTACTTTCACCGTTTATTGCTCGGCCATACAACTTACCACCCAAATGAATTTTACCTCCTTTTCTTCTCACTAATAGAGCTTTCATTAAGTGGTATTTCATTGTTGCTGACATTTTTACTTTTTTTGATATAAAAAAAAAATTACCGAAATTTTTGCAAAAAAATGACAATTTTCGCTTTCTGTTGTAAAATTTTTCAAAAAAACTACATTTCTATATACATTTTTCTCTAAATGTATTGTTCTACATGTCTTTGATTAAAAAAATGCGATAAGTTTATATTTATTGGTTTGGGTAAAAGTTATAGCAATTACAAACTATGGTGCAAAAAAGTGAATTTCCGCATTTTGAAGCAGCTCTGACTTTCTGAGCACCTGTCATGTTTCTTCAGGTGCTAGAATGTCAGGATAGTATAAATTCCCCCCAAATGACACCATTTTAAAAAGAAGACACCCCAAAGTATTCACGGAGGGGCATGGTGAGTTCATGTATGATTTAATTTTTTTTCACAAGTTAGCGGAAAATGACACTTTCTGAGGAAAAAAAAAAATAATAAAGTTTCCATTTCTGCTAACTTCTGGCAAAAAAAAATAAAATCTCCCACGGTCCCACGGACTCACTATGCCCCTCAGTGAATACCTTGGGATGTCTACTTTCTGAAATGGGGTCATTTGTGGGGTGTGTTTACTGTTCTGGCATTTTGGGCGTGGCTAAATTGTGAGCAACCCTGTAAAACCTAAAGGTACTCGTTGGACTTTCTGCCCATTTACGCACCTAGGCTGCAAAAAAGTGTTACACATGTGGTATCGTCGTACTCAGAAGAAGTAGGGCAATGTGTTTTGGGGTGTATTTTTACATATACCCATGCTGGGTGAGAGAAATATTTCTGTTGTCAACTTTGTATAAAAAATTCAAAAAGTTGTCATTTACAGAGATATTTCTCTCACCCAGCATGGATATATGTAAAAATACACCCCAAAACACATTGCCCTACTTCTCCTGAGTACGGTGATACCACATGTGTGACACTTTTCTGCAGCCTAGGTGCGCAAAGGGGCCCGAATTCCAATGAGTACCTTTAGGATTTCACAGGGCATTTTTACGCATTTGGATTCCAAACTACTTCTCACACATTAGGGGCCCCTAAAATGCCAGGGCAGTATAAATACGCCACAAGTGACCCCATTTTAGAAAGAAGACACCCCAAGGTATTCCGTGAGGGGTACGGTGAGTTCATGTAAAATTTTATTTTTTGTCACTAGTTAGTGGAATATGAGACTTTGTAAGAAAAAAAAAAAAAAGTCAGTTTCCGCTAACTTTTCCCCCAAAACAATCTTGCCATGCCCCTCACGGAATACCTTGGGGTGTCTTCTTTCCAAAATGGGGTCACTTGTGGGGTACTCATATCTCTGTAAATGACAACTTTTTTAAAAATTTTATACAAAGTTGTCAATTTACTGAGATATTTCTCTCACCCAGCATGGGTATATGTAAAAATATACCCAAAAACACATTGCCCTACTTCTCCTGAGTACGGCGATACCACATGTGTAACACTTTTTTGCAGCCAAGATGCTTAAAGGGGCCCAAATTCCAATGAGTACCTTTTAGGAGGGCATTTTTACGCATTTGGATTCCAGACTTCTTCTCACGCTTTAGGACCCCTAAAATGCCAGGGCAGTATAAATACCCCATGGCAAGTTCATAGAAGATTTTCTTTTTGGCACAAGTTAGCGGAAATTGACTTTTTTTTTTTTTTTCTTACAAAGTCTTATATTCCACTAACTTGTGACAAAAAATAACATTTTACATGAACTCACCATACCCCTCACGGAATAACTTGGGGTGTCTTCTTTCTAAAATGGGGTCACATGTGGGGTACTCAGACTGCCACTTTTTCCTATGAAGTGCAATCACGGCCACCCCTGATGGATTGCAGGGTGGTAGTAACTAGGGATGAGCGAATAGACTTCGGATGAAACAGTATTAGAATGTATTGGCTCCAATGAGCCGAAGTTATTACTTCACGAAGTCTCGCGAGACTTTGCATAATAACTTCCAAGTGATAACTTGGAACCGAACCCGAGTTCGGGAAATGCTTTTTTACAGTATAAATCAATTTCTGAAGTTATTATGCAAAGTCTCGCGAAACTTCGCAAAGTAATAACTTCGGCTCATTAGAGCCAATGCATTTTAATACTGCACGGAGCGCTCGCTCCGTACAGTATTGAAACAAAGTTTTATGCGAATCGACTTTAGATGTTTCATCCGAAGTCGATTCCCTCATCCCTTTTCGTAACCATGGAAATGAGCAGTGTATGATGCTAAATATGGGAAAGACATGCAAATTAGCAGATTCTGCCTTGTTTTTCAGCTGAAACACTATTTGCATGTGTTTCCCATATTCAAGTTTATGCAAATGAGTTTACATGACAAAACAGTATAGAAAGGTTATTGAATATAATATTAGGACAATTTGAAAACTGAAAATTTTTATGCAGCCCTCCTAAGCAGTGAGAGAAGAGTTGGCTGGCATCCAAAAAAATTTTTACAATTTTTGTCAACCTTATAATAATGATCTAGGTGCACAGGTCACCCCAAGCCATCCAACTTAAATCAAGCAACTTTGAGGCTTACTGGCTCTCAGTCAGATGAGAGCTCATTTTGAATGTTTCATAGTATACAAGGCTGCCATTGTAAGGTATGTTGACTGTACCTGCCTCATGGATAGGTTGTTGGCTTGCACATACCTGACTTTTGGCATACAGCCTTTGTGTGATTGTCTGTTATATGTTGTCTATTGTATGTTTTAGGTAAGTATTTAATTTAAAAAAATAAAATAATAGATAAGAAAATACTTATAATAAAAGTGTATTAATGATAGGTAAAAGAATAACTATAAAAAAAAAGTATAGATTACATACATAGTAACATAGTATATAAGACCGAAAAAAGACATTTGTCCATCCAGTTCGGCCTGTTTCCTACAAGTTGATCCAGAGGAAGGCAAAAAACCCCTGTGAGGCAGAAGCCAATTTTCCTCACTTAAGGGGAAAAAAAAATTCCTTCCCGACTCCAATCAGGCAATCAGAATAACTCCCTGGATCAACGACCCCTCTCTAGTACCTATAGCCTGTAATATTATTACACTCCAGAAATAAATCCAGTCCCCTCTTGAATTCCTTTATTGTACTCACCATCACCACCTCCTCAGGCAGAGAGTTCCATAGTCTCACTGCTCTTACAGTGAAGAATCCTTTTCTATGTTTGTGTACAAACCTTCTTTCCTCCAGACGCAGAGGATGTCCCCTTGTCACAGTCACAGTCCTGGGGATAAATAGATGATGGGACAGATCTCTGTACTGACCCCTGATATATTTATACATAGTTATTAGATCTCCCCTCAGTCGTCTTTTTTCTAAAGTGAATAACCCTAATTTTGATAACCTTTCAGGGTACTGTAGATCCCTTATTCCAGTTATTACTTTAGTTGCCCTCCTCTGAACTCTCTCCAGCTCTGCTATGTCTGTCTTGTTCACAGGAGCCCAGAACTGTACACAGTACTCCATGTGTGGTCTAACCAGTGATTTGTAAAGTGGTAGGACTATGTTCTCATCACGGGCGTCTATGCCCCTTTTGATGCAACCCATTATCTTATTGGCCTTGGCAGTAGCTGCCTGACACTGGTTTTTGCAGCTTAGTTTGCTGTTTATTAAAATTCCTAGATCCTTTTCCATGTCAGTGTTACCGAGTGTTTTACCATTTAATATGTACGGGTGACTTGCATTATTCCTTCCCATGTGCATAACTTTACATTTGTCAGTGTTAAACCTCATCTGCCATTTTTCTGCCCAAGCCTCCAATCTATCCAGATCCCTCTGTAGCAGAAAACTGTCCTCTTCAGTGTTAATTACTTTACACAGTTTAGTGTCATCTGCAAAAATAGATATTTTACTGTGCAGGCCTTCTACAAGATCATTAATAAATATATTGAAGAGAATAGGGCCCAATACTGAACCCTGAGGTACCCCACTAGTGACCGTGACCCAATCTGAGTGTGTACCGTTAATAACCACCCTCTGTTTTCTATTACTGAGCCAGTTACTTACCCACATATAGATATTTTCTCCCAGTCCGAGCATCCTCATTTTATATACTAACCTTTTATGAGGTACGGTGTCAAATGCTTTGGAGAAGTCCAGATATACGACATCCATTGATGTTATATACAATAAGTGAGAAAAGATTATAGGTTTATATAGTGATGAAAAAAATCTAGAATATTTGTAATTACTATTCGCGCTCAACACTTGCTGAAGTGAGGTAAACTCTTTAATGGTGACTAAATGTCTGTTAGCTTAAAATTCAAGACCTGTAAAAAGCTGTGGCATTTGCTTGTCAGTCTACACTGGCAGTTAGGGTACTTTTACACTTGTGGCAGGACGGATCCGGCAGGCTATTCAGCCTGCCGCATCCGTCCTGCCGCAAGTGGCCGTGTACTGCCGTGCTGCCGCTTCGTCCCCATTGACTTTAATGGGGCGGGGGGCGGAGCTACGGCACTGCACGGCCGGAGATCGCCGGACGAAAAGTACTGCATGTCCGACTTTTAGTCCGGCGATCTCCAGCCGTGAAGTGCCGTGCTGCACCGTAGCTCCGCCCCCCGCCCCATTATAGTCAATGGGGATGGAGCGGCAGCACGGCAGTGCACAGCCACTTGCGGCAGGTTGGATGCGGCAGGTTGAATAGCCTGCCGGATCCGTCCTGCCACAAGTGTGAAAGTACCCTTACTGTCTTCAACTTGTCTTCCTTTTGGAGTTAGATTTATTAACAAGGATAGAAAGCAAAAAAACTAAAACAAAACAACAACAAAAGCAAGAAATGTGAAAGAAAGAATGATATACAGATACAATAACATTGTGTAGATCCCCAAGCCACCAGCCTTGCAATGCAGACATGAACACTTATGTTAATCCTCAGTAGCATTTCCTTTTTTCTTCTTTTACTAAGGGCAGGTATCTAACAATCTTCAATGACTTATTGAACTGTGTAAATCATCTTCATATGAACATTCCAAAGATCCACACCCAAGTGTTAATTACTCCACAATTGTATGGGAGTCAGATTCTTGCACAACCTTTATGCCTTGGAGATGTGTGGTAAAGTGATACATATATGCCTACTTACAATACTGACAGATGTAAAGAATACAGAGTTTCTTTGGTTTACATATCGTCGTTTTTGCTGTGAAATAGTGAAAGCACTTAAAAAATCTTTATTCAAGAACTATGGGAGAAATTTATCAAGACTGTTGTGTGCCACAGTTTGACTTTTTCTACGCCAGTTTGTAGCAAAGTGGGCATAATAAATGACCCCTTGCGTGTTTAAAGATGTTTAGGGAAATCTACTCATGCCTTATTCTACCTTACTTAGTCACCCCTGCAATGTAGAGGGATGTGACAGGATGCAGTCATGTGAAAAAGTATGTCAAGTTTGGATGTAAAATGTTTTGCTACCGTAATTTTGTTTTAAAAACTGATTTTGCAATAATTTATTAAACATAAAAAAATCACCAACATCCAAATTCCTTTTGTAGAATACCTGGTATTGTCTCCTCTGTCTAGTAGTCTCAGATACATCTAGGAGACATTTTTTCCTATTTGTCCAGAGATATTTTTGCCTGTTTCAAAACTTGCCTCATTTTATGTCTGGCTTTAACTTGGCCATTCAAGAACCCTTAATTTCTTGTATTCAGCCATTCCTTGTTGGAGTTATTGGTAGGTCTCGGGTCACGTTACAAGTTCCTCTTTCGTTTGAGTGTCAATTTTTTCACAGGATGATTTCACATCAACCACAAATGCCCTCTAATACAATTAAAAACTCAGAGATTCTATGATGGTCCAGATCTTGATGCAGTAAACCCTCAAAACCTGGTTCTTCTAGTAAAATACTGTCTTTAGTTTTCTCCATACATTTCCTGGTACTTTAGCTGAATAATCTATCTTTACCGTATCTGACCAAAGCACATCTTTTCAATAGTCTTGGTGTTTGCCCAAGTTTTCAAGTGTATTTCTCCTGGCACTAAACTACTCTGGATTCAGAAAGGGGGGCCCGCGCCAGCCATATGAGGGCAGGGGAACTGGCAGTCCGGCAGCTAATCATTCATTAAAAACATTAAGAGAGGGGGCACAATGGAATATATACAGAGAGGGGTAAAAAATTAAGTATATACATTGAGAGAGGGGGCAGAAAATGAAATATATACAGTGAGAGAGGGGGCAAAATGAAATATATACGGTGAGAGAGGAGCAAAATGGAATATATACTGTGAGAGAGGGGCAAAATAGAATATATACTGCGAGATAGAGGCAAGATGGAATATATATTTTATATGGTAACAATAAAAAATTAAACACCTACCTCTTATATTTAATTTTGTACTACAACTCATTCAAACGTATAGTGGGGATGGGGGGGCCAAATTCAAAGTTTGCCCTGGGGCCCATAGAACTCTAGTTACGTCACTGATCTTGCAGCTTACCAAGCACAACTCCGTCCATTGGATAGTGCTGTGCTTGGTATTGCAGCTCTGACCCATTTACTTGAATCGGATTGAGATGTACCTAGGCCACATGACCCATGAACATGATATCACATAGCCTAGGAAGAGACCAAAGCACACATGGAGGACAGCGGCCTCTTCATATAGCTGATCAGCAGGGATCCTGGGTGTCAGACCCACACCAATCAGATACTGATGACCTATCCTGAGGATCGGCCATCAATATCAAAATCCCAGAGAACTCCTTTAAACATTGGGCATATGCTTATACACAGCTTAACTGTGGAAGCTGAGTAGGTGTGGAAAGCATGGATAAAGAACAAAAAAGTTGAAGTTCTTCTGCTTTAACAGAACATGGTTAAAAGGTAAATGAAAAAGAACATTAGAGGAAATAACAGGTGAACTTGAACCAAAGAGAGTGTCCCATTTATCACTAGTAAACTCCTCCTGCACTTATACTTTAGGCTCTGCTCATATCTGTGCTAGTGATTTCTATTATTCCTCTCCATAATAGGAGCAGAACAGAGAAACTCACGGAAGTAATGGTAACTCCTATGACTTGGTAATTCCTGTGTAAGGAGCTCCTCCTGGTGGTGGCTGCAGGTAGCTAGTTTTTCCATGTACCTACTGTAGTGAAGCATGAGACATAGAACAGTATAGAGGAGATTTATCAATGCATTTATGGCTGTTGTCTGCCGTAAAAACATTGAGAAATATGCTTTTTTAGAATGAGCACCATAATAGGGGAGCGCATATTATTTTGTTAAAAATTATAATTTGTCATACAACTCATTGATTGTGAGGGCCGATACTAAGTTTTTCTATGGGGCCCTATGAGATATGTGTACTTCCATGGCTATAACAAATGACTGCGGTCTTACTAAGCCCTCAAACTGATGTTAAAATTTAGATATTAGTCAACATGTCCTGCAGTAGACATGTCTAAAGCCCGAGCACCACTTCCATGGCTAGAATGTAATCCCTTCACCATGTATCCATAACTGACAATAGAAATTACGTGTTTTTGTTAATTTATGTGTAATCGTGTGGTTGGAAATTTGCACATCTAATACAATAGCTTATTAAATGTAAATGACTTTAGCAGAAAATAAATGTTCCAGTCTTTTAAGAACAATATTTCTATTTAAAAAAGCCAAGCATTCACATTTCCAGTTACAGACAATTTAATTCTGTAAACCGCGTCTGACAGTCTTGTCCAATGAATTGAGATTTCCACCTACATAATTATTCCTGCTCCGCTGTTTATACAATGCATCAAAATAGCAGCGAGGAAAACAAGTTCTGACAGAAAAACCAGGCTGACATACAAATGCTCTTCCCCAGTATTTCATGGTATAATCCAATATATACCCGAAGAAGATAAGTGACAGGCTTTCTATTCAAATCCAAGTCATTGGTTTAATAAAAAAAGAAAATATAATTGGCAGGTATAATAATAGGATTTTACTATTTAGACAAAGTGAAAATGATAATTTTCAGTATTTTAATACAATGTTGGAGGAATTTTATGCCGGTCTTTGAAATCTCCTGCGCAGGCCTCGTCATATATTAGGTGCATCGTCCGACAGGCCGTGCGCCACGATTAAATCTATGGCAGATGAAAGCAAATTAAGATAAATATATCGGGCTCCCTGGCCCAGTCCTCATCATACCGCTTTTTCACAAAGTGGCAAGGGCGTGTAATAGTTACAAACACTCTACAACACAGGGAGATGATACATTTTCCCTTTGGTGTATATGGCCATTATGCAATTTTATATTCTCTATGTAAAAATTATTGCCATCAGTTAACCCATTCCAAATCCACGGTGATTAGAAGCAGAAAGCATTTAATTGGTTGCTCTGGTCAAGAATACCAGGGTACACATCACACCTGCATGCTCCAGACCGGGATATAGTGATTAGACTGAGAACGGAGCCCTATGCATGCACCTCCGTCCTCCATTCATTTATATGAGTTGTCTGAAAATAGCTGAGCGCTGGCTCGGCTATTTTCGTCGGGCCCACGGTAGTGAATGGGAGCAGTGGCCACGCAAACTCGGTGCGCTCCCATTCACTTCTATAGGGAGAGCGCTTGGTGGTGGCCAGACCCGGGGAAACCTGGGCTCCTTCAGCCACCACTTTTCCTCCTCCGTTCTCAATATTGGTGTAGGTCCCTAGGGATATGCTCCCATTGTCTTAGATGGTAATACCCCTTTAATCTAAGTGATTAATCAAAATTAACCTAAGCGTGGGACATAGGGAGGAAATATAAAATCAGTAGCATAGAAGCTGGGGTCTCATTCATCATCTGTTCAACCCCTCTTGGTACAATGTAGGACAGATCCAGGTAAAAAACATTCAGATGCTGTCATAACTACTGAGCAACTGGAAAACTTCTGAGTCACCTCAAAAATGTCACCCAGATATGTGGGTATACTAAAGCTGGTGATAACATATCACCCCTGATTTCCACATAAACATGCATGCTTGGATTACAAATTATGTCTATATTGGTGGCAACACTTTTCTCCAGGGGGAGACAGTATTGGACATGTTGAGATCCAACATTCCCAACTTTTGGTTCTTCCCACCAAATATGTTGAATGATGGTTTGGCTGTCCCTTAAGAGATGGCAAACTGCAAATTGTAATAGAATTACCGTGGGCTCTGTGACTTGTTTGGTGCCCTCAGGACTATCATGAATCTCCTTCTTGCTTGTCGCGTGGTTCTGTGATGTCTGGGTTGTGTTCCAGGCATGTATTTTTGAGTTCCACTCCTTTCACCAAGTGAAGAGAAATCCTGCAGGCGTCTTTCGTTTGGATATGCTTATCTTGTCAATTTAGTGGTGGCTGCTTTTCAGTTTATCTCTGTTTCTCCACTTCCAAGTCTGCTTAGGAACCTCTGCCAGATGTGAACTAATGAAGGAAAGTCTTCGGGATGACTCAGTGTTTCCACTTTAACCAGACAACTGCAAATGGTTACATTACGCACAGTCATTCCAGTCTGCATCCAAGACCGAAATTACCTTATTCAGTTTCTCCAACAGTAAACGAATTGCAGTTTTCTACCTTCGGATATGAAAACAATTGTAGTGCTAGTAATTGATTCATGAGCCCTGCTGTTCCCATACTGTCCTCTGCTAGAGATAGTGATATATAGTAACAAAAACTGCTTCTACTGTACATTAAAGGGGCCAGGTTCAGGTTCTCTCACCAGGTTCATTCTGCCCTAATTGAGGTCAACATAACATAGTGAGTCCTTGATTCCAGAGATATTTATCTCCCCTTTTTATAGCAGTAGAAATCATGAAGTCACTGGAAATCAGCTGCTACGAGAGCCAAGCGCTGGAGCCCTCAAAGTGATGTGCAGTATTCAGGGCCGGATTAAGAGCATCATGGCCCTGGTGCTGAAGATTTTAATGGGCCTTTTTATAGAAAATGAAAACGCAACGCAGAGCAATTTTTTATAACACAAATAAAGTGCATCTGTCATATGTTTTATGCATCTGAAATCCCCAGCATAGCTGAATAGATGTTGATGTGTGCTTAAAAAAATATATATAATAATTTTAAGTAAAACACTTATGGGGGCCCAGAGTGTCAAAAGAGTTGTGGGTAGGGGGTCCTATGTGCCCTCCAGACCCACCTCTCCCATGTGAAGTCACGCTCACTCCTTTGGTTGACACCAACGGCTCACTTGACAGTCTCACTGCTCTTACAGTAAAGAATCTCTGCCTTTGATGACGGTGAAACCTTCTTTCCTCTAGACGTAGAGGATGCCCCCTTGTCATGGTTACTGGCCTAGATATAAAAAGATCCCTAGAAAGAGCTCTGTACTGTCCATTCATATACTTGTACATTGGGATCAGATCGCCCCTTAGATGTCTTTTCTCCAAACTAAATAACCCCAAGCTTGAACCTGTCTTGATACTGTAATCCCCCCATACCATTAATTACCTTGGTCGCCCTCCTCTGCACCCGCTCCAGTTCAGCCATGTCCTTCTTATATACAGGGGCCCAAAATTGGACAATACTCTATTTTTACACATTGGTGGGCCCAGTGCAAGATTTTCAGGATTTTGTAATCTATTTGGAGATCATTTTTTATACACAGTAGCATGCTATATGAAACATGGTGTCATGAAATGGGTTTTATACCCAATAAAACACATTTGCAAAACTGCATGTAAAAATGTAAGCATCTTGATTAATGATAATGATTAGCGATGTTCCATAAATCGTTTTCAAAAACACACATTTTTACATGCATGCTGCAAAGATGCTATGTGTAAAGGCTCCCACATTGGGAAAGGTTTGGACTCACGGGTAAGGTCTTCTCTGATCAGAGTCATCCTCTTTTCTTTTCTATCTTGCTCAGAATTGAAAGGAGAAGTCTGACGTGAAGACGCAGCGTGGCGCGCACAGCTGACCTGTCGCCTGATCTGTCACTGTACTGATGAGTTCTGTAAAGGGCCGGCCTGGGAGATTTCTCCTTGCGGCGCCGGCCCTGTCATCATCTGACAGTCAGGTCCGGTCCTTCTAAGGCAGTGATGGTGAACCTTTTAGAGACCGAGTGCCCAAATTGCAATCCAAAACCCACTTACTTATCACAAAGTGCCAAGTACCAAGCAGACTAGATGTCCCGGACTGGCATTGATCGTGTGCAGGGGAGCACACAACATCATAGGTTATTGTGATGATGTGCATGTTGGGCTGCCAGCAGGACTATTGTCCCCACTCATAAGATCTTATCCATGCGGGACGATAGTCCCGTGGGCGGCCTGACGTGCACAGCATCACAGTAACTTATGATGCTGTGTGCTCCCCTGCACACGATCAATGCCGTGTCGGGACATATGGCCCACTCACAGACTGGTCGTGTGCATGGAATAGCGAATAGGGGTGCTACCTGAGTCCCCTCAGTCAGTGGAGGACCAGTGACACATTTTATAATTTAGAATAGGTGTTGACTTTTAAATTAAAATATAATTATACCAGACAGGGGCGGATAAAGACAGCAGAGGGCCCCTGTGCAAAAAAATTTGCCTGCCACACCACACCAACAGACGTAAACATATACAATACGTGCATAATCCTGGAAGACCAGCATATAAGTACCAGGAGCGCAGTGCTGGCCCAGGAAGCAATGTACAGTACAAATGAAAAAGGGGGGAAAATGAAAAAAATAAATAGATACAGGCTACACAGTGCTTTTGGCCAACAATGTGTCGTGCAACTAAGGATCACAGCAGCGCAATGCTGCAATGCATTGAGTTAAAATAAATGGGGTTGTATTGTGACCTTAGTTTCTTAAAATCACAATCGAAAAGTTGCAAGAAATTCAGCAGGTCAGATTTTTTTGTGACCATCTTTTGCTGCACAATGAGAAAATGCCTATTCTTGTCTGCAATTGCAGACGAAAATAGGACATGTTCTATCAACGGACATATGGATGCGGACAACACACTATGTGCTGCCCGCATCTTTTACGTACCTAAAATGAATGGATCCACACCCATTCAGCAAAATTGCAGAACAGATGCGGACTCCTTCATACGGCCATTTGAATGAGCTCTAACACACATACTGGACTTTCATAAATGCAACTGCTCTTTTTCACACATCCTCACACATGCAGTCACTCACATACACTTGTACACATGCAGTGGCACTGTCACATACAGTCACTGTCACACATACAGTCACTGTCACACATGCAGGCACTCACATACACTTGTACACATGCAGTCACTCACATACACTTGTACACATGCAGGCACTCACATACATTTGTACACATGCAGTGGCACTGTCACACATGCAGGCACTCATATACATTTGTACACATGCAGGCACTGTCACACATGCAGGCACTCATATACATTTGTACACATGCAGTCACTGTTACACATGCAGGCACTCACATACACTTGTACACATGCAGTCACTGTCACACATACAGTCACTCACATACACTTGTACACATGCAGTCACTCACATACACTTGTATACATGCAGGCACTGTCACACATGCAGGCACTCACATACATTTGTACACATGCAGGCACTGTCACACATGCAGGCACTCACATACACTTGTACACATGCAGTCACTGTCACACATGCAGTCACTCACATACATTGTCACACATGCAGAAACTATTTTACACTACATTAGATACAGATCCCTACCTTACCTCCAGGCTCTGTGTTGCTGGTTCTGGTGTCCTCAGCCAGGCTCCTCCCCCTCTCAGTAGCAGGCTCATGCTCCTCCCCCTCTCTGTAGCAGACTCCTCCCCCTCAGTAGCAGGCTCAGGCTCCTCACCCTCTCTGTAGCAGACTCCTCCTCCACTCAGTAGCAGGCTCAGGCTCCTCCCCCTCTCCATAGCAGATTCCTCACTCACTGACTGAATACAGCAGGTTAGTGTGCGCCCCTGCAATGTTCCGTTTGGTCCTCTAGCTCTGCCTCCGCCCCTCCCATGTCACATGTTGCTTCCTCTCTGCTTCCTGATTGCAGAAGGCGCGCAGTGATGTGAGTCCCTCCTTCTCACTCCCATTTGTGTTCGGCGATTTTATTACTGTACTAGCGGCGGGCTGCTGGACCTATTTTCACGCAGGGGCCTGCTACCGCTCCATCCGCCCCTACGTTAATCCGGCCCTGGCAGTATTCATGAGCTGCCACCCCCTCCAGCACTGATTAACAGTTCTCTCATGGAAATGGAGAGAAAGTTGTCAATCAGTGGCAGAAGGCCCCGCACCCGATTATGAGGACTCCCCACTCGGTTCCCTGGGCAGCTGATATACAGTGATATTATGAAGACTGTGGCACCCAAAAAAACTAAGTGGCACAGTACTGGAATCAGGGTCTTGTAAACATTTTTGACATGTACAGATGAGTGCACACATATAATGCAGTACTTGTGCACCTCTGAATGGTAACCTAGAGCACAAACTAAGATTCTTTATGAACATTGTCAAAAGCTGTAACAAAATATACAAAAAATTGTAATAATAAAGGTATGACCACACAGTCGGGTTTCTGCATGCAGTTTTGGAAGCCGAAATCAGGAGTGGATCTTTAAAGGAGAGAAAGTATAAGGCCCCATTCACACGTCCGTAGTGTGTTGCGGATCCGCAACACACTTTGCCGCCAGCCCCATAGAGATGCCTATACTTGTCCGCAATTGCGGGCCAGAAAAGGACATGCTCTATATTATTGCGGAGCCGCCGGTCGGAAGATCGCCAGCGCGCTCCGCAAATGCGGATGCGGAGAGCACAGTGTGTGCTCTCCGCATCCATCACGTCCCCATTCAAAATGAATGGGTCCGCATCCGTTCCGCAGATTTGCGGAACGGGTGTGGACGAACATTGCGGACGTGTGAATGGGGGCTAAAGCGTGCTCCTGGTTTTGGCTTGTGTAAGATATGAGCCTGGTAACATCTTGTATTTAAAAAACTGATTCAGTATTTTTTTCGCCCCATAAGACGCACTCCCCTTTTGACTCCTAAAATGGGGGGGAAAGCTAGTGCGTCTTATGGGGTGAATACAGGACAAATAAATATCAAATGTGTGGCACATTACTTATTCTCGGCTGCGGCCACTGGGCTCTCCCTCTTCTAGTAACTCACATGTCTTTGCGGCGCATTGCTTATGCTCAAACATTGCAGCCTGCGATGTCTGAGCATAAGCAGTGCGCCACACAGACATGTGAGTTACCGGAAGAGGGAGAGCCTGGCAGCCGCAGTGCATGCTTCCTGATGGGGAACAGGCCACGGCGTTTCAGATCTGCTGTGGGGTAAGAGACCGGCCAGCCCTGTCTGGTGCTGGTTGACAGGGACTGGTCTGCAGATTTGCGGTGAGAATGGTGGAAGCGCAGGAGCAGGCAGATAAAGGGCAGAGCAGGCATTCCTGCCACACATGCCTGCTCCTGTATACGGAGGTATGAGGCATGATGAGAGGATGGGGAGATGATGAGAGGCTGGGGGCTTAGAAGAAGCTAGGGGGCTGATAAGAGGCATGGGGGCTGATCTGAGGTCTGAATGGGGGTCTCATTTATATTGGGGCTCTTATCTGAGGACTGATTGGGGGTCGTACACTTTGGGGTCTGAGCTGAGATCTGAATGGGGGTCTGATCTGAGGTCTTATTGGGGTCTTATTAACATTGGGGGTCTTATTAGGGCTGTCAGCTGAGGTCTGATTAACATTTGGGTCTGATTGCTGGTCTGACCTTATATGGTATAATGAAAACATATTTTTTCTTATTGTCCCCCTCTAAAACCTAAGGTGTGTCTTATGGGCCGGTGCGCCCTATAGGGCGAAAAATACCGTACCTTTTACCATGAAAATGCAGTGCAATCTGCAGGCAGCACGTTATAGAGCTGGAGGAGCTGAGAGGATTGATATATTTTATGTGTTCAAAAAGATGTATTCATTTAAAGTAGTGTTGAGTAAATCGAAGTCAAACAAATTGACTTCAATTCGAATTTCAGGAAAAATTTGATTTGATTTGATCAGTGCGCTGGGCTGTCCAGCATTCATGACGTCAACACTTCACCGTGCGAGATTTCGCATGGTTTCTTCAATCAAAACGGCGGCCTTTCCACGAGCAAGTGGATAATGTGAATGTTTGTTGTTGTTTTTTTAACCCTGATAAACCCTTGAAAGGCCTCAATTTTTATGTCAGATGGTGCAATCCGCGATGAACATGGCAGCTGTGAAGCTCAACGATGGGGGGCGGTGCAATTGCCTTTCTCTGTCATTGCACCCGCTACATACAATGGTATGTGATTCGTGACAGAGTAATTTGGAACAAATCAAATTTATTTGTGAAATTTGGCAAAACAGCTGAATCTAATTTTTGATAACTTCGCTCTTCTCTAATTTAAACCTCTGCTCTTACTGAGCTCAGTAGCCACGTGGGAGGTCCCGTCAACAATTGACAGCTAAATCTCTATGCACAATCATAGTTATCTGTCAGTCACTCAATAGGACTGCCCACGTGGCTCCTAAGCCCTGGATGGGCAGAGGTTTACATGAACAGATTATAAAACTTTTCCATAAATTGATATAACAATCTGCTCAGCTCCTCCTGCTCTGTAACATGCTGCCTGCAGATTGCATTGCATTTTCATGGTGACAGGTGTCCTTTAAGATTCAAATAGAAAAGCTCCATTCTGCACAAGACCCTTTGCTTCTTCTGTGCCCTTAGGTTAGCGTCAGCTCAGCGTTAAAGAGATAATTAATACTAACTAGACCTGTAAATCACACCAGGCCATTCCCCATCTCTTCTTGCATTATTTAAGTTTGATTATGATGAATTTACGTTATATTTATCATCAACAAGGTATCTGGTACAAGGAAGAATATGTGTCTCTGCTCTTCAGTACCAAGTTCAGAAGTTTCTGGTAGAAACATTTAACACTTTGGTTGACCTTTGTAATGGGAACGTGAAAACTAAACTAAAACTTAACTACCGTATATACTCGAGTATAAGCCGACCCAAGTATAAGCCGACCCCCCTAATTTTACCCTAAAAAACTAGGAAGAGCAGTGACTCGATTATAAACCTGAGGTGGATCTGTGGATGACACTGTTATGGGGGGGTCTGTGGATGGCACTGTTATGAGGGATCTGTGGATGGCATCCACAGCCCCCCATCCCATAACAGTGCCTTTTACAGCCCCCCCATGCCATAACAGTGCCATCCACAGCACCCCCATCCCATAACAGTGCCATTCACAGCCCCCCCATGCCATAACAATGCCATCCACAGCCCCCCTTCCCCCATTACCGATCCTAAATACCTCCTCACATGTCACACTGAATACTCCAGGCAGGCCGGGCGAGCGCAGCGTGACTGACGTCACGTGCCTGCGCCGCCTGCTTCATTTATAAAGCAGGCCGGGCAGGCACGTGACATCAGTCAGTCAGCAGTGAGCGCACCGGCCCCGCCACAAATGCCCGCCCCCAGCTCCTCCTCCCACTCCGCTCTCCGTTTACGTGTATGACTCGAGTATAAGCCGAGTTCGTGTTTTTCGGCACAAATTTTGTGCTGAAAAACTCGGCTTATACTCGAGTATATACGGTAATCATAAATTGTGTCTTGTGGATATCCCCCTTTTGGCCACTGACTAGATACCATCACTGAAATTATAAAGCCAACTTCATTCATGTCATTGTTCAGAAAAAAGTAGATTGCATTTGAGAAGAGGCATCTGGAGATTAGTTTTTTAGATTTATAGGTAGGCAAAGTTCAGGTTATAGGTGTAATATTTGCTCGCCAGTTGGCTTCCAGGAGAGGACTGAGTGGAGAGCACCAGAAGAGGCGAATTAGGAATTGGAGAAGCGATGGTCTGATGGATGGTAGATGGTAGGTGATGGTTTTGCAGTAGTTCAGCCAGTGTGATGAAGTCATGAGTTAAGTGAAAAAGTTGAACATAGCAGAACGTTCTTGAATTGGAAAATCTGACCTTTTAGTGTAAAATAATTTTCTTGTAAATGTTAGTCTATGTAGATTAGTTGTGGAGTGTAGTTCAGGTGAAGGAATATAGGAGCTAACCACTAAGGTGAAAACCTCACCACACCAACAGAAAGAGGGCAAGGAGAAGAGGTCATACTACAAATGACTCAGCCAGTGAATTTCTGAAAAGCCAACTGGAAATCTAAGAGAGACCTAATGTATTTCTTTGGTGCCCAGACAATATTCTGTAGGAGGTGACTTTGGTAAGAGTGGTAATTGAGGGAGGAATCCAAAATGATACTGTAAGATAGATGATGACGTCAATGTTTGCTAAAAGCCTACATCTCCAAAATACTGTATTTCCAAATTATGTAGGTCTCCTGGTTTAGTACATAAGGATGTATATTATGTTCTGCACTGAAAAATGTGTTGTATATTTTACATAGAAGAGCGTTAATCAGGCTGGTAATAGCTGGCATCCACTTGTGGAAACACTGTTTTGTACACAAAGCTGTAGAAATTCTTGACATCTATCCCTATTAATCAGCAGGAACCTTTTATTTTACTCTGTTGTGAGCTCTAAAATAGCAAAGCACGCTTTGGTTTTAATCCTTGGCAACAAAGTATACACATAGAGTAACATTGGCAGCGAGGAAGACTGTTTTAGTACTTAAACCATGAACAATGATTACACGTAATTATTGCCAAGCTCGAGCTCCCTGTGGTAAATAAGATGAGAGCCTGGCAAATTGCACTTTTTACACATATAATCAATGTTCAATGTAAGTATGTAGCAGTCATGTGAAACTGCTCAATTAAGAGCATGACATAAGCCATGCAGATTTATATTTAATATCGTACAGACTAATATTTGGGCTAAAGATATTAAAAGTAGTCCTCAGTCAATGGCTTATATGCATTTGCTGATATAATTATCCTTTATTTAGCTAATTTAGTCGATCAGCATTACAATTCAGAAGTTGCCATGGTTGTTTTAAATGATCACAAAGTTTTTGTAATTGTCAGCAAGCATTCATTTTAAGGGTGCTATCACACTTTACTGCTAATTGTTGAGCTGCACCTGGACTCTCTGTTGTTTCAAGTTGTACGTCCAGGTAGAGTCTGAAGTAAAGTGCGTTAAAGCTATGGAACTTTGCTTGAATATGCCACATGTGACCCTTACCGACCTCAGGAATGAAGAGGCTGCAGTACTAGTTGAACTTGTACTGTGCAGGAGGTGCATCTCAGCCCCAATCACTAGGCTGCAGTTCTCGGCTTTCTGTCTTGCTTTATTGTGAATAGTGATCTACAAATTTTCTAAAATATTTTTATAACTGTGGCTATCAGTGGGGAAAATGTGGCTGGCTCAATTATGGGGCCCTGTAGCTTAATGGAGGTAAATCTGCAAGTTGGGACCATTCTGTGGCAGATCTTTCAGCAGTCTGCTACACTACCAGAAATGAAAAAAGAACACCCAAAGGGAGTTAAGATACAAAGCCTATTTTACAGTATGGCACTGCTGGAAGGTGTTACATGTAGTGATCAAAGTTCCAAGATCCTTATATTACATACAGATGCTCCACAGACTTTTTTGGCTGGTCTATCCATCACATCTCGAAGAGAGTTGGACGACAACTTTCTAAACTGTATCCGTGGTGTCACCAGTTTTAGAGGAAGGCACTCAAACACATATACGGTTCTGGATGGTCAAGCAGATGCACGCCACTGTAACTCATTTCGTCATTATGGCCAAGAGCACCTGCACTGGTGCCGCAAATGCGCCCATTGGAGACATGAATGGAATAGAGACATGAAACAATAGTGTTCAGTGATGAAACACATGTTCTGCCTTGGTACTATTCATCAGAGTTCAAATGAGGGCTTGAGAGCCACCATGCATATTGCGGAGACACACAGGACCATGTATCATGGTGTGGGGCTCCATAAGCTACAATGACAGATCCCATCTGGTATCCATGGAGGGAACGTTGACAATGCTTCAGTATGTCCAGGACATTGTGGAACCACTGCCTTTTTTGACTCAGGACAGGAGATATGGCGTTCCAACGAGATAAAATCCACCTACACACTGCCAGCGCTACACAATGTGCTCTTCAGGGTATCCAGCAGCTCCCCTGGCCAACTTGATTGCCAGATCTCACCCTAATCAAGAATGTTTGCGACTGGATGGGGAGTTGAATCTCCCATGTACAGCAGCCAACAACCACCTTGGCTGAACTACGGGTCCAAGTTGAAAAAGCTTGGAATGCCATACCACAGGAGGATATCCAGCATCTGTATGACCGTTGCCAGAGTGGCAGCCTGTATCACAGCAAGAGGAGTTTTCACCCAGTATTAATGTGACCCTGCCTCAAAATATACCTTGCTACAGAACCTTAAATAAAGTGCTCACCACCTTGGCTTTGACCACTAGAAGTTTATATTTTGACAATCTCAGCTCTCTTAATCTCAGCATTAAGTTTTCTAGGTGTTCTTTTTTGTTTTCTGCTAGGAATTTTTTCCCTTAAGTGGGGAAAATTGGCTTCTGCCTCACAGGTTTTTTTTGCCTTCCTCTTGATCAACTTGTAGGAAACAGGCCGAACTGGATGGACAAATGTCTTTTTTTGGTCATATATACTATGTTAGTATGTTACTATGTATATGTGGGTACTAACAGACTCACTCAATAAATAGGTTTGGAACATATACATGTATAAGGGTTGGGCTTAGATATGAATTACAGCATTTGCCACAGAACCCATAACAGGCACATCTACTTTCTTCCTGATCTCAGTTCTTGAAATTAGGCAAGAATGCCCAAGAAATGATACACACATAGAAATATGTTTTTACCATTCTTATAGGATCTGAGATAACATAGATGCAGTAATTTGTAAAGAACTACAAGCCAGTGGTTGAAGTAGCTCTAACGGATAAAGTCATGATTGAAGAATGCAGTGAATATTACAGATGTGGAAATTGGCATCTACTGCAGACTTTTCACATACAGAGACTGTATAACAATTAAAGTGACTAGTTTGATGAATGCAATATGCAGGGACCATACATTTTATTCAGATGTTTTAATGGTCTGAGCTCTTTGATGCTAGAAAACATCTCAATGACCATGAAACATACAGATTTTTTAAGCAACAGAGGTGCACAATGGACTTGTAAACTCAGGAACTGTCTCTCCAGGGAGATTAACCACTTTACTTTCTGTCTTCATTCACTTAGGGAAAGTATCTTCTTTTTCACTATCTAATTTTATAATACCGTAAATTGAAATTTAATATTTCTGGACACAAATGCACAATATGTTTAAAATATATGTTTATCAAACTATAAATGACTAACAGCCTTCTTTAAAGTATGTTAGATTTAATATTTTAACCACTTGGTTCAATGAACATTTATCATTTGTAACATAGTACATAACATAGTACATAAGGCCGATAAAAGACATCTGTCCACCCAGTTCGGCCTGTCATCCTGCTAGTTGATCCAGAGGAAAGAAGTACTCCCTGGATCAACGACCCATCTCTAGTAGCTATAACCTGTAATATTATTACACTCCAGAAATACATCCAGTCCCCTCTTGAATTCCTTTATTGTGCTCACCATTACCACCTCCTCAGGCAGAGAGTTCCATAGTCTCACTGCTCTTACCGTAAAGAATCCTCTTCTATGTTTGTGTACAAACCTTCTTTCCTCCAGACGCAGAGGATGTCCCCTCGTCACAGTGACAGTCCTGGGGATAAATAGATGATGGGAGTGATCTCTGTACTGACCCCTGATATATTTATACATAGTTATTAGATCTCCCCTCAGTCGTCTTTTTTCTAAAGTGAATAACCCTAATTTTGATAACCTTTCAGGGTACTGTAGTTGCCCCATTTCAGTTATTACTTTAGTTGCCCTCCTCTGAACCCTATCCAGCTCTGCTATGTCCGCCTTGTTCACAGGAGCCCAGAACTGTACACAGTACTCCATGTGTGGTCTGACCAGTGATTTGTAAAGTGGTAGGGCTATGTTTTCATCACGGGCATCTATGCCCCTTTTGATGCAACCCATTATCTTATTGGCCTTGGCAGCAGCTGCCTGACACTGGTTTTTGCAGCTTAGTTTGCAGTTTATTAAAATTCCTAGATCCTTTTCCATATCAGTGTTACTGAGTGTTTTACCATTTAGTATGTACGGGTGACTTGCATAATTCCTTCCCATGTGCATAACTTTACATTTGTCAGTGTTAATCCTCATCTGCCACTTATCTGCCCAAGCCTCCAATCTATCCAGATCCCTCTGTAGCAGTATATTGTCCTCTTTAGTGTTAATTACTTTGCACAGTTTAGTGACATCTGCAAAAATTGATATTTTACTGTGCAAGCCTTCTACAAGATCATTAATAAATATACTTAAAAGAATAGGGCCCAATACTGACCCCTGAGGTACCCCACTATTGACAGTTGCCCAATCTGAGTGTGTACCGTTAACCGCTTCCCGACCGCCGAACGCACGGATGCGTCCAGGCGGCGGCAAGTTTGTTCCTCCTGGACGCATCCGTGCGTCATCTCGCGAGAGCCGAGATCTGCTGTGAACGCGCGCACGCGCGCGCGCGCGTTCACAGCAGAGCGCGGCTCTGCAGTTGTACTACAGCCTGCCAGCGATGATCAATCGCTGGCAGGCTGTAAATGTAAAATAAATTAGATCAAAGTGGTATATCAGACGCTGTGTTGCTAACAGCGTCTGATATACCTAATACCTGGTCCTCTGGTGGTCCCATTTACTGGGATCGACCACCAGAGGACCAGGTAACAATGTAAAGTTGCACCAAACACTACACTAACCCCACCCCCACCCCCTCACTTTATAACCACTATTAACCCCTGATCACCCCATATAGACTCCCTGATCACCCCCTGTCACTGATCACCCCCTGTAAGGCTCTATTCACATGTCCATATGTGTTTTGCGGTTCCGCGGATCCACAGATCCGTGCCACGGATCCGCAGCGCGGATCCGCAAAACACGGACACCGTCAATGTGCTTTCCGCATTTTGCAGATCCGCACATTGCCAGAACTATATAGAAAATGCTTTTCTTGTCCGCAGTTGCGGACAAGAAAAGGGCATGTTCTATATTTTTGCTGAACGGAAATGCAGACCCGTAAGTGCGGATCCGCAATTCCGGATCCGAGCGGGACAAAGTCTGTCCCCATAGAAATGAATGGGTCCGCAATTCCGTTCCGCAAACAGAATTTCGGACGTGTGAATGGGGCATAAGGGTCCCTTATCACCGCCAGTTAGTTAGCTACTTGTTAGGTAGCTAGCGCCCAGCCCACCGCACCGCAGTCACTGATTTTGGCAGAGATTTTTTCATCCACATTGATCGATGCGAATGAAAAAATCTGTGCCGTTCATTTTTTTTTTTTCAGCCCAGAGGCTGAACGGAAAAAAATCTCATTACCCGTATGCTCAATATACGGAGAATCGCAGAAACTCCTAATGCTGGCCATACGTGTAATGATTGCGGAGACCCTCAAATGCCAGGGCAGTACAAAACCTCACATGTGACCCCATTTTGGAAAGAAGACACCCCAAGGTATTCCGTGAGGGGTATGGTGAGTTCATGCAAAATTTTATTTTTGTCACAAGTTAGTGGAATATGAGTTAGTGGAATAAGTTAGTGGAATATGAGACTTTGTAAAAAAATAAATAAAATCAATTTCCGCTAACTTGTGCCAAAATTTTTTTTTCTGTGAACTCGCCATGCCCCTCACAGAATACCTTGGGGTGTCTTCTTTCCACAATGGGGTCACTTGTGGGGTATTTATACTGCCCTGGCATTTTAGGGGTCCTAAAGCGTGAGAATCCAAATGCGTAAAAATGCCCTGTGAAATACTAAAGGTACTCATTGGTTTTAGGGCCCCTTTGCGCATCTTGGCTGCAAAAAGTGGCACACATGTGGTATCGCCGTACTCAGGAGAAGTAGGGCAATGTGTTTTAGGGTGTATTTTACATATACCCATGCTGGGTGAGAGAAATATCTCTGTAAATGACAACTTTTTAAATTTTTTATACAAAGTTGTCAATTTACAGCGATATTTCTCACACAAAGTATGGGTATATGTAAAAATACACCCTAAAACACATTGCCCTACTTCTCCTGAGTACGGCGATACCACATGAGTGACACTTTTTGCAGCCTGAGTGCGCAAAGGGGCCCAAATTCCAATGAGTACCTTTAGCTTTACATGGCTGCTCACAATTTAGCCCCGCCCAAAATGCCAGAACAGTACAAACACCCCACATGTGACCCCATTTTGGAAAGAAGACACCCCAAGGTATTCGCTGAGGGGCATAGTGAGTCCATGAAAATGTAACTTTTTGTCAAAAGTTAGCAGAAAGGGAGACTTTTGAGAAAAACAATAAAAATCAATTTCCGCTAACTTGTGCCAAAAAAATCTTCTGTGAACTCGCCATGCCCCTCATGGAATACCTTGGGGTGTCTTCTTTCCAAAATGGGGTCACATGTGGGGTATTTATACTGCCCTGGCATTTTAGGGGACCTAAAGCGTGAGAAGAAAATGCATAAAAATGCCCTCCTAAAAGGTACTCATTGGTTTTAGGGCCCTTTGCACATCTTGGCTGCAAAAAGTGCCACACATGTGGTATCGCCGTACTCAGGAGAAGTAGGGCAATGTGTTTTGGGGTGTATTTTTACATATACCCATACTGGGTGAGAGAAATATCTCTGTAAATTGACAACTTTGTATAATTTTTTTAAAAAGTTGTCATTTACAGAGATATTTCTCACACCCAGTATGGGTATATGTAAAAATACACCCCAAAGCACATTGCCCTACTTCTCCTGAGTACGGCGATACCACATGAGTGACACTTTTTGCAGCCAAGATGCGCAAAGGGCCCAAATTCCAATGAGTACCTTTAGGATTTCACAGGGCATTTTTACTCATTTTGGATTCTCACGCTTTAGGGCCCCTAAAATGCCAGGGCAGTATAAATACCCCACAAGTGACCCCATTGTGGAAAGAAGACACCCCAAGGTATTCTGTGAGGGGCATGGCAAGTTCACAGAAATTTATTTTTTTGGCACAAGTTAGCGGAAATTGATTTTTTTTTTTTTTTACAAAGTCTCATATTTCACTAACTTGTGACAAAAATAAAATTTTACATAAACTCACCATACCCCTCACAGAATACCTTGGGGTGTCTTCTTTCTAAAATGGGGTCACATGTGGGGTATTTATACTGTCCTGGCATTTTAGGGGCCCCTAAAGCGTGAGAAGAAGTCTGGAATCCAAATGCGTAAAAATGCCCTGTGAAATCCTAAAGGTACTCATTGGAATTAGTGCTCTTTGCGCACTCAGGCTGCAAAAAGTGTCACTCATGTGGTATCGCCGTACTCAGGAGAAGTAGGGCAATGTGTTTGGGGTGTATTTTTATATATACCCATACTTTGTGTGAGAAATATCGCTGTAATCGACAACTTTTTAAATTTTTTTAAACAAAGTTGTCAGTTTACAGAGATATTTCTCTCACTCCAACATGGGTATATGTAAAAATACACCCCAAAACACATTGCCCTACTTCTCCTGAGTACGGCAATACCACATGAGTGACACTTTTTGTAGCCTGGGTGCGCAAAGGGGCCCAAATTCCAACGAGTACCTTTAGCTTTTACATGGCTGCTCACAATTTAGCCCCGCCCAAAATGCCAGAACAGTAAACACACCCCACAAGTGACCCCATTTCGGAAAGTAGACACCCCAAGGTATTCACTGAGGGGCATAGTGAGTCGTGGGAGATTTCATTTTTTTGCCAGAAGTTAGCAGAAATGGAAACTTTATTATTTTTATTTTTTTCCTCAGAAAGTGTCATTTTCCGCTAACTTGTGAAAAAATGAAATGATACATGAACTCACCATGCCCCTCCATGAATACTTTGGGGTGTCTTCTTTCTAAAATGGTGTAATTTGGGGGATATTTATACTATCCTGACATTCTAGCACCTGAAGAAACATGACAGGCGCTCAGAAAGTCAGAGCTGCTTCAAAATGCAGAAATTCACTTTTTGCACCATAGTTTGTAAACGCTATAACTTTTACCCAAACCAATAAATATACACTTATTGTATTTTTTTTATCAAAGACATGTAGAACAATAAATTTTGCGAAAAATTTATATAGAAATGTAGTTTTAAAAAAAAAAAATTACAACAGAAAGTGAAAAATGACATTTTTTTGCAAAAATTTCGGTAATTTTTGATTAATAGCAAAAAAAGTAAAAACGTCAGCAACAATGAAATACCACCAAATGAAAGCTCTATTAGTGAGAAGAAAAGGAGGTAAAATTCATTTGGGTGGTAAGTTGCATGACGGAGCAATAAACGGGTAAAGTAGTGTAGTGCAGAATTGTAAAAAGTGGCCTGGTCATTAAGGGTGTTTAAGCTAGGGGGGCTGAAGTGGTTAATAACCACCCTCTGTTTTCTGTCACTCAGCCAGTTACTTACCCACATACAGACATTTTCTCCCAGTCCGAGCATCCTCATTTTATATACTAACCTTTTATGTGGTACAGTGTCAAATGCTTTGGAGAAGTCCAGATACACGACATCCATTGATTTGCCGCTGTCAAGTCTAGAACTTACCTCCTCATAGAAACTGATTAAATTCGTTTGGCATGACCGATCCCTCATGAAGCCATGCTGATATGGCGTTATTTGCTTATTTCCATTGAGATCCCCTAAGATAGCATCTCTCAGAAAACCTTCAAACAGTTTCCCCACAACAGATGTTGAACTTACCGGCCTATAGTTTCCGGGCTCTCTTTTTGGACCCTTTTTGAATATTGGCACCAAATTTGCTATGCGCCAATCCTGTGGGACATTCTCTGTCCGTATAGAGTCTGCAAATATCAGAAATAAGGGTCTGGCTATGACATTACTTAATTTCCTTAGGATACGGGGGTGTATGCCATTCGGTCTGGCGATTTGTCTATTTTAATCTTTTTAAGTCGCTGTTGTACTTCTTCTAGGGTCAAACAGGACACTTTTAATGGGGGATTTATTTTTACATTTAGCATTTCATCTGACAGTTTATTTTCCTCAGTGAATACATTGAAGAAAAAAATATTTAACAGCTTTGTTTTCTCCTCATCGCTCTCTGCAACTCCCCCTTCATTACTCTTTAAAAGGCCGACACCTTCAGATTTATACTTTTTAACATTTATATAATTGACGAAAATTTTAGGGTTAGTTTTACTCTCTTTGGCAATTAATCTCTCGGTCTCTAGTTTGGCCGCTTTTATTTGTTTTTTATATGTTCTATTTTTTATATGCTTTCTTTTTGTCATTTATTGCTTTATTTACATTTCTATTTATCCACATTGGTTTCTTTTTGTTCCTTAACCTCTTATTCCCATACGGTATGTACCTCTCACAATGAGAATTTAGGATTTTTTTAAAGATCTCCCATTTTGTGGCTGTATTTTTGTTTTTGAGGACTTTTCTTTTTTCCTCCGTACCCCCCAAGAGCCATACCTTATTTACTTTTCCATTCACATAGTTGTATGAGGGCAGGACAAGTTGTAGTTTCTAACAGTACCATTTAATGTGTGAGGAATCTGGAAAAAATCATTAATGGGTGGATGTTGGGGAAAAAAAATCACAATTTTGCCTTTGATTTATGGGTTTTACGTTTACAGTGTCCACTGGGACACATTACAGTTAATTTGTCAGTCGAGATAACACATTTATATAGTTTCCCTATGTCCTAATACATTTTTCTTTTAATAAAAACTTTGAAAAAAGTCACCTTCTATGTGTTCACCATAATGGATAAACTAAAAACAGCTAAAAGTCGTGATGAAGGACCTAGATTGATAATCATCTGAAGCGTGTAACTGTGATTGTGTTCCTGCACTGGAAAGTTGGAGTGACCAAGTCTGGAGGTCCCTATAGCAAGTACTATAACTGCTATGGCTATAGTTACACTGCGATGTCTATTTTTTTTGTTGATTATTATTTTTTTTTTACTTTATTTTTACTCCCCCTAGGGGACTTGAACATATGATGTATATACAATAGACTGCAATCAAATAATATTGCATTCTTTGGTAAAATCACAAGATTCCTTTAAGCCTTGAGGGAGGAACTTTACTATGACAGGTCTAATAGCTTTCACAAGGCTCCAGGCTTGCCATTACAACCTAGTGTCTCTTGCGATAGCCAAGGGGTTGAAAAAAAATATGCAGTTTTAAATTTTGTTTATTTTGTGTAATTTATTTATTTAACCCATAGGATACCAGCGCCATACATGTACGTAGTTGTGGGATGTAATTTAAGTCCCAGCGCCGTACATTTACAGCACCCTGAACGGGTAGGTGCAGGAGCTATGGTCGCCCGATCAATAGCAGGGGCCCGGCTGTTCCTGACGGCCAAGCTCTTGCTGTATGCGCCAGCATAGCTGAATACACTGATGCCAGCGTCTTAAACCCTTGTACCTAAACATACATATTCTGTGTCTGTAACAACTGGCTCTATAAAAATATCACATGATCTACCTCATCAGGTGAATAAAAACTGTGCCAAAACAGCCATTTTTGGTCTCCTTGCCTCACAAAAGTTGTAATACCGAGCGATTAAAAATTTGTATGTACCCCAAAATGGTACCAATTAAACCGTCACATCGTCCCGCAAAAAATGAGCCCCTACACACTGTTAGACAATCGCCCAAAAAATAATAAAAATATACGGCTTTCAGAAAATGGCAACACAAAAATTTTTTTTTGACTTTTCAAAATACTTTCCCTGTGTAAAACTTGAACTTAAAAACAAATAGCCCCCAAAAAAGTGTAATGTTGAATGATCAAAAAAATCATATGTACCCAAAAATAGTACAAATAAAGATGTGAACTTTACTTGAAAAAAACGAGCCCCTACACAGTAAAAAAAATATATGGCTTTCAGAAAATAAACACAAAAACGTAGTTTAAAAAAAATGCTTTATTATGTGAAACTGAACCAAAAAATAAAAATAGACATATTTGGTATTGTCATCTCTATAATAATAACATGATTGCCACTACCATTTTTTTGGTTACCTTGTGAAAGCTTATATCGAGCGATCAAAAAACATATATACCCCAAAATAGTACAAAGAAAACTGTAACCTTATCCCATAGTTTCCAAAATTGGGTCACTTCTTGGGAGTTTGTAATGTAGGGGTCGTCAAATGTGACATGGCAACATAAATTATCTCAGTGAAATCTTCCCTCCAAAGTCCATAAGTTGCTTCTTCCCTTCTGCGCCATGTTGTGTGCCCATAGAGCAGTTTACGACCATATATGGGGTGTTTCTGTAGACTGCAGAATCAGGGTATTACATATTGAGTTTTGTTTGGCTCTTGAAGGGGTTGTCTGAGTTATGTAAAAACAAATATAGCACTGTAAATCTGATGGTCATCAATTAAAGTAAGTTTTAGGCCAAAAAAATTATTTTTCCTCATTTCCCAGGTTCTCTTCTGGCCTTTGTTTACCTTCAATAACAACAATCTCTAAGGTTTTCTTCATGAATATTTTTGCCCCTCCCCCTGCTCTGCATAGGGAGTAAATAAAAGTGCTGCCCTGAGTGACATGTCTGAGTGCTGTGATACTCAGCAGCATGTTGTATGTGTAGGACTACAAGTCCCAGCTGTACAATGGCACTGCTGATACACACAGGATCTTCCCCCTACCTGTTCTTGTGCAATGCTCTGCAGAACTCCTCCAGTCTGTCAGCTCAGTGTCTGTAACATGAGGAGGGCAGATCCTGTATCTCCTCAGCAAAGCCTCCAGCCTTGAGTCTGTGCTGCAGAAATGGTTAATCTTTCCTGAAGAATCCAGTGAGAGGGAGACACAGGGCAGACAGCAGTTCGGCAGTGCAGGGAAGCGTGGCCAGCACAGTGACGTCTCATGCACAGACACATACTAAGCTTGTGTACGAGACATCATCAGAGCACGGAGAGAAGCTGACATGACAGGTCATGTGACCCTCAGTGAAATCCATAACTCTTGTGGAACACCTAAAGGGTTTCTAAAATGCATGGGTGATTTCTGTTATGTAAACCTCACAAAGTAACTTCATAACTGAACTGTTCTTCAAAAAAGTGTGTTTTGCAAAATTTTTAAGAATTGCTTCTAGTATTCTAAGCATTCTGACATCCTAAAAAATTCTAATAATATTTACAAAATGATGAAAACATAAATTAGACATATGGTAAATGTAAAGTAATAACTATTTTATTAGGTATCACTATCTGCCTTAAAAACAAAGAAATTCTGATTTAGAATATTGCAATTTTTCCAAATTTTGTCAAAATTTGGGATTTTTTTTTCCAAATAAGGTAAAACATATTGACTCAAATTCATCACTAACATGAAGTACAATGTGTCACGACAAAAAAATCTCAGAAAGCATAGCAAATTTATTACCACATAAAATGACACGTCAGATTTACAAAAAACAGCCTGGGATTTAGCCACTTCCCGACCGCCCATTGACTATAAACATCCATGGTGGTCAAGTTTATCTCTGATCGGACATTTCTGAATGTCCTTTTAGAGATGGCAGCTACACGCTAAACGTGCAGCTGCCGAGCAGGGGACCTGCTGTCAGTGACCGCGGGAGGAGTGCAGGAGCTGTCAGGTCTTCCATAGACCTCGATCAGCCCTGCACTGAGGCTGTACAGTGCTGTATTATGCTATATAGACTCTCTGGAGATGTATTTCTCCTGTAACTGGGGCTACTATGTTAGTTAGTTAGTTAACTGTCCCCCAGAGGTCTTGTATAACCTTATTGGGGACACAAAGTGTAAGTAAAAATAAAAAAATAAAGTGTTTTTAAAAAAAAGTTTCACATTTAAAAAGACAATTGCTTCCCAAATTTATTATTTAAAAAATGTTAAAAATAGAAGAAAAAATAAAATAGACATATTTGGTATCACCGCGTCTGCAATGACCGACTCTATAATAATTTCATATGATCTACCCCATCAGGTGAAAACCGTAAAAAAAAAAAATTCATAAACATTGGGCCAAAACAGATTTTTTAGTTAGCTTACCTTCCAAAAAAATGATACCCCACACCATAGCCAGAAAAATTAAAAAAAAATATGGGTCTGAGAAAATTGCAACACTAAAACATGATTTTTTTTTTCCTAAAAATACTCTTATTGTGTAAAATGTAAACACATAAATAAAAAATAGACATATTTGGTATCACCACGTCTGCAACAATTTGCTCTACAAAAATATCACACTGAAGGGGTTAATAACACACTTAGAGGTTTTCTGAGACTATGAGTGCTGGTACCTTCTCAAATAGCTGTCAGGGTTCCCGGGTATCAGATAGGTCATCAGTATAGAAGTCTTGGAAAAACCCTTTAACTTTTGACAAATTATTTGTGAAACATGCAGGAGAAGTGGCTGTGAATGCATGATTCTGGTGAAGTACTCTGCTTTTGTATATGGTGCATACATACAGCTGTGAGGGTCTCAGAGTGCACATTTTGTCTTTCCTTGGACCACTTTTGGTAGGTAATAATGTTGTCTTGCTTTCACAACTACCAATACAACTTATCTATGCTTCCAACAAATCAACCTCAAGAACTGGCTGTTTTCTTGCTATCTGCTATATCAGACCTCTGTACGGATGCCTTTGTAGCAAGGTAATAAAAAGTATTCACTTCACCTGGTATGGTCTGGTCAAATCTGAATCTACATTTTTAGCAAATTCCTCAAAATGTGTCAGCCATGTCTTAGATCAGAAGACAGGAAAAAGGAAGAAGCTCATCTTATGACCTCAGATGGTTGTGTGTATACACACCGGCAGGCATATGCTGCCAAAAAGATTTGCCAAACATTCTTCTAGCTGTTTTTTACACACTGTGTGCTGGAACGGATGTGGACCCATTCATATAGTCATCTGAATGAACCCTTAAAGTCATCTGAATGAACCCTTAAAGAGCTTTAAAATGAGTTTCATACAGTCCTAGGAGACTCCAGAATGTCATCCACAACTTTTCAAAGCATTTGGAGAATTTTGATTCTGGTCAAATTTATTCAGACCCCTATCAAATTGCCTGTCTGATTTGACTAAAACAAATTTTAAGTGCTTATCACTAATATTGACCATTCCCACCATGCAGTCTGACATGAATATTGAGAGGGAGATACTGTATACTGCAGCTGCACCCCTCTCCTCCCTGTTTAGTTTTAACCTATATTACGGTATATAGATCTTGTGGTTAGAAAAGGTTTGTGAAATTTAAATATTTGGTAAATATTACCAAATCTGATAACTTTGTAAACAATAGCATTAACGAGAACCGATAGATTCCCAGAATGATGAAAACTATTTTTATATCGTATGCAGAATACCTGTCCCCTGGAAGGGGGTAAATGGAACAGGGAAAGCATAGGTTTGAGGATGGGGATGGGGGAGAAGGCTTTCCTAAAAAGGGGAAGGGTTGTCTCACTTTGCCTTTCCACCACCCCTGAAGATATATTAAAATTGGACTACCAAGGGCCCAGGTTTTATGACATTTTTAAGAATGCAGGACAGTCTGTCGATAACAATAGTCCATGATAATTTGTCATGAGTAAGTGGTATGGGTGAAGTGGATGTATGCCAAGAGTGTGCAATAATGATCTTAGCTGCTAGAGATGAGCACATTTTTCAAAAATTCGATCCGAATATATTTGTGGCGAATTACGTAAAAAACGGCTATTTCTTGGCTGCTGAGAGCCTTTATAGTGGTGTAGAACACTGTGCCTTGCAGTAACACGTATAGGGAGTGTGCTTTGGTAGTGAAATAATACTGTGAGTCCATATGACATGCATGACATTCGTCGCTCTTAGAATCACTGCACACTTTACTTATTTGAACAGTCACAGAGCCAAAACGGACCAAATAACTCAAGTATGAACTCAGCTTTACAGGTCAATGTTAGTGTCAAGAAGAAGCGCACTCCTCTTACACTGTCGTCAGCTGATTCCGCATGGACGTAAACAGAACCTGTTCTATTAAACGCTTATAAAAGTAGAGCCCCCCTGACAGAGTGGAGATGATGTCAGCAGTAAGTTTGTGTTGACGTCACTGATTATTTTTCCCTTCCTCTGATTCGTCAAAACAATAACCCCCAAAAAACGGATCCTATCTGTTGAGCATTTGCCTTCACTCGGTCAGCATTTGGCCAGTAATCCATCAGTATTGCTAATGCCAAAAAAAGCAGGAGTGGATCCAAAACAGAGATGACACGTGAATGGAATATTTTCATGTCTTCTGTGTTTTGTACCCACTCCTGCTTCCCATCAGAATCACAAGCCAAATCTGATGGGACCATTCAGGCCTTACAGCTGCTACACAGAGACGTTGTGCGTCTCATTTTTCCTTCCTTCTGACAGATCAGAAAAGGGTCAAATAAAAGATGTCAGCCAAGCCAAAAAGGCAAAATAGTGGCCCAGTGATGAAGTGGGGAGGGTGGGAACAGCATGAGAAGTCCAAAGAGTGGCCCTATGACATAGTGGTGAGGTGGAAGCAGCATGAGGAGGCCACAGAGTGGCACAACTACGAGACATTGCAGAGGTGGCAGCAGCATCAGGAGGTCACAAAGTGGCACAATGACAGAGTGTGGAGGTGGCAGCATCAGGAAGAGGCCACAGAGAGGCACGACAACAGAGTGTGGAGGTGGCGTCAGCATCAGGAGGAGGCCACAGAGTGGCACGACAACAGAATGTGGAGGTGGGTGGCAATAACAGTACCCGCTGACGATGGTGGGTGTAAGAAGGAGCACTTGGCATCAGATGTGTGGCATCCGGCGGGTGGCAGCATCAGAATAGTAGCTGAGGCAAGTAGCCAGAAGAAATCGGTCTCTTTTGTCAATAGTGACAAGGAGCAGCATGGATGATCTAATCTGATGCATCAGGCATTGGTGGGTGGAAATCCTGGCTGCTCCACGCCTGATTGACAAAGGTCAGTCTCTCCACATTTTGGGTGGACAGGCGAGTTCTTCTTGAGGTAACTATGGCCCCCGCCGTAATAAACACCCGCTCTGATTCCACACTACTGGCCGGGCAGGACAGCTTTTCCAGGGCAAGCTCTGCTAGTTTCTGCCACAAATCCAGTTTGGCTGCCCAGTAGTCCAGCGAATCTTTAATGTGGGGTGGCAGGGTGCTGTCCTAGTATGCCACCCCCTGTTGGTTCACGTCCTGATTCAGGTCTAGCTGCTGCTGCTGCTGGTGAGTACTTTCTTCACTATGCGGGTGAAGAAAGCTGCTCATCAGCAACTCTAGACTCAGGCTGCTGATACTGCTCCTAAAACCCCACCCCTCCCCAGCAACCGTGGCAGTGGAACGTGAGCACAGAGGGCCCCCACAGTCGGACTTGCGAAAGGATGGACGATGGCGCAGATAGGCAGCAGCCAACTGACTGCATAGGATCTCTCTATAGTAGTTCAGTTTGTCCTCCCTCTATTGTGGACCATAGCGAGGGTCCAACAAGGTGGAGAGCCAGAAGTCATCCCTCTGCCGAATGGTGACAATTCAGCTGTCACTACGCAGGCAAACATGCATCGGGGCATTTGTGCAAGTGACTCGGAGGGACTCCCTGCTTCTATCTCCACTGCGTACTGCCACGGTGTATCTGGGTCCTCTGCCTCATCTTCCACATTGCCCTGTAGCTCCTCTTGCTGCTCCTCCTCTCCTGTCACCTGTGTAGAAAAACCACCTGTTTCACTACACATTGCTTGTGCTCCAATGTCTTCCTCCTCCCCCAGTTCAGTGGAGGCTAAGGACATGGTGGAGGATGAGGAGTCCACCACTTGAAAAAAGAGAGGGACTGCAGCACCAGCAACTTGGACAGGAACACATTTAGCTTCTGCGCAGTTGGATGTGTGCACGCATACTGTTGTCTCTTGGCAATCGCTTCGGTGATCGATTGCTGATGGAATGACTGACGAGGAGTAGGATGAGGAGGAGGAGCAGGAGCATCAGGACCAGCAGATGATGGGAAGGACAGACAGCTCCCTTCGCCTGAGGTGGTGGAGCCTTGACAGAAATAGGGTGCATGCCACTGGGTGATGCAGCGGTTGCTGCGGCGGGCTGGACCAACACATCAGAGCCACGGTTTTCCCAGGCCACTTTATTGTCACGCTGCATATGTTGACGCAGGGCCGTGGTGCCAACATTGGCACCTGGCCACGCTTCACCTTCTGCCCACAGATTCTACATGTTCACCTTAACAATAAACTGCCACACTGGCAAGTAGGTGATTTTACCCCCAACACTCCGCACTGACTGAGTGCTACTGCTGCTGCCTCCGTGAACCCATGCACCGCTACTTCCCGGGCAGGTAGGCTCCTGCAAAGCAGGTGGTCTACCCCGGGCACGTTTCACTCCCTACCTCCCACTGCTGCGACCCTGCTGACTCCAAGCCACGCTAGCGACTTAATGGCTCCGCCGCCGGCTTACGGGCAAGCTGCCACCCTCTTCTGACCGCTCGCAACACCAGCTCCCACGCCACTCTCCTCATCACTACTTGCCCGCCTAGTGGAAGAAGCGGCGGATGTCTCCTCCAGATCTTGGCTGGGTAGTAGCTGCTGACTGTCCTCTATTAGCTGGTCCTCGCTGAAAAATGGAGCCGAGCCCACAGCATATCATACTTCTCTGGCTGAAGGAACAGAAAATGACAGAGGCATGTTGAGGACAGGTGAAGGCACAGGGCCTGCTCCTGGGCCATGTCAACTAAGCGTTGTGTCAGAGGAACCCATCGACTTTTGGCTGGGGGTGTCTGATGTCAATTGGAACGAAGTGGATGACAGAGTCAACTATTCAAGAACCACTGAGTTGCTGGTCAAGACACGACTTCTAGATGACACCGGAAGCTCAGGTCTCTTGCTGCAACCCCTGCTGCCATGCACCTTACTCTGCTGCGACCTCTGCCTGTGCCAGAAACATTTAGGCCTCTGACACTCCCCTGTGCAGGGCCTGGCACTTCTCTGTCTGACATACTGTTAGATCAAATAATCAAATGTTAGATCAAATATTTTTTCTTTTGACACTAATACACGACAAACAGGGCTTTAGAATATATCACTGCACCGCTGAACGGCAATTGGGCCCTAATTTTTTTCTACTTTTACACGACACAAAAGGCTTTTCAACTAAAATGGACCCTTTAGTTCACCAAAGGGTCCATTTATTATTTTTATAAGAGCAATCATCTTAAATATTTTCTAATATTGTATGAAAAAAAATCATAATTTGCTGCAGTTCCCATTCATCTGTCAGAGAATGCCTCTGATAATTGGTACTTTAGAGAAAAAATTTAGTGGTCAGAATACGGTTATTGTGCAAGACTTACAATGAGAATAATGTCTGAATTAGGCCTCATGCTCAAGACCGTTGTTCTGGTCCGCATCTGAGCCGCAGTTTTTGCGGCTCGGGTGCGGACCCATTCGCTTCAATGGGGCCGCAAAAGATGCGGACAGCACGCCGTGTACTGTCCGCATCCGTTGCTCCGTTCCGTAGCCCTCCAAAAAAAATATATAACATGCCCTATTCTTGTCCGTTTTGCAGACAAGAATAGACATCTCTATAATGGGCCGCCTGTTCCGTTCCGCAAATTGCGTAAGGCACACAGGCGGCTTCCGTGTTTTGCTGATATCCAATTTGTGGACTGCAAAAAACAAACGGTCGTGTGCATGAGGCCTTAAAAACATATTATATTCACTTGTTTCATATGGATAATTTCTTGGACAGAAATCTATTTTAGCCACAGAATACTTTAAGTGCTCACAAAATATGCACTTTTTGCAAAACTATTTTTGACATCTAGCAACAATATACCTATCAGCAGTCATTGACTTCCTGCATCAGTGACTACACTGTTTATACAGGAAGTAGGCACATTAGTTGTGGTCACCAGTAGTTTTTCTGTACATCACAGACAATTTTCCAGAATATAATCAGGATGTAGCAGGACACTGCAATCTAATTGTTTAAGGCATACCAAAGTGATGCCAAAGTAGAATGAAAAAGACTATTTGAAATTAATGTTAGCTTAAACAATACAGTGTCTAAAATGATTCAGACTTTAACTACCTCGAAATTAACTATATATACTGATGAGGCATATTGGAACTTAAGTGGCACGGTGGCTCAGTGGTTAGCATGGAGTTTGTATGTTCACCCGTGTTTGCATGGGTTCCCTCTGGGTACCCTGGTTTCCTCGCACACTCTAAAGACATAATGATAGGGAACTTAGGTGGTGAGTCCCATTGGAGACAGCTTGATGATAATGTCTGTAAAGTGCGTGTAATAAATAAAATGCCTAGAGTCTTCAGTGACTTAATATTGCAAAGGATGTAGTGGGAAGCTGGTAAAAAAATTCCAAATGGGGTGGAATTGGAAAAAAAATGCAATTCTGTCACCGTTATGGATTTTTTTTTTTACGGCGTTCACTATGCAGTAAAACCGACTTGTGCTCTTCATTCTCCAGGTCAGTACGATTACTGTGATACCACATATGTATATTTTTTTATTCATTTAATTTTAATTAATACCATTTTAAGGTGTGTATGACTTTTTGATTACTTTTTATTCAATTATTTTGGGAGGTAAAGTAATGAAAAAATTGCAATTTTTATATTTTTTAAAATATTTTTTTTTTTTACTTTTTTACTTTTCTTAGGTCACCCAGTGGACCCCAACATGCAATCATCAGATTGTAATTTGTATAGAGTAATGGAATTTTCTCCATTATCCTATACATAAATCACTATATTACAGTGCTGGCCTGAAGTGCAATATACAAGTAATGAGCCTAGAAGCCTAGTACAGGTTCTGGCTTACTACTTACAAGGAACACCTTCCCCGATATTCATCCTGGGGAGGTGTACCTGCCCAAGAAGTGCAGACTTCTGGGTTTTCGGCCTTTCAGATACCGTGGTCACATTTGACCGTCGCAAATGAGGGGTTAAATGTCAGCGATCAGCATTGCCGCTGATCTTAGGCATTAGCCATGTGGGTCTGCTGTGTGATACAGCAGTCACATAATTGCTATGGCACCCGCTCTGCTTAAAACACCCGAGATCTGATATCGGGAATGGGGTTAAAGACAGTACACAAATCTGAAACGTTCTAGGGACCATAAAGATCACCAACACAAAAGTGTTACAATGTAGAGCTGCAGAGGATGGAATGCAGAAGGGCAATATACTACTTGGGGAGCTGCATATTAGATTCTAATGTAGTTCCCCATAAAGAGAACAGGTGTGCCTGAAAATAATAGGGATATTGTAACTAGCAGAAAACAGGATATGGACGTGCTGATTCACAAACTTTCTATAGCTGAAACATCTGCAAGAGCTTCCTTAATTTACAAGGTTTGGTAGAATTACAGAGCAGAATGTCCGCAAGCAAAAATATGACAGCTGTTTTTTTTTTTTTTTTTTTCTGGAAATGCAACCAGCTTTTTTTGTCATAGCGTAAAAGCAATTATACACCAGTAATGTTATTAGAATCTTAATGAACCCCGAGCCTGTACTCAGAACATTAAAAGGAATCTGTCACCAAACAATGGAGTTCTATGGAGTGAGCTCACATACTGAGCTTACTCCATGCATGGCAGGTGCTGACTGTATAACACAGTAGGCACCCACCCTCTGATCCCAGTCGTAGCCACTGTGGCATCTGTGAGTTAGACAGCGGGAGTGGCTCCCTCTATCCTCAAATCAGGCCCCTATGAGAAAATCATGGAGCTTCTTTTGGTTGCCATGACAGCCTGTGGACTACTATTCTATTGCCATCTACGGGACTAGTGGTCAGAACATCGCATGTGCAAGTCCTTAAAGGGATTAAAAATTACAGTGTTTAAATCACCTTCCTTTCCTAACTTTACATATAAAAAAAAATTATAAAAAATAAACATAACAGGCGTCACTACTTCCAAAAATTATGAATTATTGAAATATCACAGAATATTTTTCCTGCATGGTGAATGCTGTTACGGTAAAAAAATACAAATCGACAATTTGACATTTTTTGGTTGTCTTGTCCCCCCACAAAATGAATAAAAAGTGATCAGAAAATGGGCATGCAAAGAAAATTGTATTTATTTTTTTAAAGAAGTAAAACATATTAAAAACTATACAAATTTTAGCACACAGTGAACGCAGTATTATTAAAACCCCAAAAACCTTGGCAAAATTGTGTCGTTTTTTTTTATTTCACCCCACAAATAATGTGGTTCCCATTTTCCAATACAAGATATTTTAAATAAAATGATGCCATTAAATATACAACTTGTCCTGCAATGTGAATGAAAAATGTAAAATGTGGCTTTTGGAAGGAAAAGTGAAAATGCTAAATAAAAATTGGCCTATGAGGCAGATTTACTAATCCTGTTTAAAATGTATATTATCACAGCAACTCATGCTGGATAATATATTTGGTGCCATGGTGAGACTTTTTTTTAACTTTATAGAATGTATTGATTAGCTTAACGTGCAACAGAATCCTTTGCCAACAGTTTGGCACAAATTGCCGCATCTAAGTTACACCTCTTACTTGGCAAGTTGCTATGAATTATTTGTTTTCGTACATTTGCTTCATTAATATGTTGTGGTAAGGTGCAGGGTGCCGTGGTGGATGGCAGGTATGTGTCACCGAGGTTCATAGCCTCGGTGAGGTAAGAGCCGTATTTTGTTGATGTCAGCAGCAGCTAGTGCTACTGACATAGTTGTAAATAGCATGGCTGCAAAGCCGATCCAGGCCGGCTCTTACCGGGAGCAGCTAAAGTGTAGGGTGGGTGGCTGCTCCCCACGATCCAGTCCTGGTTTTGGGCTGGGTATAAAACACAGCCAGCAGCTGTGTCTGGGGCTGTGATTGTCCTGGAGCTGCTGCTAGTCCTGTGGAGCTCTCTGGGCTGGAAGCAAAAACCCAGCAAGGAGACGTGCAGTCGACCTGGAAGCCTGAAGGAGGATTATCCCACGGCTGGGCCGACCGCCAGGTGCGAACGCGCACCTAACATCTCACAGGTGATTGAACCTGGTCTTGGACTCTTTGGTTTTGCCTTTTTTCTGTTTGCTGCGTGTGAATGAACACCAAGAGACTGTTTACCATTTCGTTTGTGCAAGTGTGAATAAAACACTGTTTATTGCACGTACTGGACTCCTTGTTTTGCCTCTGTACTGCACCCGCACCGTTATCTACCAGAGCAACTCCCCACAATGTCTAAAACTTGATATGACATTTCGGCGCATTTTAACTGCACATTCTAGGTGCAATCACCTGGTAAATGTGGGCCTATATGGAGATATTATTATGTTATTATTTGGGATAGTATGCAAATTAACTTTCCTTTATGAAAAAACACATTATGAAAAAACACAGATTGAATATTTTGAGGCTACCACCAGGGGAAAATCTTATAATGAAAGAGCACTAATTAAACAGTTTAAGGCTTCCATATTTTTCCTGGTGCTAGCTTCAAACTGTTCAATCAACAGTTTGAAGCTACCACTAGGAAAAATATGGTAGCCTTAAACTGTTTAATTAGTGCTCTTTCATTATAAGATTTTCCCCTGGTGGTAGCCTCAAAATATTCAATCTGTGTTTTTTCATAATAACACTTTCCCCAGATGGTAGCCTCAAACTGTTCAATTTGTGCGTTTTCATAAAGTTAATTTGCATACCTTTGGGTTTCTGGGAAAGATATTCAAATTAGCTTTCCTTCCAAAAAGAAAAGAACACTAATACCTCATTCAAAGTCAATGTGTTTTGGTCAGTGATTTCCATCAGTGATTGTGAGCCAAAAACAGGAGTGGCTCTAAACACGGAAAAGGTGCAGATCTTTCCCTTATACCTTATGTCTGTGGAGGCTCCAATCCTGGTTTTGGCTCACACTGATGGAAATCACTGACCAATACACTGACGTGCGAATGAGGCTTAAGCCTGTCTGAAGCCAGTGGAAACAAGATATGCTAATTTGCATATATTTCCCCAGAAACACAGAACAGCATTGCCTGGACTACAATACTCACGCATACTAGGTGGTCTTCCTAATGAGAAAGGGCATCTCTAAGATCCTGACAAAGGCCACTTAACTGCCCAGGGCAAATTTCTCTTGAGACACTTAGTTTTATTGTCCTTTTGTATGGAGAACTGACTTTTATGTCTCATTCAGAGAAGCGTAATATGGGGAGTCTCAGTATACATCTTTTTTTGGAAGGAGAACTGACTTGCATGTCTTTTTTCTAGTGGGGCATTACATGTGGGTTTGCTAGAATCAAATTTTTTGGGGAAATTCAGGATGAATTCCAAATTGGTAGAATTAATTTGCTCATTTCTACTATATTTACGTTGAAAGACAACTATTGATAAATGTCTCTTATCTTCTAAGCCATTCTAATAGCCTCCATTGTTCACTTCTAGGTATTTACAGAACCGAACGTGACAAAGGAACATTGTATGAACTGACTTTTAAAGGAGACAAAAATCAAGAATTTAAGCGTCTTGTTCTCTTTCGACCATTTGGACCTGTTGTGAAAGTCAAGAATGAAAAGCTGAACATGGCCAATGTTCTTGTGAACATCATTGTCCCTTTAGCTAGAAGAGCTGACAAGTTTCAGCAGTTCATGCACAATTTCAGGTGATACTGTTCATTTTAATGTATAGCTTTTTCTGTCTTAGATTTGTATATTATTAGAAGGTTTCATTTTCACTATATGGAAATGACTGTACAGATGACAAATACAGCAGAAGTTAAAGAGGTTCCCGGGGTTTACATATTGATGACCTACCCTCAGGATAGGTCATCAAGATCAGATTGGCAGGGATCCATCTTCTGGGCCTCCTGCCTATCAGCCTTTGGAGGAGTCCATCACATTCCAGTGAGCTCTACAGTCTTCTCACAGTTTACCAAGCCCATTGCCTAACATTGTATAGCGGCTGGGCTTGCTATTGCAGCTCAGCCCCATTCATTTAAATTGGGCTAAGCTGTGCCTAGTGCAGTGATGGCTAACCTCCGGCACTCCAGCTGTGTTGAAATTACGACTATCAGCAGGCTCCATTCATTTCTGTGGAGTTCTGAGAACAGCCAAACAAGTGTCCATCTTGGGAATTGTAGTTTTGCCACATCTGGAGTGTCGGAGGTTAGCCATCACAAGCCTAGTCCATGGCCTCTTCGTACAGCTTGGGTCCCGCCAATCTCATATTATTGATGTATCCTATCCTTTAAAGGGGCTTTCCGGGATTCATATATTGATGACCAATTCCCTGCACCCACCACCCAATCAGCTTTTTGAAGAGGTTGTGGTACACCATTGAGTGCTGCTGCCTCTTCCTAGCCCAATGATGTCACATTCAATTCATCACATGGTTTATGTGATGCTTAGTCCTATTCAAGTGAATGGGCCTGGGCTGCAATACCAAGCATAGCCACTGTACAATGCACAGCATTATGTTTGGTAAGGTATGAGGAGGAAACAGCACTAACCAGAGAACTGCTATCTCTTCAGTCATCTGATTGACAGGCGTTCGGTTTGTCAGATCCCCACCAATCAGATATTGATGATTTACCCTGAGGAAAGATCAGCAAAATATGAGTCATGAAAAAATTCCTTTAATGTAAGATTTATACTGTACTTGGTATTCCTTTGGTATTTTTTAGAGAATTTACAGCCACTAGAGGGAGCTCAGGTGATGCAATGTATACATTAGATAAAAAGGAAATAAGTTCCTCAGCTCCCCCTAGAGGTAGGGAGAGAAGCTCAGGGAATTTAGAACTTTGACTGTTATGTACATATTTTGACAAGTAAATTAGCACAAAATTTTGGATCTAAAAACAACTTGGTGTAAAGAAGTGTACATTTACTTTTTAAGTCCGAAAGTGGTTTAGGGGACGAGTATTAAAAAGACAGACTGCCAGCCCACAGTGGATCTGTTATTTCTTACTTTTGGTTACTGGTTTGATCATTAAAAATCTCTTTCAAAGGGGTTGCGTAATCATAGACAAGAAGTTCTAAATGGGATCCTAACCGTCTCAGGGGCTGATTGTGATGCAGGTATCCATGGTCAGTCAAGCTAATTTGTCTTAAATTTTGCACCTCCTTACCCAGTTAACTTTTATTCTGCTGCTTTTTTGCATAACAGTAATATTTCTGGAGGCCTTTGTGACAAAAAGTAACCTCTGACTCTGACCAAAGGTTTCAGTGTAACTTATTTTTCAGCCTGCTAGGGGGAGCAGTGCATCCTTCTCTCTGCACAGTGATATGGGTACGTTAATACTGCCTTATTGCAGTTACCTGTGTGCACATACCACTGAGCAATTAACGCAGGAAATTCCTGACAGAGAAGCTTTGAACTTTACGAGAAATAATAAAAAAGGGACTGCATTTCAATATATAAGTCAGTGGCAGAATTATTGGGAGGGGGGGGGGGGGGTATTCTTTAGCCAGAATAGTACAGATATGAATGGAAAGTTTATTGCTATATGTATTTTTCCAAGAGAATTCAGGGTTATTTTTAGAAAATCAATTTTCATCAAACCACAAGAAATAGGTTAATTATCTGCTTTCAAATGCGACCTTTCGTTTGGCTGAACCACAGAGCGCCCATGCTCTGATGTAAGCTGCAGTGCAGAAATCTGTGCACCTCACACTGATCCCCAGCCGTGACATGCCTTCTATTGACGGTCATCAAGCACTAGACATTTCGAGTCAGGCCAGTATAATAAATGGGCCTACTGAGCTTCTCATGAGTGCGTTGGAAAATAAAGGCTAGATTATAATTGCTGCATGGTTTGTCATATTTGAAAGTGAGTGGATGAAGGACAATTTATGAAGGGTAATAGAAAATGAACTGGGCTGTCCACTGAGTATAATTCATTCATTGTAAGTAAAAGCTACCATCTCAGCATTCCATTCCAATTAAATATCTATACTTTCTGATGATTTTACACCTTTTGTTAACAGTTTTTTTACATTTTTTATTTTGAAAGCCATAAAAATACCGTTCCAAGAAAAATATTGGCCCATACCTTATGTATCATCTACGTAAGCAGAAAACGAATGTTTCTGAATTTACATTTTAACTTCTTTGGGACATGTTCTGGACATTCTCTCTAAGGCTCCATTCTCACGACTATATTTCTGGTCCGAATCTGATCCAAATTTTTTGCAGATCATACAGGAACCCATTAATTTCTATATGTTGGCAAAAAAACACTATATATTCATTTAGTAGTCCTGCAAAATAAAAAAATAGAACATGTCCTTTTCTTGTCCCTTTTGCGGACAAGAATAGGCATTGTTGCAATAGGTCCACAAAAAGAATGGATGCAGCAGGGACGCCATCCATACTTTTTGCGCATCCGCGTTTTGTGAACCACAAAATACTTACCGTCGTGTGAATGCACCCTAATGTACATGAAAACTCTTTAAAAGTCCTCCTGTTTCGGAAGACCAGCCCAGTATGCAGACCGCAATTTCTGTGTCAGGTTTCCAGTTTCGGGTTATATTATGGGATATATACAAATGAGCAGTGAAAGGACCTGGAATCCAACCAAAGAAAAAATAACAACAATACAAACTTACCATAATATCTCCGTTTTCTGGCTCCTCTTCTGTGCTATCACAACTGCTAAACTTGAAAAATAAACTAGAAAAACAGTGCATTGGTCTCTCAGGCTACAGCTGTAGTTTTCTCCCTCTTCTCTCTCCCCCATCTGATGCTAGTGCACGTGATCAGGTGTGTTGGATGAAGGGTCTGGGTTTAGGTTAAATACCCTTTCTTTACTCAGGGAGTATGACAATTTTTTTTGGAAGGAATCTGCTAAATTACTAGTAGTATGCAGTAATTACAGTAACAGTACCAGGAGTAGCATATACAGTGGCACCATTTTGCACAGTGGCCTTTTGTGGCCTGAGCAATCATACTGTTCTACATACAAGGACATGAACAATATACATATACCACTATACACACATATATAACGTCAGGATGAAAGTGCTATATACACAGCCTATTGGGGCATCTATTACAGCTTTTCAGGAAAAGTCACCAAACTTTTCAAGATAGTTGGTCGGCAAATCTGCCTAGCTATGCAGTGGTAATTCCCCCCATTTATGTAAAGGCAGAATTATACAGATTTGCCTTTCAGGAGCATTGTAAAGTTGGGTAACCACTAATGTGAAGGTATGCTTCAGATTCAGATTATTTTCTGAATACACATTCTCTTGAATGTGAATTTCCTGGTGACAGATTCCCTTTAATGTAAGTAGATCTTTTGGGTAGGTCTCTAAATTCTAGGTATAAGGGGGGTCATTCATCAAACTGGTGTAAAGTAGAACTGGCTTAGTTGCCCATAGCAACCAATTAGATTCCTTTCTTTATTTTCCAAAAGAGCTGTTCAAAATGAAAGGTTGAATCTAATTGGTTGCTATGGGCAACTAAGCCAGTTCTACTTTATACCAGTTTAATAAATGATCCCCAAGATTTTTAAATATTCTGTAATAGTCAACTGGAGTTTAGGTTTTTTCTGAAGCGGATGCTCCTGTTTTTTAAAGTAAAAAAAAAAGTGTGTGATCTATTGGGGGTTTCTCGACTAAAAAAAATACAGTCTGCAGTGTGAAAAAGTACTTCATAAGTGATCTTGCGTGTTTAATTTGCTAGAAATAGAAATTGGAAGATAAACACCATTTATCAGCAAGGTAAGGCGAGGAAGATGCATAGCATCTGTTGAAATTGCATTCACTTGTATGCAAGGGACACTGGCTGAACACAGATATATTATTTTGCCTTAATTAAAATGTTAGATGCTCGGCTATAGCTGCAAACCAATTTATAATCAAAAGCCAGGAACACATTGGTCATTTGTAATGGCATTACATATTTCTGACTTTCATGTCTCAATATAAATAATGTGAATGTTCTATTACATATGAATGAAGACCTCCTAAATAAATAAAAAGGAAAAACAGAAACTTAAACTGGATGTAGTGCAATATATTCCGTGGTCCCGCCATCCAATAGTTATAATGTTATAACAAATATTTCTGAATATATAACCAAAATAGATTTGATGTTAGAAACAGATGGTAAATTTGAGCAAAGTCAGTTTCCGGTGCCTGTAATAAATAAGGCAACATTTTAGCGTTCGCATTATAGCTAATAATGGGTTAGTCAAATAAAATGAACTTCAGAAGCGTATTAAATGGAAAATCTTATCAGAAAATAATGTATTATTTTGATTTTATTATAATCATATTTTGTATTATACCCAATGCCGTTTCGACTCTACTTCTGGTTTTGGCTAAGGCTAGTTTCACATTAGCGGTGAAGAGATCCGGCTGGCTGTTTCAGCAGAGAACAGCCTGCCAGAGCACTTTGGATCTGACATTGCCGGACGCTACCTGAATAACTATAATGGGGACCGGCAGAGATCCAGCCACAGCCTTAAAAATATGCTGGGAATCAGCCAGGCAAAAACTGCTGCTCGCAACAGTATTTGTGCCGCCAGGATTGGCATATATGCCAGGTTATGGCCAGATCTCCGCCAGTCCCCATTATAGTTAATGCGGCCAGAACAGCCTGCCGAATGTCTCTACTGCTAGTCTGAAACTAGTCTAACAATCACTGATGCAAAACACTGAGCAAACACAGATTGTGAGAATATGGTCTTAGCAGCTGCATGCTAACAGAGTGGGGAGCCTGCTGTCATTGACAGCCAGGCTCCCCATAGAGAAGGCAGGGTCAGTTTTTTTGTTTAGGTTAGTTTTTTCCTCCCTCAGTACTGTATACACAGCACTCAATCAACGCTGTGTATACCAATCTGAAAGCGCCAGTAGTTCCTGCTCTGGTTCTAGCGATGATATGATTGCCAGGGCCAGATATCTGCATGAGCTGCTACGTCTTAATAGACCCAGATCAATTTTGCAGAGAGGCTGACCAGCCTAATTGCAACCTCTGGGGGCTGTTACTGTTCCCATAACGGCCCCCTGTAAGTGGATCTAATATGTCCCAGTTACAGGAGAAATTGTAAAGTGTAATGTTTAAAAGCCTCCATAGTTTCAAGCATAAATTGTAAAATAGAAAATGACAACACAATTTTTTTTAAAAAGCATCACCACACGCCACACCACAGCTTCCATAATCCATGCACCCCGTATATCAAAATTCATAACTTTTTTATTTTCCGTTCATATAGCCGTATGGGGACTTTTTTTTAGTTACAAGTTGTACTTTCTAATAGCACCATTTAATATTACATACGATGCAGTTAGAAGCTTTATGAGCTTGATATGAACTTCACTATGACAGGCCTCAATGCCTTCAGAAGGCAATAGGCTGCCATAGCAAGTGATCTTGCAACGGGGTAGCCATTGGGGCACTGGGAGTGCAGCACTTTTAGTGACTGACTGCTTAGATACCATGGTCACAATTGACCTTAGCATATGCGGGTTACCATACCGTTTTGAAAACCACCAAACAGGGTTTTTTTTGTCACCAGCAGTGTTGTCGGGAGATGACCTGTCCCCGGGTGTCTCTTTCAGGCTATCCCTGCCTAAAAGCGGAGCACCCTTCCCGAAAGGGGCAACTCCACTAATCGGTGGCTAAAACCCTATGTAGCAACTTGTCAAACTGAGTCTCTACGCGTTTCCCCACAGGGGACATAACAGAATAGCAGATGAAATGAATATGCTGGCAGCCAAGATGGTATGGGCGCTAAAATGTGTCCAGGGCGGGTGCTCCTCTTTTAAGCAGGGATAGCCTGAAAGGGACACCCAGGGACAGGTCATCTGCCGACAACACTGCTGGTGACGAAAAATACCCTGTTTGGCGGTTTTCGAAACTGTATGGTAACCGTGAATTTATCTACCAACTAACTTATATCGGTGAAAAAATCCTGGATGGCGGTTTCTGAAACTATATGGTAATCGTGAGTAGATCTACCAACCAGCCTACATTGTTTTCTATGTATATCTGCCTAGGATATTGCCCAAAATATTTGCTATTATATATCCAGCCACATCTTCGTGGGCACATTTATTACCTGTATATAGAATTTTTTATGTGGGGATTAATTATCTTTTCTGTTTTTATTGGATAAGATTAAAAGTTAAGTTTTAGAGGATTTTTTTCAGTAAGCATTATTTTCACTCCTCTATGAATAGTGCTTTTGTGAGCAAATTGATATGTAATATGGCAGGTTTTCTCAGGGGACCAATTAACACTGAATCTTGGCTTAGTGAAGCAAGGGAGGTTTTTATCAGAGAAAGAAGGAGAAGGTAGTCTAGGAGGGATTATCCTCATTAAAAACACTATTTAAAGAACTTTTTGAAGAATATAAACAAAATCTTAGATCGTGGTGGGAGGTACGATCCCTAGAAAATTATAAAAAAATAGGATTGTCCCAAAAGGCTTGAGAGTACATCTGATACCTGCAGAAAGGTCTAGATCTACCTCCTTGCTTGCTAAGTGGGAACAGGAGCTGTTAGACAGCTAAATCCGATTTATGCAACTGTTATTGGATGAGGAACATCTAATATTTGATAGATCCACACAATAGCTTAATACCCTTTATGATTTAGTTTTAAAATATAAAACTGATTTGGATTTTGACAGACAAGAAACCCTCTCACAACACAACATTGAGCGTTATCAAACTACTTTAAAAGAAAGAAAACATAGACAATTTATACGCGATCTCACGGAATTCCAGTAAAAACGTGTTTTTAACCTCCTCACTAACGACACACAAGGAGCCCAGACTGTGGAGTCTTCTACAGCTGATATAAACTCGTCAGACACTGAAAGGACCTCAACATCTGTTTATAGAGGGAAGGCCCAGGGTAGGGGAAGAGGAAAAAAGAGATGGCCCCAGAGAGGATACACAGGAGGTCGTATGGACACTCGTTCCCAGCCGCCACCTCAGAAATTAATCCGTACATCCGGACCACCCATCTCATCCTCCTCTTCGTCTTTTTTAGAAGCAGGGAGTGGCAGGAATGTGTTCCAGTTTCAGTTGAGGGACAGAGATGGAACAACGAGTTCAAAGTCAAACAAAAGTAACATTTTATACAAACCAGATCATCAATCTGTCTACATGATCATTATCAGAAGTTGAGAATAGAGTGTTGGCAAAGGGTTTCTCTTTTGTACCGACAACCAAGTTCAGTTCATTTAATTGGATAAAGGACATTCATTTATTTATTCGTAAACTTAAGTGGAAGAAATTCTTCAGATCTCATAATAAGGATACATGTAAAAAATTGGGGATTATGAATGAAGATCTTGAGTGAGTTCCACTCTTGAGCTCTCTTTTGGAGAATTGTGAGCGGATCCCAGGACAGGGACCTTTCACTTCTCTAAAAAAAAAAAGCAGTAGGATGCCTCCACCACAGGACACTCAGGCTATATTTTTTGGAAACTAGTAACTGAACAGATAGATAAAATTCCATCGACTAATCCTACCATCACAAGAAATCTCAATAAGGAGGAATTAGAGGCGATAAATAACCTTGAAACAGACCCCACCATTGTATGTAAACCCTCTAATAAAGGGGGAAACCTGGTCATAATGGATCATTTTACTTATCAAAGACCTGTTATGGCATCTTACCAAAGAATCCTACAGAGGAATTTTCCAACGAATTAGAATATATCCTTGTTGAAGCACTGAAAAATAAGGTGATTTCCAGTGAGCAATTTAAATTCATGATCCGCAAATATCCTCAAATCCCCTCTTTTTATGCTCTCCCCAAAATACACAAGGGGTATTACCCCTTAAGCGGTCATCCGATCGTCTCTGGAGTCGATTCCATTACACAAAACTGTAGCATATATGTTGATGAGATTTTTACCCCTTTTGTATCATATTTACCATCTTATATATGTGATTCCAGAGACCTTACGATGAAGATTAAAAGCATCTCTGTGGATGATCATATGTACCTGGCTTCAGTTGATGTGGAGGCATTATATACTAGTATACCACACCAATTTGGTCTCAAAGCAACTGAACATTTTTTGAAAATTCAGGGGCATACAATACAAGACCCATAGCTGCTTTGTGTTGAAAATCTTGGAATCTATTCTTTTATATAACTATTTTCTTTTTGATGGTAGATTTTTCCACCAGCTCAGGGGGACTGCAATGGAGAGCCCCTGTGCGCCCAGTTATGCAAATATACTCCTGGGCTGTTGGGAAAACACCATAGTTTTTAGTGAAATATCTGAACAATGTACCCCCCATATCGTCTTCTGGGGAAGGTACATTGACGATGTTCTGATATTATGGAATGGGTCTATTGACCTTTTTAATTCTTTTGTACAACAATTAAATTCAAATGACATTGGTCTTAGATTTTCACATGAAATCCACAATCAGAGTTTTGCTTTTTTGGATATTTACATCACTAAGAAAAATGGTGAACTATGTACTGAGACGTATCAAAAACCGACAGCAACCAATAGTCTTCTGAGGTGGGATAGTCATCGCCCCCAGAGTCTGAAAAAGGCCATCCCCAAGAGACAGTATTTACGTGTCAGAAGAAATTGTTCCACATCTATTTCATTCAGAACTCAGGCGAGGGACCTGCAGGAACGTTTTTCTCAAAGTGGATATGCCCCTGAGATTTTAAAGGACGCATTTAAACACTCTCTACAGAAAGATAGACAATCTCTCTTGATTTCTAACTCATATCCCAAAGATGAAAATAAAACTATGAGAATAATTGGTACATTTGATAAACAAAATTCGAGAGTTTTAGGTATCCTGCGAAGATACTGGGGAATCCTCTTGTCCGATCCCGACATTAGTGATCTCATCCCTACACAACGGTCAGTTACCTATAGAAGGGGGAGATCAATCAGGGATAGACTGGTACATAGTCATTACACAAAACTATCTAATAGGGGTACCTGGCTTGATCGCAAATTGCCTAGCACCTTCAAATGTGGTACTGACTGTATCTGCTATCCGGGTAAATCTAACCAAATGCGGGATTTTGCTAACTGTAAGACCCCGGGTATAGTCTACCTATGTATTTGTGATTGCCTCCTAAACTACGTCGGAAAAACTAAATGTGAGCTAAGACGTAGAGTAGGTAGTCACATTGGCGATGAATTAATGAATAAATATCTTTTGCATGTTTGTTTTAACCCCTTGCTTCCATATATTGATCTTTGTTAATATATAAGTCCCTTTGTTTATTAACTTTGTACACTAGTTAACCTGCCTAGCCATCTGATCAGGAATGAGCATTATTGTACAAATATCATATTAGTGGGACCCTTGACTAGGGAATTTTCCTTTATCCAGGGTTGATTTATCATTCCCCTTCCTCACTTTTTATATTATAAATCTGGCCCATTTAGTTTTATTAGTTGTGCGCTTTATATATGTTCCCCCTTCATTATTGGCATCTGCTGTCGGCGATTTTATATGGAACGCATCAGGCATAACATCGGCATCCTCCTCTTGCGTTCCACTGCTGCGCCTATTAGACATTTATAAAAACGGTGGTGAAGAGTGGGAGTCTTTCTTTTTATCTTGACAAGGCATGGGACCCATCTCTTGCAAGCACACTCTTAGGCCCCTTTCACACGGGTGAGTTTTCCACACGGGTGCAATGCGCGACGTGGACGCATAGCACCCGCACTGAATCCTGACCCATTCATTTCTATGGAGCTATGCACATAAGCGGTGATTTTCACACATCACTTCTGCGTTGCGTGAAAATCACAGCATGTTCTATATTCTGTGTTTTTCACGCAACGTAGACCCCATAGAAGTGAATGGGGCTGCGTGAAAATCGCAAGCATCCGCAATCAAGTGCGGATGCAGTGCGATTTTCCGGCAAGGTTGCTAAGAGACGGGACCTGATCTTTATTATTTTCCCTTATAACATGGTGTTAAGGGAAAATAATAGCATTCTCACTACAGAATGCTCAGTAAAATGTGGATTAAAGGGTTAAAAATAAAAAAATGAACTCACCTTATCCACTTGATCGTGTAGTTGCCAATCTCTTCTCTCTTCTTCAAGCATTAGCTGCCAGCTAAAGGACCTGTGGTGACGTCACATCACATGGTCCAATCACATGGTCCATCACCATAGTGATGGACCACATGATTGGACCATGTGATGAGCGCAATGACGTCACCACAGGTCCTTTAGCCGGCAGCTAATGCTTGAAGAAGAGAGAAGAGATTGCAACTACGCAATCAAGTGGATAAGGTGAGTTTATTTTTTTTAATTTTAACCCCTTAATCCACATTTTACTAAGCATTCTGTAGTGAGAATGCTATTATTTTCTCTTATAACCATGTTAGAAGGGAAAATAATAAAATATACAGAATACTCAACCCAAACCCGACTTCAGTGAAAGGGGCCTTAACGTGGTGTGCCTGGAACCTAATAAGAATATTAGACATTTATGGCATATGCTGTATCTTTTAAAAAGATCTACATGTTTGTGGCTGTAGGAGTTCTCACGTGACTTCTGACTTCCTATCAATTGGAGGCAGCAGTGCATTAGGATGGAACTGGTTTGATATGACATTCTGCTCGTATTATGGAGGCACTGTGGCTGATAAATGGTGGCACTGTTCTCGGAACACTGTTGATTGAATTTTAAGGCAGAATGGATGGTGTGGCTAAGGGTGTGAGTTATGAAGTCTATCTTTGCTGTTGGGATTTCTTCTGTATATTTCGATTGTATATCTTGATGCACTCTTTGTAGCCACCCTGTTTATCCTACCTTTACAGCTGCTGCTTTCCTTTTACATGTACTTGTTAAATGTATTGCATGTACAGACATAGAAAGAATTCTTATTTCATGTATTTATTCTTTTTTAGGGAAGTATGCATAAATCAGGATAAAAGAGTCCATCTCACAGTGGTATACTTTGGTAAACAGCAGGCACAAGAGGTGAAAGCTATACTGGAGAACACATCTAAGTAAGTATGAAACAAAAATCACACTTGGTCCTGAATCTGAATAATTCAGTGGATAATAAATCTACTGGATATAAATTTCTGCAGTTTCTATAGTTAAACTGTCCTGTTACAATTCTTTAGCATACAAGCAGCTTATAGTGGCATGCCATGTCTGATAAAGTCTGCATGGTACATTTTGGGTGCTTCGGAACCATTTACTAGTGTTCTATAGAGTTATGGAGTTAAGGTCTCAAGTTACAATGTTTGTCCTGGAACTTATTCATATGTAACTTGATAGAGCACTGAATTTTTGATAGAATTCCTATATTATAACTTTATTTTATAGTCATGCAGTACACACTTGTGGAATTCAACATATACTGTAGTATGTCTCTCTCAGAAGGCAGATTTCTTTCAGTGACCTTCATTCATCCTATAATCAAGTTGTTTTTTGAAGGACACTAAATGAATTATTACTTTACAATAGTTTCAGAAATCATCACAGTTCATATACATATACAAGTATAATTATGGCTGAAGCCCATATACCGTATTTTTCGCCCTATAAGACGCACTCCCCCCCCCCAAAAAAAAAAAGTGGGGGAAATAGTGCTGCATCTTATGGGGTGAATGCGGCAAACACTGATACACCGCCGCGCTGCTGAACAGCGCAGCCGGTGTGTGTATCAAGGAGGAGGGGCTGGGGGCGGCAGTCTTGTTTGCTAATGACAGCGGGGCCCAGTGCAGTAACTATATTCTACTACACCGGGCCCGCTGTAGTAATGTTATAGGCAGTGATTAAAACTATAATCTTCATTACACTAAATCCATGCTATATTTTTAAACAATTTTGGTGATTTTAAATTTTTTGGGGTTATTTTTCATTTTTCTTGTCACCATCTACAGTTCTAACTTACAATTCCTAGAATCCTTTAGTTTTCACACTGGCCACTAAGCCTAATAATAGTTGTCACGTCTTCATCTGTACAGATAACTTTTCAGCAGTCATACAATTATCGTTATAGGATGGAATAGAATGACTCATATCAGCTATAAATATATACGTATAGATAACACATGATCCACTCTGCACAATAGTTTATATTACGCGCCCCACTGCCTAACTACCAACCTGCCAAATTGCATCATTGCATAGGGGTTATAAAGCCCTGGTGTCTGGACAGCTTCCAGTTAGCAGTACTTTTTGGAGTTCAGTTTGGGTGCATCTCTGAGCACATGGGCTGAGAAAGGAGGTGTGTCATGAGGGTATATCTATGGTTTTCTTTATAGGAGTGGCCAAGTTAATTCAGTATGGGGTTTGGGTGGAGCATAAGTCTAATATTTATGCTATGGTTCATTCTTTTATGCTTTTTGGAGGCTTCTGAATTGAAACTAACCATTATTTCGGCCCTCAAAAAGGCAGTCACATGGCCATCCCTGCATGGTTCAGGCAAGAACACATACAATTACAGTGATCCCTCAAAATACAATGACCTCAGGATACAATATTTTCAACATAGAATGGTCTTTCCTTGGCAGTCATAAGTTAAAACTAGACTTAACATACAATGTCTCAGAGTCAGATCCAACCAATTGACATTAAAATACCCGTATTTGGTGTCTAGTGTCTCCTCTTTACAGTACTTTGTCTGTACCAGTTATTTTTCTGGTACACTTTGTGTTATTCTGGATCCTGAAGAAGCTCCTCATCATAGAAAGTGATTTACAGCTTCCATCATCCACTCTTGACTCTTTTTTTTTAATCTGCCTTCAAATCTCCTTATTTTTCTTAAAGTGGTCATCCAGGAAAATATATTTATGATCAGTATAAGATAGGGCTGCAGTAAACGATTATTTTAGTATTCGAGTATTATATCGATTATTTTTTACGATTAATCGAGTAATCTAGAAAGAAAAACCTTCTTAAAATAACGTATTGCTTTATAAAAACAATATTTTTATTTATTACAGTGGTATAGCAAATAATTGCACACACATAAGGCTTCTTTCACAGCTGCAATATACATTCTCTCAGAGGAACAACCAGCCAGAATGTACCATATTGGCTATAGCTGGATACTGCCGGCTGCTGCAGCGATTGACTGTAATGGAGTCCGGCCTTGTTACAGCTTTCAAACTGGGTTTTAGCCGGACAAAAAAAAAAAAAGCTTTGAAAGATACCCAGCATGTGTATCTAACGTCATGTAGTGAACTCCGGCAGTCTGTTCCGGTGAAGGAACAGACTGCCGGAGTTAACTGGCTGCATCTGTCATAGCTGGATGCCATTGACTGTAATGGGGATCCGGACAAAAAATGCTGCAGAGTGACATAGCATTTTTTGGCTGGACTCCGGCCAGTCTCCAGATGATCAGAGTCCCAGTGTTCACACTGTAATGTGAACCTGGCCTAAGCTGTTAAAGAAACCTAAATAAGATGATCAAATTACTTTTAAAAGCAAAATTCAAATAAAAAATGCTAAATTACAAAAAAATACAAGTAAACAAAGTAGTAAGACATAAACATTGGCTTTCCCTTTATGTTGTTCTGAAGACTTTCTGTTTTCACATACTGTTTTCTTCTAAGGCTTTCTGGCATTTTTAGAAGGCAAAAACAAAAACTATGGGGGAGAATAGATTTATGAAAAGTGGTATAAAGGAAACTGGTTTGGTTTCCCAATAGCAACCAATCAGATTCCACCTTTCATTTCATAGAATCTGATCGGTTGCTAAACCAGTTGACCTGGTAATCAAAGCCATGTAATCAAAGCCTGGTAATCAAAGCCAGACCCCCCATGCCATCCATTGCCATGTCGCCTATTCCCCCAGTGCCATCAGATTAGCAGCCCCTCCATGCCATGTCCCCCAGTGCCCCCATGATGGCACTGCCATCAGCCCCTCCATGCCACCCAGATTGCCATGATGTTCCCCTTCCCCAGTGCCTTCATGCCATCCACAATGTCCGCCAGTGCCATCAGATCAGCAGCCTTCCATGTCATGTACCCCAGTGCCCCCATGATAGCACTGCCATCAGCCCCTTCATGCCATCCAGATCGCCATGATGTTCCCCTTCCCCAGTGCCTCCTATGCCATCAACCATGTCCCCCACTCCCCCAGTGCCATCAGATCATCAGCCCCTCCATGCCATGTCCCCCAGTCGCCCCATGATGGCACTGCCATCTGCCCCTCCATGCCATCCAGATTGCCATGATGTTCCCCTTCCCCAGTGCCTCCATGCCATCCACCATGTCCCCCGACCCCTACTGCCATCAGATTAGCAGCCCCTCCATGCCATCCAGGTTGCTATGATGTATTGTCCCCCTTCCCCTGTGACTCCATGCCATCCACCACGTCCCCCACTCCCCCAGATCAGCCCCTCAATGCCAAATCACAGGTGACCCCATTAACACCCCCCCCCCCGCCAATAACTTTATACATGCCAAATCACAGGTGCCCCCATTAACCCCTCTCCCCCAGCCAATAACTTTATACATGCCAAATTACAGGTGCCCACATTTCCCCCTGCCCATGCCAAATCACAGGTGCCCCCATTTCCCCCCGCCCCGCTGCTAACTTTATACTTACCTTTCCTGGCAGTGGGGCGTGCGCTAACACATGGAGTCTTCAGGAGACGCGCCTTCATCCCAGCATGGACTGGGAGGGACCTGACGTCACACACAGCGTCAGCCAGCGAGCTGACGATGTGTGAACTCAAGGCCCTGCAGTGCGGTGCCGAGTCACGCTCCATGGTCATGCATGGAAACTGCATTGAGGATTTTTTTGCCTTGATTACATCGATTAAATCGATGTCTCGTTTCAGCCCTAGTATCAGATCTGTGGGGGTGCGAAACTCAGGACCCCAGCCGATCAGCTGTTAGGGCACCACAGCCTCTTCCTAGGCCAGTGACTTCACTGTACATCGGTCACATGGCCTAGTAGCAGTTCAGCCCCCTTCAAGTCATTGGGGCTGAAGTGCAATACAAGTACTGCCACTATACAATGTAAGGTGCTATCCCTGGACCTATCCTGAGGATAAGTTATCATTATCTTTTCCAGGATAACCTCTTAAAATTTTCATTTTCTATTATTTTGGGATGACATTTTGGGGCTTTGGAACCAATTACTTAGTTTTCCATAGAGTTATGGACTCATGTTACAATGGTTTTAACATATGATGGTTGTCCTGGGACCAATTAATATTGTAACTTGAAGGACCACTGTATATTTTTGCAAAACATGAAGTTCATATATGCAGCCATTTATTAACAGAGGTATTACAGTCAGTGCTTCAGTTCATTTTTAGGTTGTGCAAATTTAAGGAGTGTGAAGACCCGGTCATATCTTTTTATAAAAGCAGGAGCAGACTCGGTGACAGGCAGTTGGCACTGCAGGGGATGACGTTCCACAAGCCAGCGTCTTACATAAAACACACTCTTCAAGTCCTACCTAGAGACACATGTATTTTCCATTTGTTGTGCTAAGCAAACCCGTTTTCTGGAGTCATCTCTAGGCTGAACGGAAATTTATAAACTCTGTAATACATGTTAGAATATTTTAATGGAATTATCTGTGACCAGGCAACTGGTGACATTTTTCATACATAATACATTTCTGGGACAGTTTGACATTTTGATAAATTAGGTTTATGTTAGTTTGAGAATATAATGCATTTTTTGTCTGTTTTTTTTATATGACTGTTATACTGATTTATTTCATTTTTCCTTTTATATAGTGTTCCACATATTCTTTAGAAAAAATACCACACTTAGTCTTCTGTATAATAGGGGAGAGACAAGCCTTTGTGGTCCCCAAGTGCGTTTGGAATGATACATATTCTATGTGTATCTTGCTTTGTTTAAAAAAAAACGCATACAGTGAACACTTTCTAAAAGACCCCTGTTACCTAAACCAGATTTCCCACAACAGATTTCGGTTGCATCATATACTTTATAGTCTACGGATCTTGCCATCTTTGTAGAGGACCATCACCCCATTTTTTAATGCAATCTTGCATGTTCATCTCGCAGAGGGTTTAAACTTGTTATATTACATTTGTGGAGATTGTACAAGGAATAGAAGTTTGAATCTTATGTTACAGAGGTTTCAAGTACACAAAAAGTCTGGCTGCATTAATCGTCGTGTGATGCTGATATTTTTCCTATTAGGCGAAGTTCACATTCAGTGACTGCTAAATAATGCAAGCATTTTCTTCTTCTCCTTTCTTTATGATAAAGTCTTTGGGGCAAGAAGTAATAGTACAGGGTTAATAAAATATTTATATTTCTTATATTGCGATTTTATCTTTTTCATCAATTGTTCCCGGCTTCATGCCCTGGTGGCACTCTCTTAGACATATTACATTAAAGCTGTAACAGTTCTAAGGATTGATCTAAGATACATTTACATTCCCACAGTTTAAGACTATTAGGTTATTTACATATCCAGAAACTAACTGTGCTTATTTTAGTTTTTATTTTGTGTAAAGTCGGCATAAAAAGAATATTGCTATCATAACTCCTGAACATTTGAGAAGCAGAAAAGAGGGACAGGTACCATATGAGTAGTGAGAACAGCCGTGAATATTTTAGCCAAAAGTTACCCAAGATTGTTTGTAGATTCAAGATCTTTTTTGGAAAAAAAAACGTTCCTAGAAAGACCTTTATCTCTGGGTTTCATTGAAAATGTGTGGCCAGTGTGAACAGTGCTGTACTGGAGTTCTGTTGGCCCACCAGAGGAAATTATTTTTAGGGCCTACCCATCAATAAAGAAATAGCCCCTAGTGGCAATTGATTGGCTCCAAAGGCAGCCATATGGATTTTTTTCGTCTTGGAACTTTTGGGCCCCAGTATTAGAGCCTGGACCCAACCGAGGATCCTCTAGTACTCTGGTGAGCCGCTTCAACAACTATATTGGCCAATATAAAATAAATGTGTGTGTCTGGATCTGGAAAACCATTGTTCACCAGATGACCATCAATGTGTATGTATATGGCTACCTTTAGACTCTCTATTTCAGACGTCCACAATCACTGCTGGTCACTACCAGTGAAGTAACATGGAGCTCCTGGACTCCAGTGCAGAATCTTTAACTTATCCCTCCTCCCCAGCTTTCTCCTGTCAGTTCAAGAACAATTCTACTTATATGGTGTAGAGCAAGGGTGCTCAAACTTTTTAAACAGGGAGCCAGTTCACGGTCCCTCAGATCGTTGGAGGGCCGGACTATAGTTTAACTATGAGAATTTATATATATTTACCAGTATTTCAATGGGAATCATTCCCCTCTCCCTTGTCACTCTCTTTCTCAGATCCTCCCTCCCTTGTCACTCTCATTCCCCCCTCCCTTGTCACTCTCATTTCTCAGACCCCTCCCTTGTCACTCTCATTTCTCAGACCCCTCCCTCCCTTGTCACTCATTTCTCAGACCCCTCCCTTGTCACTCTCATTCCCCCCTCCCTAGTCACTCTCATTCCTCAGCCCCCCTCCCTTGTCACTCTCATTCCTCAGCCCCCTTCCCTTGTCACTCTCATTTCTCAGACCCCTCCCTTGTCACTCTCATTTCTCAGCACCCCTCCCTTGTCACTCTCATTTCTCAGCACCCCTCCCTTGTCACTCTCATTTCTCAGCCCACCTCCCTTGTCACTCTCATTTCTCAGCCTCCCTCCCTTGTCACTCTCATTTCTCAGCCCCCTCCCTTGTCACTCTCATTTCTCAGACCCCCTCCCTTGTCACTCTCATTTCTCAGACCCCTCCTCCCTTGTCACTCTCATTTCTCAGACCCCTCCCTTGTCACTCTCATTTCTCAGCCCCCTCCCTTGTCACTCTCATTTCTCAGACCCTCCCTGTCCTCATTTCAGCCCCTCCTTGTCACTCTCATTTCTCAGCACCCCTCCCTTGTCACTCTCATTTCTCAGACCCCTCCTTGTCCTCTCATTTCTCAGACCCCTCCCTTGTCACTCTCATTTCTCAGACCCCTCCTTGTCACTCTCATTTCTCAGACCCCTCCCTTGTCACCTCTTTCAGCCCCTCCTTTCTCTTTCTCAGACCCCTCCCTTGTCACTCTCATTTCTCAGCCCACCTCCCTTGTCACTCTCATTTCTCAGCCTCCCTCCCTTGTCACTCTCATTTCTCAGACCCCTCCCTTGTCACTCTCATTTCTCAGACCCCCTCTCTTGTCACTCTCATTTCTCAGACCCCTCCCTTGTCACTCTCATTTCTCAGCCCCCCTCCCTTGTCACTCTCATTTCTCAGCCCCCCTCCCTCCCTTGTCACTCTCATTTCTGAGGACCCCTCCCTTGTCACTCTCATTTCTCAGACCCCTCCCTTGTCACTCTCATTTCTCAGACCCCTCCCTTGTCACTCTCATTTCTCAGACCCCTCCCTTGTCACTCTCATTTCTCAGCCCCTCTACCTTGTCACTCTCATTTCTCAGACCCCCCTCCCTCCCTTGTCACTCTCATTTCTCAGCCCCCCTCCCTTGTCACTCTCATTTCTCAGCCCACCTCCCTTGTCACTCTCATTTCTCAGCCCCCTCCCTTGTCACTCTCATTTCTCAGCCCCCTCCCTTGTCACTCTCATTTCTCAGCCCCCTCCCTTGTCACTCTCATTTCTCAGACCCCTCCCTTGTCACTCTCATTTCTCAGACCCCTCCCTTGTCACTTTCATTTCTCAGACCCTCCCTTGTCACTTTCATTTCTCAGCCCCTCCCTTGTCACTCTCATTTCTCAGCCCCTCTCCCTTGTCACTCTCATTTCTCAGCCCCCTCCCTTGTCACTCTCATTTCTCAGCCCCCTCCCTTGTCACTCTCATTTCTCAGCCCCTCCCTTGTCACTCTCATTTCTCAGCCCTCCTCCTTGTCACTCTCATTTCTCAGCCCCCTCCTTGTCACTCTCATTTCTCAGCCCCCTCCCTTGTCACTCTCATTTCTCAGCCCCCCTTGTCACTCTCATTTCTCAGACCCTCCCTTGTCACTCTCATTTCTCAGCCCCTCCCTTGTCACTCTCATTTCTCAGACCCCTCCCTTGTCACTCTCATTTCTCAGCCCCCTCCCTTGTCACTCTCATTTCTCAGCCCCCTCCCTTGTCACTCTCATTTCTCAGCCCCTCCTTGTCACTCTCATTTCTAGACCCTCCCTTGTCCTCTCATTTCTCAGCCCCCTCCTTGTCACTCTCATTTCTTAGCCCTCCTCCCTTGTCACTCTCATTTCTCAGGGCCCCTCCCTTGTCACCCTCATTTCTCAGCCCCCCTCCCTCCCTTGTCACTCTCATTTCTTAGACCCTCCCTTGTCACTCTCATTTCTCAGACCCCTTCCTTTGTCACTCTCATTTCTCAGACCCCTCCCTTGTCACTCTCATTTCTCAGCCCCCCTCCCTCCCTTGTCACTCTCATTTCTCATCCCCCCTCCCTTTTCAATCTCATTTCTCAGCCCCCCTCCCTCCCTTGTCACTCTCATTTCTCAGTCCCCTCCCTTGTCACTCTCATTGGGGTGGATATCGGATTAATAACAAACATACATATCTAAATGGCGGGAGGGGGGGCGCACTTGGGCTGCTCAGCCTCTGTTGGTGGTGGACCTTGTCCCAGCCCTGGCGATATTTGCAATATACAGATGCAATCAATAGCACCGAATGATCAAAAATCGTAGTCATAGCAGGCATGGGAACTGACAGATATCTGTTACTGTGAGCACTAAAACAATTTGTGGCACCGCTAGTTGCACAATGCACCAGTGATATTGGTATATTTTTGTGCAACCCACCTTAATCCAGGCCCTGGTCCATTCCACTGAAGTAAAATAGCTCGTTAGAGCAGCCTATTGCTGTGACATAGATACTGCTCTATAAATGATGAGTGCATCAGAGACTGCACTGAACTACCAGCCTTAAGACAGCACCAAGCAGCTAAAAAAACATTAGACAGACAATTTTCGCCATAGTTCTCAACCGTATCCGTTCCCAAGGATAAAGTTGAATGTGGTGCTGCTGTCCATGGACCTAGCTGCCAGGGGGTCCAGTGCAAATCCGCTGTTTGGCCCTGTGTACATATGTAGATAAATTCTTTTAGAAACAGTAAAATAGACATAGAATAAAAAATGGTACTTAAAATAAGTCCCAATAGTCTCTTGTGATTGAGAACCTTCTGAACAAAAATAAAACCGATGGGACTCAGACCAAAATGTCTTCAAATGTATTATGTGCGTTTATCAAATCTCATCAACGGGCTTGCAGTCCTCTTCCCAATGAGCCTAAAAAACCACTCTGATGTTGGCTGTATCACCACCAGGTTTTCTTCTCCCTTCAATGTAGCTTTGTCCTCTTCAGATATGTATCTTTAGACCCACGTTCACACCTATAGTGTTTCAGGAAATAAATGGATGAGCAACCAGGAGACAAAGGAACACCCTGGGTGGAATCCATGTACACTTTTATGTCTCCCTTTATTCTTATGCTTACAAGATTAAAACTGGTATAAAAGCATTGTATCAAAACAATCTGTGTACTTCACCCAACCTGTTTTGCCATGCGGCTTTCTGAAGGGCTCACGTTAATTAATATGAACTAAATAAAGAAGTTACCTGTAAATTTATCTGTATCTTATGGTTATATGGGAATTGTCATTTCATTTGAAATTGATAGTAAATGTGCTTTCCAGATGCGCTCTGCGTTATTAATTTATTTTATCTTATTTTTAGAAATGGACAGTTTGAAGCTACATGAATTAGGGGGGATGAGCTGAACATAACTTCTGGCCTCCAAAATGCCACAGGGATCCCTGCATTTTTCCCCTCTACTCACATCCCATACCATTCAATCTACCAGTACCACAAGGTATCCATACACCTCCAGCGACAGGAACACAACAAACACCAAGGCCTAACCACATTTAAAGGGTTGTCTCACCTCAGACATTGAGGGCATATTACTAGCAGCTCATCTACCAGTGCTGTACATGTCAACTGCAGTGCCTGGCCACCATGATGAATAGATCTGGAGTGCTACCTCGACTTAAAGGTGTTGTTTTATCTCAGACATTGGGGGTGTATCTCTAGGATATGCCTCTAATGTCTGATAGGTGTGGGCCCCACCTCTGGGAGCCGCACCTATCTTTCCAATAGAGCCCTCAAAGTGAAGAAGGGCGCACCGCTCATGCGCGGCTGCCCTCCATTCATTCCTATGAATGGAGGGTGGCCACGCATGTGTGGTAAGCCCTTCTTCACTTTGAGGGCTCTATTCTAAAGAGATGAAACAACACCTTTAAGTCGAGGTAGCACTCCAGCTCTATTCATCATGGTGGCCAGGCACTGCAGTTGACATGCACAGCACTGATAGATAGAGCTGCTACCTTCACACCTTCTGTGATTCCAAGACTAGCTTCATTATGGATGACCCATAGCTTTACTATACACGGCTGAACTCTGAATAATAACTGAGCCAGTCATGCTGCTTCTGATGCTACGCCATGAGGAGTGTTGGGACGTTATGGCTTCATTAACAATGAGACAGATCCTGTCCAGTCGTGAACCAGTGCCATTGAGACTACAATACCAAGACACTTTCTGTATGCCGGAGATAAAGAGGCAGATGTTGCAGTGACCAGTTATAGATTATCATATAGGCATTTTGGAGCCTGAGCAGCTGCCCACACCGCTCATAAAATGATAGTAATATACCACATTCTGTTAACAGGAGGATAGACAGATATAGCAAGACATTATTTAGCATCTTAGCATTTTAGATCTTTAATGTAAGTTTTGTATCATATATTGAGAACGGAACCCCGGATCAACAAAAGAAAAATTGTGTATTCATGTGGTGAACCACAACTATGTGTCAACGCAAACAGTTGGTGACAGAAAAATTCCCTGTCCCGACACAACATGAAAAAAACCCTGAAATAACAGGTACACTTTAAAGTATTTTTTCACTATAAGAAATGCTCAATATCATGTTATTAGGATTTGTATTTGCTGTATACACAGACATTGCACTAAAGAAGGTAACTGTTGCTCCCAACTACTTTCATGCAGGCAATGTGCATATGGTTGTATTGAGATATGATTTCCAGGCCTTTTTATTCTGAAGACTGGATAATCTGTTCGTAATGCTGGTTTGATACTTTCTCTTTGATGCTTTGGTTCCTTGACTTTGAAGTATATAACATCTGAGCAGTGGCACATTTTAGTCCCTCCAGGTGTTGGGTGAAAAAAAGACTAATGCCATTAATTTCGTCTTGGCTTATACCATAACAATCTTTGTGCTTCTGGCTGGGGTTTACAGGGTGATGTATTATCGAGCAGTGCACCTTAATCCTTTCCTAATTTTCCACCATGTTTTCCAGTTCCAGTAACATTTTACAATACATTTCAGATTACACCTTGAAGGGTTCACTAACTTTACAATAAAATTCTGTTTAGATTTAAAGGGAAAGTTTCATTTAATTCATTTTAGTTTAAAGGTAATCTGTCACCCTGATTTTGGACCATTATCTACATTAATACATGGGTAGTACTGCAGATATAGCGTCCTGATCACTATTTTTTAGCCTTCATTCACCCGCTGTAAGTCCTCAGAGCTGCACACACTATGCTATTATGCATTATGAAATACATTGTTTACAGTCCGGGCTGAGTATTACAGTGTAGCTTTGAGGGCTGACAGAGGGAGAACTGGGAGCAGTAGTAAAAAAAAAACTAGTGATCTGTACTCCTTACCTGCAGTCCAAAATCCGGTGACAGATTCCCTTTAAAGGGGTTTTGTCATAAACTACTTTTCACTGTAAAGTTTATTTTCATCATATACTGTAACTCTCATTCCTCCTTGGATTGTTTTTTTTTTTTCCCCCAAAATGTTTTTTTCAAATGTACCTCATTTGCCATTTTTTCTTATCCCCCATGCTTGAATCCTACTTCCTAGTTTGTCATGTGTTTGCTGTCCCATCATGCCCTAGGGCAGTGACATGTGTCCTGATATCAGCAGAACATGTGATACTAACTAGTTCATTTTCTATCTCCACATATTCAAAATGCTCTGTGTAACTTGATTTATAACAGACACAACTTGTGCTAATGTCCAACATTTCTTAGAGCAAAATTCATCATTATGTTTTTCTGTCTGTCTGTCTTTTATCTGTCTACCTGTCTGTCTATCTATCTGTATCTGACACTGTAACTGACATGTAACTGACACTGCACATAGAGAAGGAAAGAAGAGCTGTGAGCATGTGCGTCCTGTATTACAATGCTCCACTACAGGACGTAACCAACCGCGGCTGAAATGTAAACTGATTTGTCATGGGGCACAATGGCAGGCTAACAACTTTACAATAAGGCAGTTTCTATAAATGGTGGTATTTGGAGAAATATCTATTGGATGGGATATATTTATATTAGTGGCACAACCCCTTTAAATAAGAATCTGTAGATGGGGAATTATGGTTTTCGATTGTATTTTTTTAACTATAAAAATTTTTTAATTTCATTAACTACTGCAATAGTGTGTGTGTTTTATGGTAGGTGCACTAAATGGAAAATAATGGACAGAGAAATGTCTATAATAAACTAAAACAATCTCCAGGAAGTAGATGTACAGTCCCTTGGAAACCAGAGAGTGACTGGTGAACGGCAGACATAAGTGTGTGAATCATGCCTTATCTGCAGTGGATTTAAAAATTTTATTTTTATATTTTTTCTTCCCTCCACCTAAAAGATTTCAGTTTGTTTTTTAATTGAGTTGTACAGTTTATAGGTCACATTCAAGGTGGAAAAAGTTCTGAAATGATTTATCTTTGTCTCATTTTTTTTACAGCACAGAAACCTGACATTTTAACAGGGGTGTGTAGATTTTTTATATCCACTGCAGGTCTCTCCAGCAGTACAATAAAGCTGTAGCTTAATCCTACACCCTTTGCTGATCCCTGCCTAGGTTACACAGAGCTGACAAGTAATCTGCGCAAAACACAACATATCATTTCTGTAATGGTTAGATATTTTCTAAATATGGATTGACACATGCCAAGATAAAAAAAAATTAAACATTTAATAAATGATAATGTTTTTAAAATAATATGCAAATTTATTGAACTATTAACCATTTGTACATGTGATTGTATGTACATGTCACTCCTATTTTTTGGTATCAGTAAATTAAGTGTTCAGTTAATGCACCTCTGTCATACCAGATCTTTGTGCTCCACTGAATTTCTCTGTCTAAAGAGTCTGGGAATTAATTTATTTTTCTGGAAGTCCCATGTCGCTTTGATATATGTATTTTAATTTTAAAGTGATTTATGTTTCAATTACCAAGACGCCAGAAAAGAGAAATCCGAAAAATTCCCAATTTCTGATGCAGACGAAAGTGAAATAAAGGAAAAACATTTAGAGCTCCCATCATGTTCAATAGTAAAAAATCAAATAAAAAATGTATAACTTATAATATCATAAAACACTATTTGAACATCCATGGATATTGCCAAGTGTTTTATATCACTGAACGCATGAACACATGAAATATAATCTAGTTGAGGAGCAGTTTCAAGTATAACAATGTTTTTTTCCGTACAAGTGTATACTGTATTAATTAATATCCCTTACTGTAATTTTGGAGTTCTTGAGTTGGTACTAATGATCCTTTAGGTAAAATAGTCCGATTTGTAACTTTTTTTTTTTTTTTACACAACGGCAGTTTTTCCTTTTTTTTTTTCTCTATTCTGCTTTCATGCTTAAAATCTTGACAAATTCACAACTTAGTGATTGTCTTAGCCTTGATAGGAACATTTTTTTTTTTGCTTTCTTATCAATGGATTTATTCCTAGTTTTCAGATTAAAACTCCATACAAGTGTGCGCAAAATCTAACAAAATAGACTTTTGAACAGAGTATGTCAACTTAAACTAGCCTCATCTAGAACTTGTCTAGATATATGGTCTATAGCCTTGTGGTCTATAGCCTAGTCTGACTGTCAGCCATGTCACTGTGTACATGGAGCCTGTAGACATTGAGTCCCTATTGTTTTATCTGTCAACTTCTGATGCTGTTGAGGGGCAACATATTTTCTCCTAGGAGCAATATTATGGAACACTTGTTCCAGCCGTCACTGGTTCTCTCTTGACTCCTATATACACATGTACGTTCTGTTTGGTTGAGTGTTAAAGTGTCCAGAATGGGAATAGAGGAGAAAGCTGCTGGCGGTGGCTTATTTCCCCAAGAACCAAAGAATAGAACATATCAAAATCTAACACCCCAGTCTTTTTCTACCTTACTCTGCCATCATTGGAGTGAGGGGAGGCCCAAAAAAACTTTAAATGGTCCAAATCATCGGTTCAGCAGACATTTAATGTATATGGCCACCTTTAGATTGATCTGCCCTGAAATCCATGTCCTGGTATTGAACCCTTTGTTTTAAACTTCTGCCTCTGATCTGACACTGATCCCTGGTATAAGGACTCATGCACTCAACTGTATTTTTATCCGTGTACTATTTTTATTTTTTTATTCATTTGTAAAATACATTATAAAGGCTGATCCTTTTCAATCCAAAATATGATTAAAAATAAGCAATCTTGCCTGAAATAGCAACTTACAAAGTACTAAGTTCTCCTTTTACTCAAACCCAAATGAGCTGTACCCCCTAATATATATGCCACATGATCATCATATTTGTACTCTTAAAACCTTCCCAATAAGAACTGCTATTTCAAACCAGTACCTAAACAACTTGCCCCCCCACCCCTTAAATTAACTGCACTAGACCTGCCTGTTCTTCACTACACCTTGGACATTCATCTGTGACTCTTAAACCCTTTTTTTTTTTAAATAATAGGGGTGTACGATGTAACCTATAGATTAAAAAGAACTGAGAAACCATGTGTGAGGTCCTTAGGGAAACCAGAGGCCTATTTCTCAAAATATCTTTCCACTTCTTATCTGTCAAACCATCAATGTCTTTTTTCCATTTCTCTTTAGCAGATATTTTGGTCTCTATTTGTAATGATTAATATTCGTTAATAATTCGTAATTCGTTAATATCCTATATCTCTTTGAAATATTACCCTTAACCCTTTCATCCCTGAGAAATTGATTAATATTTTCCAGAGAAGCCCTTTTATATCTGTCTGAATCTACTGAAGAGTTAATTGCATCCCTTATTTGCAGATATTTATAGTAGTCTTTATTTGGAATCTGAAATTCCCTAATCAAAGTTTCAAAATCCCTCAGTTTATCTCCCCCAATAATGTGACAGAGCATACTTATGCCTCTATTCTCCCAATTTTCATATTGCTTAATTTTCTGAGTTTCACCTAAATTAATATTATTCCATATTGGGGTGTATTTTAAATAACCCTTATTACCCATTTTTTTAAAATTTCTCTCCAAACGTGATCCATTAGATTTAATATTTGATTACCAGTGCTAATATTTCCCAGTATACCAGATTCTAACGCTTCCATTAAACTAAAGTGCTTATTCTTGAAGCCCATCTTCTAATATATAAAGCTGAGTGTATGTGTATATGTATGTATGTCCACTACAGGAATCCGCATTTACAATCAAGAAATTTGGCACACAGGTACATCAGGTGTCCGGTAAGGTTTTAGACCAGGTCTCAGCTCTCTGGGACGTACCGCTCCTAAAAAATTCCCCAAAAAAGCATTAGCCAATAGAAGCCTGGTCACATGACTCTTATGAGCCAATAGAAGCTCACTGGCAGTTCGTCTTCCCACACACAGTTTTACTCCAGGTAACCATAACAACCCAGCCATGTTTCTTCACGGCTGTAGATGAGCTTTAAAGGAAATCTGTCACCAGAATAATCGCTATTGAAGTAAAGCCATGGCCTTATAGCACTTAGTACTTTATTTCCTGAGGTTTCCATAACAACTCTGTGGATGACATTGTTAAGGGAGCAGTGTTGTGGAGGTCACAGTACAGGGGGCAGGTAGGGTGGCCATTCAAGTCACCCTTAAAACCCCGCCCCCAGGCCCCAGTTAACCCACGCCTCTGATCCAGTTAGGCTAAGCCCCTCCCACTCCAACAGGGATTTAAAAAATAAAGTTAAAAATCAACGTCAGCTGCAGAGATGGAAGGGACAGTGACTTTCTCTCTGCAGCTCACTCTCAGACAGGACTGCTGTCTAAGGGTGAGCTGTTAATAAGGCCACTTCCCCTATCTGGTTAGGCCACTCCCATTCTTCAGCCGACAGGGATTGAAAAAATGAAGTTAAAAATCAACTTCTAGGTTCTACTAAGCCACAACCCTGACCTGGTTAGGTCACGTCATCTCCCCCTACGCATCCAACAGAAGTTAAAAATCAACTCCTGTCAGCTGTAGGGGTGGGAGTGAGGATGACTTTCTTCTTGCAGCTCATGCAGTGAGCTGTTCAAAAGGACAACCCTGTGCCAGACAGAGGACATGGAGTCTGAAAGCCGGACTGTCCGGCCTAAAACTGGACCTCTGGCCCCCCTAGTGGCAGGCTGCTGTGGAGGTCACAGTTAAGGGAATATTCCGTTATGGAGGTCAGTGTTAGGAACAGATTGCTGTAAAGGCCACTGTTAAGGGGGAGGGCACCTATGGAGGTAACTGTCAAGGGGGTGGTGGGCTGTGAAACTCATTGTTAAAGGGGAAAGCTGCTGTAAAGGTCAAAGTTAAGGGGTGGGCTGCTGTGGAGGTGACATTTTAAGGGACGGGTCACTGTGGTTGGTCAGTGTTAAGGGGTGGGAGGCTGTGGAGGTCACTGTTAAGAGGCGGGGTGCTGTAGATGTCACTGTTATAGTGGATAGCGTTGATATCTTTAACGACACACACAAACATTAAATTAAATAGATTAAATATACCCGGGCGAAGCCGGGTCGTTCAGCTAGTATTCAATAAACTCCACCTCAACACTGGACTATCCTCACTCCCCTTCATTTGTCCAAATTGTGCCACCAAAAAATATAAAAACCAATTCGGGAGGGAAAACCCCCCCTCTTAAACAGGTAAATTAAGTATTTCTTTCCTTAACCT